>JAUTXW010000140.1:0-165793 GCA_030620095.1 Kuschelorhynchus macadamiae | reverse complement strand
GCCGTCCGTGGGTGGAGCTGCATATTCAAGGTTATGGGTGGTGGGGTGGCTGCGCAGTAAAAATTAAGGGGTTGTGTTAGTGGGGGTGGTTGCATAAAACCAGATGTAGACATTGTGTAACTTCAGTCTTAGACATTTGTTCAGTTAAAATTATTACGCAACATATAAAAATGAGTTCATTCAGTGAATTTGGTGGTTCAATCAATAGTTTTGTTCTTGCTGAGTGTGTTGACTCGCTCGCCGATAATAGTTTCGACATCGAAAAGTTTAATTTTCTAACACCTGGCGCATTCGAAGCAGAGTGTGGTGATGCCGGCAACAACGAATTAGACGCTGCCAGCAACAACAAATTAGATGATGCCAACAACACCAAATTGGACGATGCCATCGGTGGCTACATAAACTGCTTTCCACTAGATCGACAAGAAGAACCGCAGCCCGCAGCGAATATAATTAGCGATATAACAATAAAGGAGGCAGCAAAACCTTCAATACTGAAGAAAGTCCTTATGAAAGGCTCAAGATTTGTACAAGGAAAAAAACGTAAGGTGGAAAGCAGTCAGCCACAACCGTCAACATCTGGGTTGGGGGAGCGTGAGCCACAGCCGTCAACATCCGGGTTGGGTGGGCCGGTGTCACCTATAATCCGACAAAAAAGAAGGATTACAAATAAAGCAAAATTGTTGACACCAAAAAAAATTGTTACCGACCAACCCGAAGATGGAGTTCCAAATAATCTGGGGCCATTTTCACAGGATGAAGACGGTGAGGTGATGGCACGATTGACCAATATGAAGACGGTTTGGGGTGATAAATTAGATCAGTGTAGGAGAGAGGCTGTGCGGTGTAGGAGAGAGGCTGAGCGGTATATGAGAGAGGCGAGCGACTGGGAGGCTCGGATGGAAAAGTATGAGCGACGTCTCTCATTCATACGCAAGTAAAAGAAATAAAAAAAAAATAGACTTGAATGTGTAGTTGTAAAATCGGCGTCTTGTGTTTACCATTCTATATTTAATAGGATAGGATAGTTTTTAAATATGTTTTAGTACTAAGTTTTTAACCGAACATCACTGCGGGCGTTTCCCTTCCGATGTAGTTGAACCTTGTCGCTGGTGGGAGGGCTTAAGGTTGTTATATAATAGACGTTTTTTTTATTTGGTAATTCATTGAGTCAATTATTATAAAACAACCAACCAATACAACTACAAAAAATAATAAGTATTGAAATTAATTTGAAAATAATAATAATTATTTAGTCCTTAAGTAATAAGATGAATTGAAAAAAAATATATTATGTCACATATCTATATATAACTCAGTAAATTGTGTGTGTGTCCTATTATTAAAATAAAAGTTTTAATAAACCAATATGTCTCTTATTCCAACGAAAATGTATTAAATGTTGCGAAAATGCGTACATAAACAATTATAAAATTTTTAATAATTTTTAGAATATATAATTAAAAATGTTTTCTTTAGACCCCAAAAGATATAAACACATCGAAAACTCCCTTTAAGCTCAATTAAAATAGCACCTAAAAATTAGATAGGAAGTCGAAATGGTTTTTTGCCCGTTTTGCCGACCACCTTTGGACGTTATAATATCGAAAACGGTGATAGATAGAGAAAATTCCTAAAATCGAGTTCTACAAAAACGTCCACAGGACCTACCTCGTGGGAGTTACCGTTCGAGAGTTACGGATCTCTGAAGTGGGCGATTTACGCGTTTCTTGAAAATTGCGATTTACGTGTAACTTTGAACCGCTATATCTCGATAACGGTAGCTCGGACGGGAGCGCGCTTGGTGTTGCCGGACGTAGGTCCGTGTAGTTCTACAAAAAGTTAAATGGTGACGATATTGTTCGACGCATTCCTGACTTTGTCAACGCGCTGGTGCACATTTTTGTTTTGAGCGATTCCCGAGCCTCGGGGGGTGCGAGATAGCGATCTTGGGTTAAATGTAAAAGTTGTTCGCCTAAAAAAAAGTCATCGTTTGGTAAAGTTATCGTTCGTCTATCTTTCGCCGTTACCGAGATACGCTTTTGCGAAGTTGACAAAAAAATTGCGTTTTTTGCTCAGCTACGTCCCCCGCACCTCCTGACAAATTTAAAAAAAAAAAAAAAAATTTGGTTTGATCTGCGATTCATGTTAAATCAATAACCTAACCTAACATAACCTAACCTAACCTAACCTAACCTAACCTAACCTAACCTAACCTAACCTAACCTAATCTACACTAATCTACACTAAGCCGGACCTGAACGATTGGCACACCCAAAATTGAAAATTTTCAGAGACGAAAAAAGTTTCAAATAAAAAAAGTTGACTCGAGAAAATCGAAAAAAAAAATCAATATTTAATTTTTTCTTTAAAATACTCTATACTTATATTGATAATTTTAAAAACTAGACAAATAACACAAACACATTAATAAAATCAGTGTTTATTTATAAAATTATATATATATATATATGGTACAATTAAATGTTGACATTCTATACATCGCCACCATCCATTTTGCACCATTCCGTAGTAGCATCTTCACGTAGTGGAGTCGGCATTCCCTTCCTGCGTATCTTCTGAAACATCAGGCACTACCCACCAACTACTGTCGGCTGGACCATCAAACTCACCACGTGCTGATGGTGGACTCCACCAACTTGATGAGTCAGGCAGACTGGCTTCAGCCGACTCCTCTTCCTGACCCTCCTCATCAGACGAAGATTCATTTTGCACAACAAATCTCTGACCCATTTCAACTGTTTCGTCGTCGTCGTCGGAATCAGACGAATCTGACCGGTTATTTAACCGCACTGTTTCAACATCAAATACCCAAGAGTTAGAAGAGCTGGAAGACATGTTCGTTTTGCAAATTGATTTGGAATATAACAGAAATCTTAAACGTCAACCTTATATATATACTCTTTGTATCTTATTATGTAGTCCGTTGCGCACCCAAGGTCCTATGACGTCGCATACCCTCAAGGTCGGGGAATATAGCAACGCTCTCAGGGAGGGTCGAATCTTAATTCAAGGACGAATAGAAAAGTCCTATGACGTCACCCACCATCAAGGTCGGGGAATTAGCAATGCTCTCGGGGTCGGATCTTAATTCAAGGACGAGTGGAAACCAAATTTTTATATTAATTTACCTTTTAGAACTTAGACTAAAATAAAATTCAAAATAACTGGTGCAATATGTTTTATTATTTAATTGTTGACATTAGTTGCTAAACTATCTATTACACATATATTAAGTTTTATATCAAAACACTAAACTATATAACAATATATGGATATACTAAGATATACTTTAACATATATGCCAAATATAAAGTATAATAATTATAAATAACTAAACGACTAAACAAGCTTATTTGATGCAGAACCATTTAACATATTATAACTAAAAATAGAATCGTGAATTATTAATGCGAAAACTTTAGTGTCTTTAGGAAACCGACTGTTACGTGTTTCAAATTCAATCTTGACATCCACAGTTGACGAGTTTACAGCTTCCACCTGATGCGAGCAGTCAATAACAAACAGCGGATTTTTCATGTATTCGCCAAAATCCATCATTGGATCGTTAAATTCTCGACCATAATAACTGCTTTGGAAGTTTTCATAGTTATAATAGGCCGCTGCATACAATTTCTTTGAAAAATCCAAATTCCATCTTTCATAGGGGAATACTGTTGAATTAAGATAAACTCGAATGTCACTTATATTTGCATTTGTAAATTCAGTCGCATCTTCTTTATAGCTATCCGCTTTTCCAATATTCTGAAATCCGATAATTAAATAACGAGGTTTCTCTAGACTTGTACTCGTTCTTATAGCCCAAACATCGGATGAAGTTTGTCGGAGAGCGGGAAGCTCGTAAAGATCCCACATACGGTAAGCCATTCGGATATTTGCATTATTACCACCTTTATTAATACGTGATAATAGTTTTAGCTTTTGTCTATCCTCGGGAACAATGTGACGTATTTTCCACTCCAGTTTGTCAATTTTAATGTCGGCTTCAACTTCTCCAATATAACAGTTGTTAAAAGTGCGGGCAATTATTATAATCAATTCCTGTTTAATGTTAAAAATCCCCTTCGTATAATCCTCAGCAAAACCCATCAGATATTTTAGGGGTACTTTGCCAGAAAATACATTACTAGCGGTATCCACAATGTGTTGGTTTTCTTCATTTAGACCCCATCCGCATGTAAGAAGCGGTTTCAGCTGTGTACTACCAATGGAAACCATTGTTTTAAGAGCTGTAGTTACACCTGGTTTTCTGACAACTGCAACTTTCTCACCGCCTATCTCATATCGAATTTCCTCAAATAGAAAAGCTAATGAATTATTAGATAAAAAACACTTTTTTGTAGCGTCTTTTGGTTTAAATGTTCCTTCGACATATATGTAGCTTTCCGATATATCCAAAATTATGTCTTGAAAGTGAACTGGGATACGAATTTCATCGGAATTTTGGAATTTAGGTGATCCGTAGGGTTTATATGTATGTTCTTGCAGGCTTATGATAGAATTATTGAAAATAGGTTCAGTAAAAACCTTAATTTTTTCACTACTTGTCATCATGTTCGTTGGCTTCGTACTTTCAAGCCGATGGATTGAAGAAATCTACGATCTTTGGCAGAGAGACGTTGATATCCTTTTGGTCCGACGTCGTGATCGTGAATGGGCTCTGTTTTAGCGACATGTTTCTTTTTATTAGGTTTCGTTATTGTTTGACATATCGGAGAAAACATGTACGGTCGGCGGTTGTAACAAAAACCCATCGTTAGACTAGTTTTTTTAGCTCCAGTTTAATAATAATCTTCTCGTCGTTGAAATCGATAAGATCACCGTTGTCGTCCAAGATGCGTAGAGTAATGTTGTCAATGAACTGACGTCCTTCAGGCTTCAACGGCAAATAAATAAGGTTTGTGGGTTCTTTCGTTATCTTATAACCAGGTTCAACATCAATATCAAATTCAAATAAAATATGACATTCTTGTGAGTTCAGGTATGCTCCAGAGATAATATTACAATCAACACGTATTATGCGTACTTTCATAATGTCTACTTGAGAGGTTGATTCATGTTTTTTGTTGTCCGTTGTTAACAATATACGATCAAATCCCAACATCCGACCAATGCAGTTTTCTCCTGTAAAATCCATAATGTATTTTGTTTTTATTTCACATTTCAATGTGTTATTATTGGGTGTTAATGAAAATATTTTATCATCATTATCTCTCGTGGATAGTTGTAGGGCAGTTTTCATTGCTTCTTCAATCTCGTGCACTTCATATACTCCGGGGGAAATTGTTAACTTTATAGATGGTGAAGTTTTGTCATTTTTTTCTTATATGCAAATGAATTATTGCTTTCATCAATATTAAAAATAGAATTATATGTGTAAAATCCAACAAGTGCAAGTCCATATTTATTGACTGTACTGAGTTCTAATGGTGGGTAAAAATCTGTACTTAACACGCTCGAGCGTCCTGTTAATGTGAATGTGTACGACATGACTGATAAAAAATCTACTGTTTTTAGCTTTTATTGTTGTCGACAGCAGTTTATATTGCTATAGGTTGTACACCGTTTACTTGCTTTTGAAATTTTAAACCAATTTTTTTCTGTTATTTTTACATCACTTATTTTACAGGAACAGCAAAACAATCTCCTAGGCGCTGGTCCATCACATTCATCTCCATTCAGATTCTGGTAATTATGATGGTCCGTACAATACTGATACTTTAACATGTCTATGTCACATTTCATGTGTTCTGGTAATTTATCCCAAACAAGTGCGATTTCATTTGGGGAACAAGCAATCATTACCCCCTTGGGTATGTTTTCTAACTCTTTAGAAGTCATTTTTAATAAACTACCGGAACGATAATAGGCTTTTAACGAAGACGCCATCTTTTTATAACTATCCCGATCCATTTGGGGGGTATAAGACATATTGACTTTTACGATTGAGAGAGAAACTTTAAGCATAAATGACCGCACCAGACTATCCCAAATTTTTGTTGTCGATCGTATGTATAGTAAATTTCCTTTGCTGCTTCCCCACCCATTCGCAGATATCGAACCAGTTCAGTTGGTGGTGGTAAATCACCAAAGCTGTCGTAATATGTAACTTCTGAATCATTCTTTCGATACGCCACCCAATGTGTTCCAAATCCCATTATACTGTCCAAATTAAGAATACCAGATTCATAACGTCGAGGAAGTGAATCTCGCATAAATACACCTCTAAAGTATGGTACTTGTAGCTGTAATGCATACCTTTCTAGATCAATATTCGATAATGGCCTTCGAGGAAGGCATTTTACTAGTTTTTTGAATGGTTCATAAAAAGCCCTAAACCTGTCCTATATGGTTTCAAATACATTCCACCTCCATTCGATTTTAGCTGTAACTCACCACCAGTTTTTTGGGTAGTGGCATTTTTTGCTGTTTTTACTGCACGCACTACCCCTGCAACACCACCTGCTAAGGATCCTAATGCTGAGAGCCCAGCAAATATTGGTATCAAAGGTAATAAGCCACCAACCTTTGGAACAGGTATAATTCTAGGTATGCGTATCTTCCGCTTACCACCACGGGCTTTTAATAATTTCCTTGCCGCAGCCACTGCTATTCTAGATGCGTTAAATATGTCTTTTTCAGCAAATTTCTTACCACCAGCCTTAGCTAATTCAGCTCGAATGGGTTGTCGCAATGTCGATCCAAAAGTAAACTTGGACACTCTTTTGTTTTTACATGTACGTTTCCCTTTCACAAATCGTCGTCGCTTTCCTTTGGAGCTCTTTATTTTAGCTGTATGCGTTGAAACACCCATACCGAAACGTTGTTTCGCCTTCATAATATTTGTTAGCAACCAAGCAGATATTTTTTCACCTGCACTAGCGTCTTTTGATTTTACTCTCTCCCAAGCACGTTGTTCAAGATCGTAATCAGCTTGATGGCGTGAACTTAGGTTATTTTCGGTTTTTGAATATGCTATATCGTGTTTCTTACACGCTGCATCTAATGGGTTAATTCCCAAATCACCTCTCGCTAATCGCTTTGTAAGTTTGGTGCCTGGCCCACAATATTGATAACCGGGAAGGTGTAACTCAAACGGTAGTTTATTAATTATAGAATTCACTATACCACACCCAGTCTTACTCGAATATCGAAAGCGTCCACTTCGTTTGATGGTCTGCATCTGAATGAGTAGTTAAAGCCGTGTGTACGATATAAAATATTTTTTTTTCACTATAATGCGTATTGTTAAGCTGAAACAGAAGCTAGAAATAGATAATCTCGATGAGAAGGTTGGATCTGGACATGTAGGAAAAAATGTGAGACGTCGGCATGGTCCTTTGTTGCCATTATCAATTCGTGGATTGCTAATAGGACCTTCTAATTGTGGAAAAACCAATGTTATGATTACCTTGCTTACACACCCTTTAGGATTGCGCTTTGAAAATGTCTACGTATATTCAAAGTCGCTGTATCAACCCAAATACGAATATCTCAGGAAAATTTTCACGCCGATTAAGGGTCTTGGTTATTATACTTTTAGCGATACAACAAATATCGTGGAGCCATCCGATGCCAAACCAAATTCAATTTTCATATTTGACGACGTAATGTGTGAAAAACAGGATGTTATACGATCATATTTTAGTATGGGACGACATAAAAATGTAGATAGTTTCTACCTAGCACAAACCTATTCCCGAGTTCCCAAGCAATTAGTACGTGACAACGCCAATTTAATTATAATGTTTAAACAAGACGAAATGAATTTACGACATATTTTTTCGGATCATGTATCGCCAGATCTGACTTTTACACAATTTCAAGAGATGTGTGCTAAATGTTGGAATGACAAGTATGGGTTCCTCGTTATTGATAAGGATAGCGATTTAAATTCGGGAAGATATCGCAAGGGGTTCGATAACTATATATACACAGAGTAAGATCAGTGAATTCGCATTACATAGTTGTGTGATACTCTGGCAACATCACCTTCATGATGAATAATGATATAGATCTGAAACGTCAATTGATTGGGGTTACAGATGCCGTTCGAAAAAAGTTTAAACAAATTAGAGCTGCTAATGTACAAGATAAATTTGAATTGGACAAATTTTATGAGCCGATTGCTAAGCCTTTGACTTCTATATCCGATGCAGTAATACAAAAGTCTCGTAAACATATACAATCACAACCGAAAAGTTTAAGCACATACATAGAGGAGCCACTAAATAAAACAACCATGTTCATGTCAGAGGAGTTTCCCGTAGAAACATCAACACCGATCACAGAAAGGTCCAAGTACACTGCTGAAACATCGATAGATACCCCAAAAAACGAGACGTTAGATGGAATTTATGCAACACCTTCTCCATCAAACAAATCTACAATGTCAGCTGTCACATTAAAAGATCGCTCATCTCCGGATATTATCATTAATACATATATGAACGGTTTAAAGACAAAACCTTCACAATTCGATACAGTTTATGGAGTACATCATAAATCAAAAGTAAAAAACAAAAAGTTTATGGGTAATTTGGAAATACGTTTTCCTCCTGGTAAAGTGACACTATGGCACAACTCTAAGAATATTGCAACCTTTGAAGGGAATGCGGAACTTTACGATTTGATATTCTTAAAAAATCCGCGGGTATTAGAGCATATCGAAAAGATGACTCCCGAAGTGGCAGAAGACTATAAAAAGATGCTGCGATTGACAAATGCAGCATACAAGGGCTATGACGAGAAGCGGGGACTACAGGAAACCAGGCGGAAAAAATATTTAGAGATTATAAAACCATTAATGACAGGGAATCGAATGGGGAGTGGGATCGCAGGTAAAAAAACATATGCTCAAGTAGTGTTACCATTAAAAAAACGTGTTTTATCGGAAACTCCTAGCTACGTATATTGGAATAACCCGAAGGAGTTGGTAGAACGATTACGATTGCTATGGAGTTCAAAGATGGCTGGTCATACCGGACACGATAATGAAATAATGTCAATTATAGAAGAACTTCGTGAGGAAGGTATAATTTATTGAGTAATCACATAATTTGATCAGTATCTCAAGAGACGTGAGTTGGAACTATGACTACTAGCACAGAAAAAATAAAAATTGTCAATGAACTTCATAGGTCAGCAAGAAAAAATTTTCCCAGAAGACACACCATCATTAAAGGATATGAAGACTTGTGGCAAACAGATTTGGCGGAAATGCAACAGTATGAAAATGAAAACGATGGATACCGCTATATCTTCGTGTGCATAAATTGCTACTCCAAATTTGTCTATACTAGGGCGATTAGAAACAAGACAGGGGCTGAAGTCACTAAAGCAATGAAAGACATTTTTAAAGAAGCAAGATATACACCAATAAATCTACAAACCGATCAGGGAAAAGAATTTTTTAATAACATATTCCAAAATCTTGTTAAGGAATATAACATTAATCATTATTCGACGTACAGCACCAAAAAAGCTGCGATAGTTGAACGAGTCATACGTACACTCAAAAATTATCTCTATAAGGAGTTTTCAGCTAGAGGTTCCTACAAATGGATACAACTTTTACCAGTCATAACGAAAACCTATAATAACACAGAGCATCGTACTATTGGTATGAAACCTATAAACGTTAAATCAACCACACGCATTAACGCATACAATTGGATAAAAATAGTACCCAAAAAGTTTAAATTTCGTTTGGGCGATATAGTTCGTATAAGCAAACACAAAAGTGTCTTTGATAAAGGATATACGCCCTCATGGTCCACGGAACAGTTTAAAATCGCAAAAGTTAACATTACCAATCCACCAACATACCTATTCGAATCAATAGAAGGTCAACCTATAAAAGGATGTTTTTATGAAGCTGAGCTGCAAAAAACAAGTAGTCCGAATGTATATTTAGTGGAAAAAGTACTTCGTCGCCGCAAGAAAAATAATATTAATCAATTATTTGTAAAATGGTTAGGATTTTCAGATCAATTTAATTCTTGGATTGATGAGACAGATATTGTTTAAAATATTATATGTTGTAATACATTCAAACCTATCTAAATATGTATATTGGTTAAGGTTACTATTAAAATAAATACCCAATGAACTTCAACTTTGTTTTATTTAAATATGTGTTTATTACAATTATAAACTAGGTTTATTCACAACAATCATCATTCTTGATTATATTTATACCAATCAGCAATCTTGATATTATCTTCATATATGAGTAATCCTCATCAAGCTGGGGCTATATTAATTATTTCTCATACATTATTCCATTATATGCTTGACCACTTTTTTCTCCAAATTGCTCATTCTGATTTCATGTTTTTCAATTCTCCCGAGTACATCCATTTTTATTGTTTCAATATTAACAATTTTCGCTTCAAGCTGCTTTATATCGACACGAACCTTATTAAGTAGATCTGTATTCAGTATATCTGCTATTTGTACGCGTAATCGATGAATTTCTTTAAGCGCATAATCCTGGGTAACAGCATCACTACCCTTAGTCGGTGGGGCGACATTGGTTAAAGATTTTCCCCGCATGTCATATTGACCGTCCGGCGTAAGCTTAAATCCAATTCCTGGTTATCCCCTCAATAAATGCACTTTTTCACCAGGCTTTTGACGTCCAAATTTATCAATTGTGTTGTTACCACGACCCATGTTTATCTAAAACTATTTTTTTTCACCAAAGTGCAGCATTATAAGGTATAAAATAAAACTTGTAGTCTCTGCGACGTTGCTTACATATTTTCATTAAGGTTCGATAATATGACATCACTTGTTTCTAGTATCATGTTAAATAGTTTTCTATTATCATAGTTAGATATTTTCCTTGAATGTATCCCAGATCTATGAGTTTCTCTAATTAAACGATCAACATTTTGCTCAAGGTTGGATAATATTACTTCTCTTTTTTCTATTATCGAGTACACATATGCAAATTCTATTTCCGATTTAATAACACTAAGTATTTCACTAATTTTAAAATAAGTTTGATTTAATAATTCAACCAGTAATATCCGAAGTTTTTGAATTTCTTTAAGGAAATATTCTCGGGTTACAGTATCACTACCTTGTGAAGGATCTGCTATGTTAGTTAAAGGTTTTCCTTGAATGTCGTATTGATGATCAACATTCAACTTAAAACCTATTCCTGGAGGATTGTATACTACTATTTTTTTATTAGCTTTTTGACGACCAAATTTATCAATTGTAATGTTAATTCTACCCATGCTTACATAGAACTGATGTAAAATTTAAAAATGTTTGAATTTATATCTGAAAACTGTTAAAAATAATAGAAATAAAAGAAAGGTAATAATAATAATAATAATTTATTTTTTACCTAATACTAAATATTTACAAATTCCTAAAACTATTTATTTACAAATTCCTAAAACTATTTATTTACAAATTCCTAAAACTATTTATTTAAAAAAACTTATGGTTCAAACCCAAACACCCTCATTTCCTCTTTTGTTAGACATATATGTCTAACAATGTCTTCCAAATCTTCATCTTCTTCCCCAAAGTCCCCAAAAAAGTCCTCTTCGTCAGACGTGTCTAGGGGGGCCTCTAGGTTGGATGCTGTGGAAGAAGAAGAAGATGGAGAAGCCGCAACCGCCCATTGCTGCCCTTCTTGACTAAACTGCGGCGATGGAGACCGCAAAATGTCAGAAGGGCCAGCTTGATCGGGGACCTGCAAAATCCCCGATGGTCCTGCTGTCTGCGAAATGTGCGGAGATGGATCAGCTGGGGTGGTTGCTGTTGTATCCTCTTGCGGTGGCGTATTAAGCCTTCTCTTAGCACTGGGTGGTGACGAAGTTGGCGATGTTATTTGCTCATACATCACAAAATTATTGCACCAATTACAAAGACCCCTCGTTCCAACTAGCACATCATAGTGCTCACACATAGCACACCTCTGCATCCCATTTATCGAAAATGGCTGGACAATCGCTATCGGCTTTTCTGGTACTGCATTCTTTGTGGAACTAGATTGAGATTGACACTGAGACATTTTAAACTTCTTTTTTATTACACGTAGCTAAATAACGATGAAGACGAACTAATAATTTGCTTGTTTAAGTGCGTGTATATATACAGATTGTTCAAGGTTGTGTTTGCAACGTCACACAGTTATGAGGCGTGTACATTCGTTTGGGGGCGTGTACATATAGATATTTCAAGGTTGCGTTTGTGGGCGTGTACATATAGATTTTTCAAGGTTGCGTTTACAAGGACACACAGAATGCATGTGAATAGGATTTGGGTGTTATTTTCTCGGAGAATTTAAGAATAAACAAATAACACAAATACATTAATAAAATGATTATTTATTTAAAAAATTATTTTTGCATGATACATATAATTGTTTACATTCCTATTTGTTTTTCACAGTTTTCATTCTCTATATCGTCAACATCCATTTTCTACCATTCTTCAGTATCATCTGCGGTATTGTCTACACGGTCCAAAATATCTGCACCATTTTTCACGACTTCATTGATGTTTTCCGCTGAGACCAAACCATACTTTGATAACAATTCCTTGGGTAAATTTGGTATTTCGACAACATAGCTTTGGAGACCTTCGTCGATCATTTCCACGCAAAACTCGTCTAAGTTGATGGAACCATACAGGTATCTTTCACACAAATGAGCGCCTGACATGAAATTAATTACATCTTTCATGTACTTTCTATATTGACTGACTGTTGATTCAACCGCCGACCCATCATAGGTTGCAAAATGTAATATCTCTTGTGCCGCATTTCTTAACTTATGCGACAAACACATAATGTGAGAATCAAGGTCTTCACTTGGTGTGATGGTACTATTGCTGTCACACATCTTTCAAACACTAATTATTAAAATGTCTGTGTATTCTGATTTGTAAAATAATTACCAAATTGTTAATTAACCCAAACACCCAATTAAGAACCCAAATTAAAAGACGAAAATAATACCAAATTAAGTAAATATTTCTAAATTTTGTTTATTCTATTAAGCACCAAAATTAAAAGATGAAAATAATACCAAATAAGTAAATATCTCTAAATTTTGCTTATTCTAAACACCCAAATTTAAATATTGATCTACTAGTATTAGTGCCTGAGATTACTCGCAAGCTCTGCCCCAAATAAGTTAAAGTATACATCCCACCCGACTTATTTATAATTTCGATAACGTCTTCAGAAATGGTTTCGACAACACGCTTTGGTAAAAAAGTTTGAAATGTTTTATCATGCGTTTTTTCGTACAATGTTGCATGAAAAGCTTTGCCAAACCGTGTCATCTTTAAAGCAATATTTTGAACTATAAAAACTTTCCCAATTGTTAATGATGAAAATTTTCTTTGTTCAACAAAATCTATATCCTTATTAAGCATTTCGTTAATTTCACCCAAGTTTAATTTTGCACTCATTGTTGAAAAAATGTAAAAGATTTAATATAAAAACACAGTATTACCGTAAATTTAAAAAATTGAATCAGAATACACCACACAATAACTTTTTAATGATGAAATCACTTGTGACCGCACAAACAGTGTACCTCTTTTTAGCTTTGAATGGCGTCAGCCTTGGTTTTAATAGCTAACACTCAAGGTCGCATGACGTCACATCCTCTCAAGGCCAAACTACCCAGCACACCTGGCCTCTCAACGTCATGGACAAGTATCGAAAAAGCGTGATGCGCGCTCAAGGTCATATGACGTCACATCGCCTCAAGGCCAAACTACACAGCACACCTGGGCTCTCAAGGTCAGGAGTAGTGGTGGGGGGTGAATCAGTTGCCGTATTTGATATCTACTATTATACTCACTGATTACTGCATCTCAGTCAGTGCGCCTGACATTAGCCATAAAAATGATATGTTTGAAAATTATTTATAGGCAGATTCAACGAGCAGTCGTTCATCATATCTGGACAGTTTTTGTGACTATCATTTTGCAATATTCAAATATCATACTTTTAAAAATGATTGATCAGTTTAATATCATGAAATTACTGGATGACACTGCTCTATATATATATATATATATATATATATATATATATATATATATATATATATATATATATATATATATATATATATATATATATATATATATATATATATATATATATTATATATATATATATATATATATATATATATATATATATATATATATATATATATATATATATATATATATATATATATATATATATATATATATGTATATATATATATATATATATATATATATATATATATATATATATATATATATATATATATATATATATATATATATATATATATATATATATATATATATATATATATATATATATATATATATATATATATATATATATATATATATATATATATATATATATATATATATATATATATATATATATATATATATATATATATATATATATATATATATATATATATATATATATATATATATATATATATATATATATATATATATATATATATATATATATATATATATATATATATATATATATATATATATATATATATATATATATATATATATATATATATATATATATATATATATATATATATATATATATATATATATATATATATATATATATATATATATATATATATATATATATATATATATATATATATATATATATATATATATATATATATATATATATATATATATATATATATATATATATATATATATATATATATATATATATATATATATATATATACATATATAACTTGCCCAATTTTGCCTTCATTTGACCGACTTCGTATCTATTACAGTTCCCGAGAGAGATCCCCATCAATACTCTCGAATTTGTATCACCCATATTTGTGCATATTATGCGTATATTTGCCCTTCTAACACGGGCTACAGGTAATCAAGGAACGAAAATGGGGAAATTCTTGTCGTAAAAAGAGACCGGTAAATTTAACTTTGACTATGATAATAATAACTACAAAAATAGAATCTTCCTCGGCGGTCATGAAGGGTAATGAAAATTTATAGGAAAGTTAGGGAACTTGAGGACCATAAAGTTGTGTATTTTGGTTCCGAAAAATATGCTCTTGAGAAATTAATAAAATTTCAGATAGTTTTGGACGTAGGTATAATCGAAAAAGCGAAGTTACCCGATTTAGTTGCTGTTTTTTCCTAACCTTATTAAAAGAGGTATTGTAAAATAAATGTCACATTCTTATAGCTCATTTTCGTACTCTACAAGGCGGCATACCTACCATTTTTAAATACGGATCTGGAATTCCTTATGAAAAATTTAATTTGAAGCAAATGTATGAGTGTGATACATCATGGATTTTAACAGGTCGGAGCCATCAAACATTTAAATAAAAAATCTAGGTTCGTATTTAAATCAATAAAGTTGAAGCGAAGCTGAAACATCGGACGTAATTTAAGTGCTCTAGCTTGCAGAGTACAAACGTGTCTAGAACAAAATTAGAGATAAATTGAATAATTGTTTTTAGTAATAATTTTCTCAACAATTCACTAGGTCGCCATAAATATATGTAAAACTTACAATTTTTTCACGATTACAAAGATTTCATTTGGTGCCATTTTGTTCCGCCATCTTGAATTCTTTCGACAGTTTTACAAGTTCATCTCTATACCACAGTTAATTCTTGCACAAAATTTGAAATCAATCTATTAAGTTGTTTCTTTGAGGCTGAATTTTGAAAATATATTATTAAGCCGCCATTTTATTTCGCCATCTTGAATTCGTACCAAGATTTTACTAGTTAATTACTAACTGACACTTAAATTGTTTTCTGAATTTGAGGTAAACTGAAAAGTAAGTAATTACTTTTTTTACATTTGACTAAGCGCCATTTTGTTTTCCCATATTGAATTTTTATCAAAATGTGACCAGGTTACTCCAATATAACTTTTAATTTTTGACCAAAATTTGAAGTCAATCAGGTAAGTAGTTTTTTAGCTGTGCCGAGAGAACAGGCAGACCGACAGACAAAAGACCGACGGAATTAAGAAAACATGTTAGGCATCTAGTGACTCGAAAACGTAAATATCTGAAAAAATCTCGGAGGGTGATTTTTTCACGATTACAATACCTCCCTTTCACGAGGGATGTAATGAATTCAATAAATAGTTTTTACATTGACTCACACCGCCTTTTTGTTAGGTCATTTTGAATTCGTGCCAGTTTATCCCTATATCACATTTAATTTTTCTACAAAATTTCAGTCAGTCAGAATAAGATTTTAAAAAAATTGTCTACCATTTGGTTCCGCCATCTTGAATTGGTACTACAACTTTACCGGTTTATCTCTATATCACATTTAATGCTTGCACAAAATTTGAAATTAATCTAATAAGTAGTTTTTTAGGCTCATTTTTTAAATATTTTATTTGGGCGTCATTTTGTTTAGCTGTCTTATATTCATACCAAAATATTACCAGTTCATTCCTATGTAATACTTGACTTTTGTACAAAATTTAAGGCAAATTTAATAATTACATTTTTTAGTAATATTTTTTTTTACATTTCACTGAACCGCCATCTTGCTCCGGCATATTGAATTTTTATTACCAGGTCATCTCCATATGACCCTTAATTATTGACTAAAATTTGAAGTCAATCTGATAAGTAGTTTTTAGGCTATGCCGCGATTTTTGTGCAAAATTCGAGATAAATTGGATAAGTAGTTTTTTAGTAATAATTTTTTTAACATTTGCCTAGGCCGCCATTTTGTTTTGCCGTATTGGATTTTTACCAAAATGTTACCAGGTCATCTCCTTATGAACCCTAATTTTAAGAACATTTGAACTGGTACAGTTTTCGTTTATCACTTATCAAGCTGCTTTCGTGTATATTTGCTTTATATGGAATGTTAAACTGACATTTTGCTGATGGTTTTCCATTATTGTAAGCCCATTAGTAATCTCAAACGAACTTGAACATTATAACATTGCAGTTTAAAATATCAAGACTTTTATGTAGATTGCATTTTACATACATCGACATGTTTTATTCATAATTTATTGGATTACATTTTGTAAAGTATGTAGCTTCTCTAAATTAAGGCAAAAGAACTTTGTTTTTGTTTTGTTTACAAATATTGGAAATTTGGCCTTTGTCTTTTGTCGCTATGATTTCTTATTTATTGGCATCCAGCCAGCTTTGACAATATCTGGTTTTTCATTTCAGTTATAATTTTGGTTCTGCTCAGGAGCAATTCGCCAGCTCTATTCGGGGGGACACCGAATATTATCGGGTTCTAGTGGCGCCAGCAGTGAACACTACTGTAATTATAACTTTAGTTTATGGCATTAGGTTGGCATAAGTTCCTTCTGAACTAAGGAAAAATGGAAAAATTTTCTGGAGATGATTCTCTTTTCCATTTTTTTCTTGGCACTCCTTGGAGGTGCAACATGGGTCCGGCTTTATAAAAGTGCCATCATGGACCGATCTTTTTAAAAGTACTTGAAGTATGTCCTAATTTGTTTAAGTGCAGTGCCGTTAAAAGCTTAAGGCCTATATATAGACATCATCTGGTCCTAAATTGGTCCCGTTTTTGTCGACTTTTGATCAACTACGTGGTAAGTCGATTTTCAAATTAAGTTCTTGTTGTGAACTAGTTCGCTATTGTCTTTTATAAATAAAATGGCGTCCTGAACTTTTTTTGGCTGTCCGTTTCTCAAGGAGCTTTTCTAGATGCCTGAAATTTCCATTTGTTGGTGACCGGTGACTTCAAAGGAGCCCTCTGGATGATTAGAGGTAAGGCAATCTCTCTCTCATTTTGTTGTAAATAGCTTATTTTTCCACATTTCGTGTCGGTTTTATTTTAAGTTAAGTTTAATTTTAATTTTTGATACGTTACTTGTATCACCCTGCAGATCTGTACAAGAACGTCCCATTTACAATATGTTATTCGTTTAATAACTTACTTTAAAAGCAACAAAATCGTTATCGAATAATTAATTAATAGTGAAAAATAAGGTTAACCAATTGAGCGATAAACTTTATACCGACACTTTTGATTATGATACTCGCTCGGTCCACCATCATCGCATTACTTTGCAATAAGCTTCTAAGTTTTATAGCTCATAAGTTTCTCGCCTTTTTCTACAGTAAGTTTTACAAAGAATATAAAGTCCGTTATACCTTAAAAATTGCTTATAACACTTTTTGATTCTAGAAAGGTTTGATAAAAAAAACTCGGTAGGCTTGAAAGTTTCATCTTCAATAAAAGTAGAAGTATTAAACTTTATAAGAATCAATGGTTTGTAAAGTTTCCCTGTTTTTCTGGAAACTTTTCAATTTCTTAATAGGGAACATTTTCCTGACTCAATAGGAAGTTTTACACGAAGATAATTATATATTTTCATGTTACGAAGTGATTATGATATTGATTTACATGTCAAGCGATTATTACGAAACCGTGTGAGAGATTAAGAAAAAGAGTTTAATCGGGAGACTGGTCTACATATCTTCACCTGCCTTGATTTTCGGTTGTTAAGAAAGTTTTTACATTGTACAGGGTGGCCAGTTTATTATGGGACGATACCTTATTTCAGGACCTGTGAGAGAATATATATAAAAAATATTAAATACAAAACTTTTTTGGATTCATTCAAATATAATTTTTTTATATATACAGGGTGTTTAGTTTTTCGTGGTCAAATGTCAACTTCCTTATTTTAAATGAAATATGAAAAAAGTCCTTGATACCTTTCATGTATAATATTCTATACTAACTAAGTCTAACCGTTTCTGACATATTTTAAACTTTATGTCAAAAATGAGGTTTGCAGGGCTAAACATAACTATCAATTTCTCCTCTTGAAAGCCTTTATTATTTAATTGGGGTTGGTATCCTTGTTCGTGTTGACATTTTTATAATAAATAAATACAGGGTGACCAAAAACTAACATTAAAAATATAAGTGAAAAAATCGTTAAAAGTCATTTTTTTCAAATGGAAACCCCCTATTTTAATAATTTTATCTTATCTAGCATTCAAAATAAGGGTAACTTTGTATAAGATTGTCTATTCCAAAAAATTGCCGTTTTTGAGATATTTCCAATTAAACATTTTTCTATTGTAAAAATGCCATACCTACGGCTTTTGAGTTTTGTTATTAGTTAGCCATGAAGGCGAGGCGTGGCGAAAAAAACATTAACCACTCATTTCCTGTGAATTCAGAAATCAATGTTTGACAATTTTTTTGCCGCCTAACCTACTCTTTATTATTATTGTTATTTTGTTTTATTAAAGTTATACAATGTATACCCCAGAAGAAAGAGCCCATATGCTGGAATATTATTTATCGAGCAATAAAAGCCCAGTATGTATAAAAATATGATATTTTAAAAGCCTAAATGAATCCAAAAAACTTCTGTATTTAACATTGTTTGCTATCTCTTACAAGTTCTGAGATAGTATCGTTCAGTGATTAGATGAACATGTTTTCTTTTTTCCGTCGGTCTGTCTCTTCGCGGCAAAGCTAAAAAACTACTTACCCGATTGACTTCAAATTTTGGTCAAAAATTAAGGGTCATATGGGGATTACCTGGTAATATTTTGGTAAAAATCCAATATGGTTCAACAAAATAGCGTCCTAATGCAATGTTAAAAACATTATTTCTAAAAAACTGCTTATCCAATTTATCTTAAATTTTGCACAAAAATCAAATATTATATAGGAAAAAATTCCAATTGAAATTATTTGTGGTACAAATCTAAGATGGCGGAACAAAATGCCAACTTGATGAAATAATTAAAATATTAGCCTAAAAAAAACTACTTAAAAGATTGATTTATCATTTTGTGCACTAATTCATTGTGGTATAGAGATGAAGTCGAAAAATTGTAGTATGAATTCAAGACGGCGCGGCGGCCAAATAAATTTTCCGTATCGTAAAAAAATTTGCAGGTTTTACATATCTTGACATTTTAGTATCCCTAGATGTCAAAAGTATGTTTTCTCAATTTCGTCGGTCTGTCTGTCTGTCACCTCGCGGCGTAGCTAAAAATCCGCTAACCTGATTGACTTCAAATTGTGCTCGAAACTTAAGGACCACATGAAAAAAACCTGGTAATATTTTGGTAAAAATCCAATATGCTTGAAAAAGATGGCGGCCTAGTTAAGCGGTAAAAAAGTATTACTGAAAGTTAATTATCCATTTTACTTCAAGTGTTAAATAGGAATGAACTGCTAATATTTTGGTATAGATATAAAAATAGATAGAAAAACAAAATGGCGGCCTAATAAAATATTTAAAAAATCAGCCTGAAAGTACTTCTTATTAGATTACTTTCTACGTCTGTGCAAGTATTAAACATGATATACAGATAAACTGGTAAAGTTGTGGTACGAATTCAAAATGGCGGCCAAATATTTTTTTTAATCAAGGTAAAAAAATCTTATTCAATAGACAAATTTTGTCAAAACATTTAATGTGAAAAATGGCGCCATTTTTAACATTTTTTAAAATATTTTCGCTATGGGACCACCAACTGAAAATTTCATTCAAATTGGTCAAACCATCGCGGAGTAATTGATGTATAAACATGACAACAAACTGACCTCCATTTCGCCATTTTTAACATTTTTTTAATATGCTTACTATGGGACCACTCCGGCAATATCTTGAACGTCCCCTGAAAATTACATCGAAATTGGACAAACCATCGCGGAGTAATCGATGTACAAACATAAAAAAATACATAGGGTCAAACTGATAACCTCATCCTTTTATGAAGTCAGTTGTTATGTTGTCAGAATGTTCATTTTTCGAACATATCAAGTAAAATACTAGATTTTGAGGTTGCACATTTTCATGGTCACCCTGTATACATAAAATTACATAACAGGATATCAAAAGAAGTGTTTAAACAGTTGAAAATTATATTCTGACGAAGACACAGTGTTGTCGAAACAGCTGTCAATATTTGTAATATAATGGAAATTTTCTGAATCTTTGTATATTTGTACTTATGTCAAACACTACTGTTCCGAGTATAGACATTTTTGAAAAACGAATGAGAAGAATCCAAAAATGTCAAAAATATAAGGTGTTCCATTTAAAATAACGAAGTTGGAAGTGATTTCTTAATTTTCAGATCTTCACTTGTTATGGTTTCCAATCATGAATGTCTTATACAGTGTGCGTAAAAAATAATACAAAAATGTACAAAACACTTCCCGTTATCGGAGTTGACTGAGAATTGCTATACATACATAAACCTGATGACAATACAATATTATGATGTCCAATCGTGAATTGTGTGTGCGTAAATAATGCTAAAAAGTAAAAAATAAAATAAATATAAAAAATATTTTTTAAAAAATCTTATCTTTTATTTATACGCTGTTAAACTGAAATTGTGAAAAATAAATAAACTTACATAAACACAGGACTTTTAAAAATTTGAATATTTTCTTAAAAGCTTGAGGCCTCATTTAAAGTGTGTATTTCTCACACTTCAAGTTTTTCAGAAAATATTCACGTTTTTAAAAGTTCTGTGTTTATTTAAGATTTATTATTTTTTGCTGTTCTGTTTAATACTTTATAAACAAAAGCTTTTTTTTTAATTCTGTATACGTTTATTTTATCACAAGGTAAAGTTAACTTTTAACGGCGAAGAAAATCAAAAAAATTTGACATATTGACGAATGATAACCGGGTAACCATCAGCCATATATTGATATAGGCATAAAATATGAAAACGCTGTATTTTACCCACACGGGATTAACCAATTCTGTGAGAAATTTCCGAAAGTATGCAAAATTAAACCTTTTCAGATATTGTTGAAGATGTTCTTTGTTCGTTTTTACAGGAGTCGAAGAGACAGTATTTTTTAACACAGTGCTGAAAATGTTTTTTCACTCCTGTGTTAGTAAACATTCTCTTACGTACAGTTTACCCAATAAGTAAAACCATTATTACGCACAATTGTGCTTTATGATGCATAGTGTGGCAATCAAACCGATCAACTCGCGAGATTTCTCTGCAAGATTCATTTTGTTTCTCTTATAGGCCTATAAATATAGATTCTTTCGGGACAAAAATAGTAACCGGAAACCAAGTGCGCCATCACACTCAAGATAGTTCATAGTAATATTCCATTATGTTTTCCATTCGTAAGTATCATTTGTTTATATTTGTTATGAACAATTTAATGCAACAAACTGCATTTTCTTTTGTTTTTTGGGCTTATAAAATCGAAGCTAATGAAATAATCTTGATGGTGTAAAGGGATGAATTGTAGAGAGTAAAATTACAAATATGACATAGTTACACGACTTGATCTATCGAGAAAAAATAAAAAAAGCGACGTCATCACGAGACTAGAGCGGGTTTAGGACGTTTTAGCAGTTTATAATGATACGACACTTGTGTCACTTCACTTGCCAATTGCTTGTTTGTTATGTCTTTAAGTGATTTTAGACTATTTTACGTATTATAGACTAACTATAATGATTTTTGAGGCGTGTTTTTCTAAAAACAAGTATGTTGTCTTAAGAAAATTTTAAATATGTGGTGTAGAAATACAAATTACAAATTTAATTTTTGTCTAGTTTTGTTAATATTATTGGTAATTTTTTAATAAATTGCAGATTTCTTAAAGATCCAGCACGTCGAGAAGCTTGGTTAAAATATGAAAGCAGAGGAAATTGTCAACCCACGAAGTATATCGTGTTTTGTTCCAAGCACTTCTCTGAGCAATATTTTGACAGAACCTCAAAATGTTATGTACCAAAAGTAAAATAAATAAAGGACCTAGTATAAGCTACCAGAGCAACAACACTGTGTTATTTAAAGGTCAATTTTGTTTTAAGTTAGGTAATTGCAGTTTACTAGATAAATGAAAATGTAATTCTAAGTGACAAAATTGTATACTCCCATTGTCCAAATTTTCAAGCAAATCAGATAAAAATAACAGTCCGACTCTGTCCAAGCCGCCATATTGTTACCACACTTAGCTCCGCCTAGTGGTAACCTTATTTTTGTACATAGTAAATGACAATGACATCTCCTGTTTTATTGTTTCTCGATGAATTGATCGGATCATTAGAACAGGAGAAAAAGCCGAATCTATTTTTGTTATTTCTCAAATTGTACCGAAGGACCTTTGCGAAATAATAGTTATTGTTACGTACTTTATGTATACCAAATCTGTGGAATTGTTAGTTTTTGCACAATTGCGATTCTAATTTTTTAATGCACTATTTTTCATTGTGCCTGGATGCGTCGTAGATGATCCGATTTGAATTCTGCAAATTAATATCAAACATAGAAGTATCATACTATAAAAGTATATTCTCGTTTCTCGCTAAAATTCTGTGGAATACGCGAAAAATGCTTCCAAACATGACCAGAAATGACCGGACGCAGGAAAGTAGCGAAGCAGCGGGGGAACGCACGGTAGCCGATGGGAACCGTAGTAATAGGAACGCTCATCGCGCAACGTATTACTCTTCAACTAACTTTAATTATCTCAGCAAATGCAGAACCTATTAGATTTTCTTTTGATATTGGGGTACCTGAACCCGAGAAAACCGATTCTTCACGTACATTGCGCAAAGATTTGACCCTTTGAATAAATAGACAACAGGAAAGAGCCCCATGCATTATTTTAAATTAGCAGGCTTTTGACGGAACTATGTCATTTTTGGAACCTTATTTTTCTGATGTTTACGTTTTGGTCTGTTGACGTGTGATGTTAAATCGTCGTCTTTGAAAATTTAAGTTTTAGTTTTAGCAGTTTATAAATAATACGCACATCGAATTAATGTAAAAGTTGAAAAAGGTGTGTTGTGTGTTATAAAACGTAACAAACACATTTTTGGTGGTTTGCGTTATCCTGAATACAAAAAATGGTCAGTTATGTGAAGTGTGGTCTTACCCGTATTGAAAGTACAAGGAAGAAAGGAATTTCGTCTTAACAGTAAGTGCATTTGTATTTTCGTAAGTAAAGAAATTAACTAGACACTTTTAAAGCCGGTTTAAATACAACAATAATTGTTATTATAATGAAAATCATAATTCTTAAACTGGCAAAAAGTTAAGTTGGAAACCAAGTGGTATATAAAAAATGCAGTAGCATGACACTTTATATAATATTTTGTTAGGTCAAAACATTTAAATTACCTCAAGTATGTTTTAAAACGGAAGAAAACAAGTTGGAGTTATGTGTTTCTAGAAACAATTTTATAGAACAAAATAAGTTTTAATACCTCACATTATATTCTCTTTTTTTGGGTCTGATACTGAAGGAGAAATAGTTTGATTATATTTCTCAACATATGTTATTTGTTTAACAGGCAGAAAAGGCAAACGATAAAAAAATACTTAAGATATTTTGTATTTGCAAAAAACAAAGAAGGAGCATATAATGATAGATATTAAAACTTATTTTGTCCCATAAAATTATTCCTAGAAACCCACAACTCTTTTTCTTTTGTTTTAAAACATACTTAAGGTAATTTAATTGTTTTGACCTAACAAAATATGTAATGAAGTGTTATGCTACTGTATTTTTTTATATACCACTTGGTTCCTAACCTAACTTTAAGAATTATCATTTTAATTATAACAATTATGTTTGCCTTTCAATAGGATTTATATATATATATATATATATATATATATATATATATATATATATATATATATATATATAAATGTATATATATAAATATATATATATATATATATATATATATATATATATATATATATATATATATATATATATATATATATATATATATATATATATATATATATATATATATATATATATATATATATATATATATATATATATATATATATATATATATATATATATATATATATATATATATATATATATATATATATATATATATATATATATATATATATATATATATATATATATATATATATATATATATATATATATATATATATATATATATATATATATATATATATATATATATATATATATATATATATATATATATATATATATATATATATATATATATATATATATATATATATATATATATATATACATATATACATATATATATATATATATATATATATATATAGTAAAAAGATAACTGTTCTTGTGGTTTCTCCACAACTGAAGAGACGAATTGAAGTCGAAAACAAAGCAAAGCAAATGTTCCAGGTGAACTGGGGTGTAAATGATTTTGAGATTTTAGAAAACGTCTGTCTGTTAGTTAGTCTGCAATAGATGTTCTGTGTTTGTATTTGTTTGACAAAATGACAATGTGCTATTTGTATTTTATTTTGCTTAAATGTTAATTGGTGTTATTGACCTTTTGATTTACGTCTCATGGAAAAATAAAATAAAAACATTTTTGAAAAAGACATGGAACTACCTGTCGAAACGTCAAATTAAATTAAATATGACAAATAATTAAAAAATCGTTTTAATTTTATGAACACGCATCCCAAGAAAAGAAGTACCTAATTATATATATATATATATATATATATATATATATATATATATATATATATATATATATATATATATATATATATGTTTCATTTTACTATAATATTCAAACTGGTGTTCCAATAAAGTAATACAATATTGTGGTTGACAATGGAAGTGACAATGCCATTATCAACAATCGATAAATAAGGAAATTTTGCTGGTATGTAGGTAGGAACAAAAGTAAGGAACTGGACTTGCCAGTAAGAAGCGAAAGTTTTACATTCCTTAAGAAGTGATTTCAGATAGGAAGCAACGAATCTAGTGCTAGATATGTTTTTTTATATTAAGATTTTGTTTGTATAAAATAAAAATTAAAGGTACCTTTCTCCTGAGTCAATTTCGATTTTTTGGAATTTTTGACCACCCTGTATTTGCATTCTCAAGTTTGAATATTTTAATATTATTTTGGCAGAAAGCAGAACTTTTTATAGAGAGTAACTTTTTTCCGTAAAACTACTAATAAAAAAGTTTCCCATATGTAGAGAACTTAAGTAGACACACTGTATATATATATATATATATATATATATATATATATATATATATATATATATATATATATATATATATATATATATATATATATATATATATATATATATATATATATATATATATATATATATATATATATATATATATATATATATATATATATATATACTAAAACAACAAGGAAGAAAGGAATTTCGTTCCACACATAAGTGCATTTATATTTTCGTAAGTAAGAAATTAACTAGACACTTTTAAATCCGATTGAAAGGCAAACATAATTGTTATAATTAAAATGATAATTCTTAAAGTTAGGTTAGGAACCAAGTGGTATATAAAAAAACACAGTAGCATAACACTTCATTACATATTTTGTTAGGTCAAAACAATTAAATTACCTTAAGTATGTTTTAAAACAAAAGAAAAAGGGTTGTGGGTTTCTAGGAACAATTTTATGGGACAAAATAGGTTTTAATATCTATCATTATATTCTCCTTCTTTGTTTTTTGCAAAAACAAAATATCTTAAGTATTTTTTTATCGTTTGCCTTTTCTGCCTGTTAAACAAATAACATATGTTGAGAAATATAATCAAACTATTTCTCCTTCAGTATCAGACCCAAAAAAGAGAATATAATGTGAGATATTAAAACTTATTTTGTTCTATAAAATTGTTTCTAGAAACACATAACTCCAACTTGTTTTCTTCCGTTTTAAAATATACTTAAGGTAATTTAAATGTTTTGACCTAACAAAATATTATATAAAGTGTCATGCTACTGTATTTTTTATATACCATTTGGTTCCCAACTTAACTTTTTGCCAGTTTAAGAATTATGATTTTCATTATAATAACAATTATTGTTGTATTTAAACCGGCTTTAAAAGTGTCTAGTTAATTTCTTTACTTACGAAAATACAAATGCACTTACCGTTGAGACGAAATTCCTTTCTTCCTGTTACTTTCAATACGGGTAAGACCACACTTCACACAACTGACCATTTTTTCTATTCACTATTTTACCACAAAAATGTGTTTGTTACGTTTTATAACACACAACACAACTTTTTCAACTTTTATATTAATTCGATGTGCGTATTATTTATAAACTGCTAAAACTGAAACTTAAATTTTCAAAGACGACGGTTTGACATCACACGTCAACAAACCAAAACATCAGAAAAATAAGGTTCCAAAAATGACGCAGTTCCGTCAAAAGCCTGCTAATTTAAAATAATGCATGGGGCTCTTTCCTGTTGTCTATTTATTCAAAGGGTCAAATCTTTGCGCAATGTACGTGAAGAATCGGTTTTCTCGGGTTCAGGTACTCCAATCAAAAGAAAATCTAATAGGTTCTGCATTTGCTGAGATAATTAAAGTTAGTTGAAAAGTAATACGTTACGCGATGAGCGTTTCTATTGCCACGGTTCCCATCGGCTACCGTGCGTTCCCCCGCTGCTTCGCTACTTTCCTATGTCGGGTCATTTCTGGTCATGTTGATGCATTTTTCGCGTATTCCACAGAATTTTAGCGAGAAATGAGAATATACTTTTATAGTATGATACTTCTATGTTTGATATTAATTTGCAGAATTCAAATCGGATCATCCACGACGCATCCAGGCACAATGAAAAAAAGTGCATTAAAAAATTCGAATCGGTATTGTGCAAAAGCTAACAACTCCACAGTTTTGGTATACATAAAGTACGTAACAATAACTATTATTTCGCAAAGGTCCTTCGGTACAATTTGAGAAATAACAAAGATATGAATTTTCGAAAAAAAGCTTAATTTATCCGGTTTTTCGGCTTTTTCTCCTGTTCTAATGATCCGATCAATTCATCGAGAAACAATAAAAAAGGAGATGTCATTGTCGTTCACTATGTACAAAAATAAGGTTACCACTAGGCGGAGCTAAGTGTGGTAACAATATGGCGGCTTGAACAGAGTCGGAGTGTTATTTTATCTGATTTTCTTGAAAATTTGGACAATGGGACTATACAATTTTGTGTGTAAACTGCAATTAACAAAACAAAACAAGTATTGTTGATTGCAAAAAATGTATTGACCTTTAAATAACACAGTGTTGTTGCTGGTAGCTTATACTAGGTCCTTTATTTATTTTACTTTTGGTACATAACATTTTGAGGTTCTGTCAAAATATTGGTCAGAGAAGTGCTTGGAACAAAGCACGATATGCTTCGTAGGTTGCCAATTTCCTCTGCTTTCATATTTTAACCAAGCTTCTCGACGTGCTGGAAATCTGCAATTTAATAAAAAATTACCAATAATATTAACAAAACTAGACAAAAATTAAATTTATAATTTGTATTTCTACACCATGCAGATATTTAAAATTTTCTCAAGACAACATACTTGTTTTCAGAAAAACACGCCACAAAAATCATTATAGATAGTCTAAAACACGTAAAATAGTCTAAAATCACTTGAAGACATAACAAACATGCAATTGACAAGTGAAATGACACAAGTGTCGTATCATTATGGCCGTCCTGAACCCGCTCTAGTCACGTGATGTCGTCGCTTTTTTTATTCTTTCTAGATGGATCAAGTCGTATAACTATGTCATATTTGTAATTTTATTCTCTACAATTCATCCCTTTACACCATCAAGATTGTTTCATTAGTTTCGATTTTATAAGCCCAAAAAACAAAAGAAAATGCGGTTTGTTGCATTAAATTGTTCATAATAAATATAAATAAATGATACTTACGAATGGAAAACATAATGAAATATTACTATGAACTATCTTGAGTGTGATGGCGCACTTGGTTTCCGGTTACTATTTTTGTCACGAAAGAATCTATATTTATAGGCCTATAAGAGAAACGAAAAGAATCTTGCAGAGAAATCTCGCGAGTTGAACGGTTTGATTGCCACACTATGCAGCATAACGCACAATTGTGTGTAATAATGGTTTTACTTATTGAGTAAACTGTACGTAAGAGAATGTTTACTAACACAGGAGTGAAAAAACATTTTCAGCACTGTATATATATATATATATATATATATATATATATATATATATATATATATATATATATATATATATATATATATATATATATATATATATATATATATATATATATATATATATATATATATATATATATATATATATATATATATATATATATATATATATATATATATATATATATATATATATATATATATATATATATATATATATATATATATATATATATATATATATATATATATATATATATATATATATATATATATATATATATATATATATATATATATATATATATATATATATATATTATATACAGTGTGTCTACTTAAGTTCTCTACATATGGGAAACTTTTTTATTAGTAGTTTTACGGAAAAAGTTATTCTCTATAAAAAGTTCTGCTTTCTGCCAAAATAATATTAAAATATTCAATCTTGAGATTCCAAATACAGGGTGGTCAAAAATTCCAAAAAATGGAAATTGACTCAGGAGAAAAGTACCTTTAATTTTTGTTTTATACAAACAAAATCTTAGAATAAAAAAACATATCTAGCACTAGATTCGTTGCTTCTTATCTAAAATCACTTCTTAAGGAATGTAAAACTTTGGCTTCTTACTGGCAAGTCCAGTTTCTTACTTTTGTTCCTACCTACATACCAGCAAAACTTCCTTATTTATCGATTGTTGATAATGGCATTGTCACTGCCATTGTCAACCACAATATTGTATTACTTTATTGGAACACCAGTTTGATTTATTATAGTAAAAAGAAATGCCGCTAAAATTAAGCAAAGAAATAATTTTAATTATCGGAGAAAATTATAAAACATTTCGAAAAGCTGCAGACATTTTTAACAGACACCCCGATAAAATTATACATTTCACAACAGTGGGGAATATTCTAAATATATATATATATATATATATATATATATATATATATATATATATATATATATATATATATATATATATATATATATATATATATATATATATATATATATATATATATATATATATATATATATATATATATATATATATATATATATATATATATATATATATATATATATATATATATATATATATATATATATATATATATATATATATATATATATATGCTTTTTCTACAAAAAAATGCACATTGACATCTTATGCGAGTGTAATTGCACTTCGAAATAAGAATCATAACTGAATATCGTACTTTGGGTTAATAAGGAGTTAATGCAAACTAGGAAATACTAAATAAAAATGAAGACGTAGGAACTTCTGGTATCTATATAACCTGCTATTATACAAATCAGAATGTAGTACTTTTAAAACATTGGATACCTAATATTAATATTTCCTAAAATATAATAAAACATTTTTAACCAATAGAATTTATTGGTACCGTATATACGTATACCGCAGTTCTATTTTGATTGTTTTATTCACACTTCCAAAATGATTTTTGTATTTCTATGATATGTTTTGTTATTATTTGTATAGTTAATATTAATTTTACCGAATTTTCTTCTAACCTAATATGTCCTAGATATTGATATTTCGTATTTATCTACTATTTTGCTCTGCATTAAATTTGAGTAAATTTAAGTGCACGAATAGTACTTGTGCTTGTTTTTATTTAAAACGTAATTTAGACTGTATTAATAAAATTATTTATATTTAATTATTTGCGGCATATTGTGTCTTAAATGCGCTGATATTTTTTATTTACTTAATTTTTCAAAATAATTTTAGTTACTTACAGAAAAATGTAATTTTCTAGTTCAACTAAAAATAACCATCTGCTTATTTAAAAAAAAGCCATTAAGTTTAAGTTTAAGTAAAGTAATGAAAAGAAAGCAGAAATACAAAAGGGCTGTCGAAACGAAACAAACAAAAAAAATGCCATGCATTTTATAGCTTATGAAAACATAATAAAACTTTCAAATGATTTGCAAGTTTTTCCAAATAGGTTCTTCTATGGTTTCTCCGTTAAATTCTTAGTTGCAGATATTTCTTAGTAGCAAGCTTTAGCTCAAATTAATGTAATTACTGGGTACGTCTCGCGAGTTCATCATCCAGAATGCGTTCTCGCTTTTTAAAAGATCAATAACAACAAACGTTGAACTTATATCTCTGAATAAATATAAGGGTATTTGTACGAAAGGTTTATTATGTAAAAAGTAAAATTTAATATCTAAAGTGAGCTATTAAAGTTTAATGTTTCACCAATTATCACATTAATTGGCTTGTTTAATTTAGTTCATACCTTAATTACAATTCTCTTTCAAAAGTATAAGTTTTCAAATTACTTTCTAAATTTCAAAGTAAGAATCAAAGTGGGTACACCACTGAAAACCGGAAACAAGATGTCATTTTGATGGGTCATTGTGTTGATTCTTGGGACCTTCCCGGTCTGGTCAGGCTCACGGCTAGGTTCTTACCTATACATTTATTTATTCAAAGATTTGACCGGAATGCTGCTATCGGACGTTGTGCTGCGTAGCCTTTTCTATTAAGCGTGATAAATAAATAAATAAAGTATAGTCGGACTAAATACCTACATACATACTAACTGACTTTAATCTATCACAGAAGTCCATATTAAGTGCAATATGTATTTGATTATTAACTTGTATTAAGTAGCCTTTCTCCATAATAATGCAAATTTATTTTGAAAAAGATGTATTATGCACCTCGGAAATATTTTTTTCCATCATCAGAGACTAAAAATATAAAAAAAAATATTATAGACAAAAGCAGGATTCCTGTTGATTCTTCGTGAAATAGTGAGTAAAGAATCGGTTTTCTCGGGTTCAGTTACCCCAATATGACAACAAAATCAAATACCTTCTGCAGTTGCTGAGATAATTAAAATCAATTAATACTACTGGGCTACTTTCACCCGTTCGGCCGTTTTTGATCACGTTTGGAAGCATTTTTCGCGTATTACGCATAATTTTAGCGATAAATGAGAATATTGTTTTGTAATATTATGATACTTCTACTTTCTATATTACTTTGCAGAATTCACATTCGATCGTCTACGACGCACCCCGAAACGTTGAAAGAGTGCATTAAAAAATTCAAATCGCAATTATGCGCACTGTTCCTATAACCACACCATATTGTTTGTAATTTTATTCTCTACAATTCAACTTTTTACACCATTAACATAGCATCATTAGTTTCAACTTTATAAGCCAAAAACAAAAAAAACGCGATTTTTTAATAAACGTTTATAACAAATAAACAAAAGATTGTTGTTGTTGTTGAAAGTTGCGAGTGGAAAACACAATGGAATATTAATATGAACTATCTTGAGGGTGAGGGCGCACTCGGTTTCCGGTTACTATTTAACCAGTGACAGCGACATTATAGTTTAAATTAAAAACTATTCATCAGAGCCACTTCAAATTTTAGTCAAAAATGAAGGGTCATATGGGTAATGTTTTGGTAAAATCGAATATGCCCGAACAAGATAGCAGCCTAGAGAATCGTTAAAAAAAATTATTATTAAAAAAACTTATTATTCAATTTCCTCAAATTTTGCATACAAAACAGGTGTTACGTAGGGATAAATCTCGGAAAAAACTGAAAACATATTGATATGATTATAAGATAGCAAAACAAAATGGCGACCTAATAAATTTTTTACAAAATCGGCCTGAAAAAACTATTCTTTAGATTAATACCAAATTCAACCTGACGTAAGAAAATGGTGGCGTGTGTCAACGTAAAAAATACTTGTTGAATTTGTTTTAAATTATGCCAAAAAATCAAACGTGGCATAGATAGAAATCGGTTAAATATTGATAGGAATTCAATATGATAGAACAAAATGGCGCCCGATATAAATGTTTAAAAAATAGTATATACATATATATATATATATATATATATATATATATATATATATATAAAAATATATATATATATATATATATATATATATATATATATATATATATATATTATATATATATACAGTGTGTATCAGCCAAATGGAATAAATTCGATAATAAATAAATGGGGGCGTGTTCGGAAAAACGCTTGGACCCGTCGATTGGTATTTTTAGTTGCTCATTTTCTCCAATAAAAATTTTTTATACAGGGTGTGTCCTGTAACAGTGGTCAATGCCAACTTTCTTATTTCAAATGCAACACCCCGGATATTATTTAATTTTTGGATTCTTTAGGAGATTCTAAACATATTTTATGCTCAATGTCCTATACCTATCTTCAACTATTTCGGCAATATTAAGTGTTTTCAAATTTATTGCAAAAATGAAGATTAAAAAAATAAAATTATTTATTTCTTCATAATGTATAAACAAAAGTAAAAAGTTAATTTAGGAACTGTTGAATATGCTCGCCGCGAACGTCTTGGCAAATTCCTAATCTTAAATAGAAATTTCTTCTAACGTTATTTAGCATCTCAGGCGTGACCGATCTAAGCGCAAGCGTTATTCGTCTTCTTAAGTCAGCTAAGTCGAGGGGTTTAGTTTTGTATACAACATTTTTAATATGTCCCCATAAGAAAAAGTCTAATGGCGTCAGATCGGGGGATCGCGCTGGCCATTCTATCGATCCTCGTCTCCCTATCCACCGATTTGGAAATATTCCGTTGAGGTACTGCCGGACATTAATTTGGTAATGGGGCGGTGCTCCATCTTGCTGAAACCATATCATATTCGCTGGAACTTCTGGGTTTGCTGGATCCGGATACAAATTTGTCAAAGTTGGCACGACATTATTTTGGAGCAGTGCTAAATAATTATCGCCATTTAAATTGCCGTCAATGAAAAAGGGGCCTATGATATGATCCCTAACAATTCCTGCCCAAACATTAACCTTTTCAGGATATTGAGCATGTTCTTCGCTGATCCAGTGAGGATTTTCCCTAGACCAATAGCGGCAATTTTGACGATTTACATGACCGTGAAGTATAAAGGTGCACTCATACGAAAACAAAACATGTTCTAATTGAATAATAAAATAAGTTCTCCTATCATAATCGTCTTCCATGAGCTCCTGAGTTGGTATCACTTTATAGGGACGCATTTTATTTTCTTTTAATGTTCGAATAATCGACGAATGGCTAATATCGAACATTGCGGCGGCTTGTCGACTAGAAATATGTGGGTTTTCCTCAAACTCAAGCATAATATCCAATTTAGTATCATCATTTATTGAATTGGCAGCTGCTTTTTTTATCTGCCTCACATGTCCAAGCTCGCGAAACTGCTTTTCTATTTTACTAATTGTCCCTTGGGATATATGCGGCAAATTTGGAAATTTTTCATGAAATAAGCGAGCAACTTCCACTTGTGTTCGTGTGTTATTTCCATAACCAATCATTTGTAGAATTGTTATTTTATGCATTTCTGTTAAATGAACCATTTTTCTGATATTAGGTATTATGCAGTTAACGAAATTCAAAAGACTATGACACTGACACTGACAACTACTGTCTTGCAAAGAGAAAGGCCAGGCATTTTACACAAAAGTAAACAAAACTTAAAAATAAACAAAACTGGCTCTTTTTGTTCCATATCAATAAAAAGGAACGCTAAAATGGTTTTTGCTTACATTCTTAATATGAAGACCTAAATGGTAAATAAGTATTGAGTGTGTTGTAGCGAATTTTTGTATTCAAATAAATAGTTCAGTAACCAGAGCCACTTTCATGAATAATAATAAATTCGAAATAAATAAAATAAAAATAAATTTGAAAACACTTAATATTGCCGAAATAGTTGAAGATAGGTATAGGACATTGAACATAAAATATGTTTAGAATCTCCTAAAGAATCCAAAAATTAAATAATATCCGGGGTGTTGCATTTGAAATAAGAAAGTTGGCATTGACCACTGTTACAGGACACACCCTGTATAAAAAGTTTTTATTGGAGAAAATGAGCAACTAAAAATACCAATCGACGGGTCCAAGCGTTTTTCCGAACACGCCCCCATTTATTTATTATCGAATTTATTCCATTTGGCTGATACACACTGTATATATATATATATATATATATATATATATATATATATATATATATATATATATATATATATATATATATATATATGTGTGTGTGTTATTGATTGTACTATGTGATGAACTAAATTGGGTCACACTTTTACACTGATTTTTTAAGACCGCCATTTTACACCGTCATTTTGAATTTGTACCAGTTAATCCCTGTATCATATTCAATTTTGCTGCAAGATAATAAGTCAATTGAATAAAAAGATTTTTTACATTGATTTTTTAGATATTTCATTTGGCCGCCATTTTGTTTCTTCGTCTTGAATTCGTACCACAATTTTATTAATTAAGCTCTATATGACCCTTAATATATGTCCAAAACTTAAAATGTATCTAATAAGTAGTTTTTTAGACTGATTTTTTTTAAATAATTTATTAAGCCGCCATTTTGTTCTGCTGTTTTGGCTTCATACCAAAATATTTCAGGTTGATTCCTTGGTTTTTGAGCAAAATTTCAGATAAATTGGATAATTTGTTTTATAGTAATAATTTTTTTAACATTTCACTAGGCCGCCATTTTGTTCCGTCATATTGGATTTTTACCAAAATTATACCAAATCATCCCCATATAACGCTTAATTTTTTATCAAAATTTGAAGTCAATCGTGTAAGTAGTTCTTAAATAAGCCGCGAACTGACAGACAGACAAATGGAATTTAGAAAACATATTGTTGGGCATCTAGAGACGCTAAAACGTAAATGTAGTTATGTAAAACCTGCAATTTTTTTCAGATATTTTTAGGTCCATTCGAGCTAAATTCTCCCAAAACCGTATTTCTGGTAAGCGCTTTGCAAAATTTACCTTAGAATTACAAAAAAATAAATTTTGCTTTAAAATTATTTGAAATAATATAGTAATTTTATCTTAAAATATTAATAAAGCATGTAATTAGTTGCAAATAACAAACAAATAAAGTATGCCATTATCCTAGATTTCGACGGTTCTTGAAAATATACTACCAACAGCACCTCTACCGTGTTTTAAAAACGAGCTTAATGTTTGAATTATTCAGTAGAATCTTGCAGTAGATCTTCATCTCGGACTCAGACCCAAATACATTTTGTAACTAATATATCTGACCCCTTCTCAAGCATGTTTCTGATCCAATCTGTGCCAGATATTGCTTTTTAATTTATATCAAGTAAATCTGTTATTAATACGGTTAATGAAACGATGAGGTATTTAGCAGGAGGTGTTAGCCGAATGCGGAAACCATAATAATGTACAGTATTTTTCCTAAGCCATAGAGAAGATTTTTATGTACTTTTTTACACTAATATTGAAAAAATTGTTTCAACACTAATATTAAGAACCTAAGCTTGCTTGATTATCAGTAAAATAAAGCTTTATATTATATTATTATAAGTATTTTTCAGCATGATATAAAGCACTTTCTAGCGAAGTTAACAGGGCCTTTTTGTCAGTTTTAAGAAAGGTTGTAGGAAATAGTATATCATATAACAAGTGTTGAAAGCCGAAGTTCTCAAACAAGGAGTTATTTAGAAGAGAGAAATAAATTCTTGGAGTTTGAAAACAAATACTTTCATACGTGTAATATACACTATTTTTCCTACTACCAAGAATCTTCAATATGACTTTTATTTTTATTTTTACTTACATTTCGACAACACTATTGAAAACCAATCAACACTGGATACAATAGAATGTTTAAATCCTTGTTAGCACTAGGGTTTCTTTCTACTTTGAAAGTAAACGAGTAATATGTCATAAAGTCGTAAAATAAATAAATAAACATAAAACTCAATCAAAATATACTTCCTGTGACATTTTAATTAAATCTGATTTTTGCCACAAATGAAAGGCACATTTTAAAATATTAATCGTCTGGAGCCTTGTGCATTAATTTATCATTTTGAGGCGGTTAGAAGTTCCTTTAGCGATACATCAAATAGGGAGTTTATCTGAAATCAGCTCGATTTTTAATTTAACTTTTAAATTGATGTGCCACTTGGGCTTCCGATTTATTGCTGCATTTCGGCGTAGTTAAAAGATACATTTCTATCTGTTGGGAATGCTGGGATTCCGAATATATTTTACCTGTTTGCGTGTGAAGTAGACGTAAAACTGTGGTAAAATTATAGACTTATAATATTATTGTATTGAGTAAACCTTCCGAAATTGTATTAATATATTTACTATTTATGGGCGGTTATTAATCTTTTTATTTTTACCCATCATAGAGGTTTTATACCTTTAAGACATATGGATGTAGTTTAAATAAATTTTTTAAAATTCTTTTAATAGAGTAAATCACATTGTTATTGTAAATTAATGACCGACTGTGCTGGGACTAGGGGTGGGCAGTATAATGTATATAGGAAAATTGGTTAAATAATATATTCGTGTGTAAGTATCCAAACGAATATATCGAGTTAAATTGCAAAAAAATTAATTAATTAAATATTGACTTTTCAAACGGTAAAATATTGATTTAATCTTTTTATATTAATAAAAAATATTTTATTAAACAAATTAATTAGTTGACAAATTAAATAATTAAAAGTCGATAATTCGATTTTTTTCGGTTAAAAAAAATCAAAATATCGATTAGTGATAAATCGTAAAATATTCGAATAATTGAATAGATCGATTTATCTAAAAAATAGAATAATCGATTTTTTTTATTTTATTAATATTAATTGTCATATTACATATTAGTGATAATAGAATTTTGTACACCTAAACAAGATGTTTGTGTATATACATTTTGTTACAAATATTTAATTATATAAATTAAAATAAAATCAAAATTACATTACATACCAATATGACTATATAGATGTAATAAAGTAATTCTAAATAATATAACATTTTTACTAGTTACTGCATTATTTGGAAGGGGAATAGGCTAGATAAATTCTTATCTAATTGACAGAATGCAACGGACGCTAACCTATATATATATATATATATATATATATATATATATATATATATATATATATAAAATTTGCTGTAATATTTCATTATAATTGGTTTTAATAAATACGGATTTTATTTTATAATTAATCTTTTGTTGTTGGTTTCCTTAATTTCTACGATATTAAAAATATTAAGTGCAAAATAAACCTTTGAGTTGTAGTTTTTGTCATAATTGGTATATTTAGATTCCCCACAGTTTTTTATTAAGCAAAAAGAGTTTGTATAATTGATGGGGATTTATATGTAAAAAGTAGTACTGCTTTAACATACAGCTAAAAAATGGTAAACACATTTAATTCTTTAAAAAGTTGTTCAGTGGGAAATATTTCCTCTTTTTTAAACGCCACCTTGAAAATGTAGGTACCTTTGACCTATATTAAGTAGTTCTATTTTAGTAGGAAAAGATACACCCCAGTTTGATATACCATATCTCAATATGGAATCGGCAAGAGATATATAGCGCATCTTAATTGTATAAGTGGGAAAAACGTTTCAAATTTTATAAAATTTCCAAATTAGATCATTCCATTTTAAATTTTTATCTACCACAACCCCTAAATATTTAATATTATCTATTTTTTTATCGAGGTATGGCACCAGCTATTGGACAATTCGCTCTATCATTGATTATACAATCATATGAAGTCTTAATTCGTTAATAGGTGGTTGGTATAAATCGTAAATGCTACAACACATAAATTTGTTTTTTTGCATATTCAAGATCAGTAAATTTTCCCCGAGCCAGTGGGATTCTTTAGCGAATTCTTCTATTACATTAATTATTTTGTCGGTCCAATTTTCTCCAGAGAGCATTAGAACAATATCATCTGCATATGATATAATTCTTGCATCAGTATTTATATATCGAAAACATCGATTATATATCGAAACATCGGTTATTCGGAAAACGTCGAATTGATCAAGAAAAATCGATTATTTGGAATAATCGATTATGAATCGTGGCCCATAAGCATCTAAGACCCCATATAAAATGCCTTAGCATCGAGGCCCGTTTGAAATGAAAACATTGTTTTAAAACGCTGTTCGCAAACACCCAAAAATATCTCGAGTACTTATTCTAATTACATGTACGCCAGGTACATACAAATTCTCTTCAAATATTAATATATTCCTAACGTCGTACCGTAGAGGCTAAGACTTAAATTCCTAAAGTTATTTGTATAAATCAACAAAACAATGCCATTATATTTCATGTTCCTAGAATCATTTTTGCTTCTCTGTTCTATATTCACTTCAGTATTCCTATAGTAGGTCAGGCTGCGAAACGAGAATCACGGCAGGGACATATCCTGCTTATATTTGCATCCCTTTCTATGTCACATAGTATCACCTTATCTCAGTGAAGTCTCTTAGCACTTATTGGCAGCGTCAAGGTTACAGTGGGTGCAACTGCGTCAGCAGTACAAGGTAAAATTTGTCAGAGTTCACAGTTTTTGTGTTCCACTTACTGTAAGTGAAATATTTACGTACAATTAGTACAACTTAAAGTATTTTTTATGATAAACGTTCTACCCTAAAGATTATAAGTGATTAAGGATCTTACATTTAAGAGATTCTAGTTAATCTAGAAATAATTCTTGCGTTTTTGCCAAGTGTAAGGCATTAAGATGGTGGTATTTTTTCAGTATAATTAATTTACACAGTAAAACAATTTTGTATCTTCTGTCTGGCCTTTTGCAGAAGTTAGTTAATTCATTTACGAAGTTAGTCGTGAAGTTTAAAGTCTTAAGAATAGACAACATTAAACGTTTTTCTTGTGGCTGAACTACAGCTTTGATTTAATATCATTAACCCATACAATTGTATCGTCTTTATAGCTTATTTACTGTTAAAGTGTTATTTAAAGTGGCGTAAAAAAAGAACAGAGATGGACAGAGTCATTGAAGATTTATGGCTACTTTTTGAAAATATTAGAGGCAGTGGTGGCTCGCGGTTGAAAAAGTAAGTGAGGTGCAAATGAAGCAAGAAAATATCGCAATAATTTTTTTTCCAGAATTTTTTTATATGTAGAGGGGGTAGAATACTTTTTTTACGACTTACCTAAATTGTGTAGCATAAAATGGATGAGTTGCCCTAATCTCCTCCAGAAATTCCTTTTGAATCGAAATATTGCCAAGAAAAGTAACTCTTTCTTGAAATTTTGTATTTCTTAAATTAGTTTTTACATATTTGAAGCAAGAAAAACTTGTCTCCACTGAAATACTTGTCGACGGTATTGTCAAAATAAGGAAAAACAATTTATATGCTTCGATAAAAATATATTTATTTTTATTAACTTTTTTCATTTGCTCTTGCAGCGATATATTCCAATTACTCTCATTGGCAAAAATAAGATCAAGCTCATTTTTAAGTCATTGACTTTTTGAAAATAATTCCCCATTTAACTGTAACAAATTTTCAAACGGGCCAGTCGGAAAATTTAAACTATATTCGGAAAATTTAGCAGAACCTGCCAAACATGAAAATTCAGAAAGTTTCTTCACAGTCTTGAAATATTGATGTCATTTTCATTAAAATATGGTCCAATATTTCATAAAAAAAGGGTTGTATACTAAGCCCTAATTTCTTCAGGTGAAAGCTTAGCAAGCTCACGTTTGTAATGATTTATTTCTGTAATAGAATTTACTTTATCAAACATGGTTTTAAAAAAATATTCATTTCTTTTTTTACAGAGCGCCCCACGACAGCGTTTTATATTGGATATGCAAAAATGAATATCAAGCGATTTTTTTTGAAGAACGTCAAATAGTATGTCCGTGATTGAGAAAATGTCGTTAAACACTAATGCCAGAAACGTGAATTCAAAATCGTTCATCTCACCTAAAAATCCTTTCGCAAGGGGGATTGATTTTTCATCAAATTTGTCACAGTTTGTAATAAATTCAAAAACCTCTTTTAATTTATTCCAGTCTTAAACAATCACATTTACTAACTTCGAATTTGAAGTTATAACAACACTATAAATAAATATAACACAAAACAGTCAAGTTAACTGCAAAGGAACTCACCGGATGCAGCGAAATCCGCGAAAATAAACGTAAACAACCACCGCTAACTGAACGACACGTGGGTGTAGTGTACTGCGCCTGCAATTCACCAAGAGCGTTGTATGGCGCTGGCCTCGACGTCATCGGATACACGTTGTCATGGCAACATAGTAGGAAAATCGTAAATCAAACATAGCACCTCCAGCAGAGTCAAAGCGGTTTGCGCCACTGTTATAGTTGTTATAATAAAATTCGATTGAAAGTTTTAAAAAGACATGCCGCCAACGGTCAAGAAAAATATTTATTCGAGATGTACAGTTTATTTTTTACCAATTAGGTGAATAAATGAATGTAAAAACTAAAATTTTAAGAGATATATAATAAATATAGTTAGATGTTTATTTTTTCTGGTGAAGTAGCACTTCCCCTACTTCACCTGAATAGCCGCCACTGATTAGAGGTACATTTGATGTTAAGAGACCACCTATTTTGACAAGTTGTGGGAGTAAAATGAGGTTTTTCGGTAGCGTTATAATGAACATTATTTTTATTGACATTTCTATTTTTGTGGTATGTTAATTCGTCAGCAAATCTTGGCCCTCTTTGAATTTGTTGTTATGCCCAGTGACAAAAATCTAGTGGGCCTTATTTTTACAAATTAAATTAAACTGTCAAAAATACAAATTTGAATTGTCGAGTAATGCTGGTGCTTTAGTTTTGTATTAAAAACTAAGTACAGTTTCTATTGTTAGACGCAAAGATGAATTTTAATAGGCAAGAAATGATCGACGTGATTTATGTGTTAGGAGCAAGTGAAAATAATTGTTTGTTAGCGACAAGAATATATCATGAAAAGTATTCTGATAGATAGAGAGAAGACAAACACATAGAAGCGCATTTGAAAGGCTTATGCAACGGTTTGTTGAGACGGGAATACACGAAAACTGATTGAACCAAACCTGTTTTAAATTAGGAGAGTGAGTTAGCGGTAAACTTAAAGGTTATAGAAGGCCCACATATTGGCTCAAGAAGAATTGCAAAGGAAACAGATGTAAATAAAACCACTGTTCTACGAATTCTAAAAAACAAACAAGTTTCACCCATACCGTATTCAACTCCTTCATGAATTGTGAAGACGATTATCACAGGCGATTTTGGTCACTGGGAACATGAATAAATTCAGAGAGAGCCATGCTTTACCAACTTGGTGTTATTTAGTGACGAGGCAACATTCCACAAAAATGGAAATGTCAATAGCCATAATTTTCATTACTACGCTACTGGAAATCATCACTATATTCGTACAACTAGTCAAAATAGGTGGTCTCTTAACGTCCGGGGTGGGATTGTTGGAAAGGCTTACTGCATATCGATATCTCCAGTTTTTGAAGGAAGCTTTTAGAACACTATCATACCAAATCCCTATTAACGTCCGTGATCAAATATAGTTTATTCATGATGGTGCCCCATTTCACCATACGGCTGACATTTATGAATTTCTTAATGAACAATTTCAAGAACGCTGGTCTTGTTTTAATATACCTTCCTGTCTATCCGTTATATACCCTATTGCAGTGGATTGTTGCGACCAGGACGTTTTGTCTTTTAACTTAGAATAAAAATGTTTAGCTATTGTATTCTCATTTTTAAAAGCTACCTTTATATACTCATTCTCCGATTTACAGGACAAAGTAGGCTGTCGTTTACTGTTCCGTTTTTTTCGTAGACAATACGTAGACGATATTATTATAACAATTCTACATGACAAAACCCAATATGTCAATTCGTATTATCAAAAATTACACTTTACGTTCGAATTGTAAAATAATAAGAAGATTTTTTAAATACCCTATGTGAGAGGCCTTTCGAATGAGCATATAAAGGTAGCTTTTAGAGGTCAAAATACAATCGCTAAATATTTTTATTCTAAATTAAAAGACAAAACGCAGTTGTCGTAACAATCGAACGTTGGCGTTTGGAAAATACCTTGTAAAGATTGCAATATATATATATATATATATATATATATATATATATATACATATATATATATATATATGGACAACACGAAATAGCGGGGTTGCAGCCTAATAATCCTATTGATGTTACTGGGACATTAAATAGGACTCTATTTACTTTGTGAAAGCTTTGGAAAATACACACTACAAAATGGTTTGTTAATATAAAGTAAATTATTAAAATATTTTAGACTTACTGATTGCAATATATATATATATATACATATATATATATATATATATATATATATATATATATATATATATATATATGCACCTATTTGTTTCTTATATACCTTCTTTTGTGTTTTGAAGGCCAGGACTATATAAGGTAATAAATTGTATATATTAAAAATCGTTAAATTTCCTTATATATATATATATATATATATATATATATATATATATATATTGCCCCTATATAAGGTATATTAAAAAAATCGTTAAATTTCCTTTACCCGGAACTTTCCTCATTATGAATACGTTCTTTTATTAGGGATAATAAAGTGTGACCCAATTTAGCTAAATGCATAGTCACTTAGCAACACACATAAATATACTGTCTTTTCAAATATTTTTATTGGGCGCCATATTGAATTCTTCCCAATATTTTACCAATTTCTACCTATGCCACACTTGATTTTTGGACATAATTTAAAACAAATTTAATAAGTAGTTTTTATATTGACACACACGCCATTTTATTATGTCATGTCGAATTCGTAACAGTTTATCCCTACATCATGTTTAATTTTTCTGCAAAATTTAAAGTCAATTGAATATGATTTTTTATGGTGATTTAAAAAAATTATTTGGTCTCCATTTTGCTCCACCATCTTGAATTCGTGCCAAAACTTTACCAGTTTGTCTCTATATTACACTTAATGCTTGCACAAAATTTTAAAATAATCTAATAAGCTGATTTTCTAAATATTTTATTAGACCGCCTATTTGTTTTGCTATCTTATATTCATACCAAACTGTTATTAATTCATTCCTATGCAACACCTGGTTTTTATGCCAAAATTTGAGGTAAATTGGATAATTAGTTTTTTGGTAATAATTTTTTTGGCGTTTCACTAGGCCACCATCTTGTTCCGGCAAATTGAATTTTTACAAAAATATTACCAGGTCATCATCATATGATCTTTAATTTTTGACTAAAATTTGAAGTCAATGTGATAAGAAATGTTTAAGCTATGCCGCGAACTGACAGAAAGACAGACAAACCGACAGATGGACATACGGAATTGATGATGAAAATGGAATATTTTTTGGAATTCAAGGAAGCTAAAACGTCAAGATATGTAAAACCTGAGAGGGTGGTATTTTTTTCACGAATACAACCTTTTTTATTGGGCCGCCATCTTGAATTACTACCACAATTTTACTAGTTCATCTCTATACCCCAGCTACTTATGGCACATAATTTTAAATCAGTCCATTAAGTAGTTTCTTCAGGCTAAATTTTTAAATATTTTATCAAGCCGTTATTTTGTTTATCCATCGTGGGTTTGTACCAACATTTTACCAGTTGAGTCCTACATAATACTTGATTTTTGTGCAGAATCTAAGATAAATTTAATAAGTAGTTTTTAGTAATATTTTTTTTTAACATTTCACTAGGTCACCATTTTGTTTCGCCGTATAGGATTTTTACCAATCAGGTCATCCCATATGACCCTTAATTTTTGACGAAAATTTGAAGTCAATTGGGTAAGTAGCTTTTTAGCTATGCCGCGAACAGACAGACCGACGGAATTGAGAAAATATGTTTTTCGGCTTCTAGGGACCCTGGAAGGGAAAGATCTGAAAAATCTCGGAGGGTGATTTGTTCACTATTACAATACTTCCCTTTTACGAGGAAAGTAACAAGATTTTCGAAGCATGCGAGATACTGCAGACAATTCCATTTTGTCAAATAATATAAAACGGCCCTTTCTGGCAATTTTAAAAGCTATGGTTATACTTTTGATTTCAACAACGTAAGTGTAATTGGAAGAGAGGAGAACTACAAGAAACGGCTCCTTATGAAATGATCGGAATAAAAAACAACCACACAAAGAAGGATGGACATAGACGAATAGGATATCGTATTATAATATTATCGATCGTTTAAAAAACCATAAACAACTAGACATTTACTGTATATATGTACACTGTGTGCCTTATCAACATTTATTTAATAATGCTAGTTTCTTATTAAGCTTAAAAATTATATCTACATGGCGTTTAAAATAAAAAATGTATGTTTATATTTTTTAAACGCTGGATAAACTGGTATAAATTCAAAATGACGTAACAAAAAGGTTCGTCAATGTAAAAACTATTGAATTTATAACTTCCCTCGTAAAAGGGAAGTATTGCAATCGCGAAAAAATCACCCCTGAGATTTTTTCAGATCTTTACGTTTCGGGGTCTCTGGATACCGAAAAACATGTTTTACCAATTCCGTCGGTCTGTATGTATGTCGATCTGCCTGTTCGCGGCGCAGCTAAAAAATCTACTCACCCGATTGACTTCAAATGTTGGTCAAAAATTAAAAATAATATGGGAATGACCTGGTCCAGGATGGCAAAACAAAATGCCCGCCTAGTCAGGTGATTAAAAAAACACACAATTTTTAAAAAGTGTACATTGTTGTAGCGCCTTGATAAAGGAAACATATTTTCCGAAACGTTGGCAGCTTAACATTGGGTTTCATTACCAACTGATCTATATAACCCATTAAAATTGTAATAACTGTCTAAATGTTTTTATTTATTTAATTATTTTGGTAAAATTGATTTACCATTATATTTTCTCGCATGAAAACTTATAGATGGTTTTTCATAACATCTAGCGTACTTTTACTCATAATTAATTTAAGGACAAATAGTTTACCACATGGAAACTACTAGGTTTATGTAGTTGGTTTATAGATTATTGTTATATAAATGTCATTGTTAATTATTTTTTAAGGAATACAAATGTTTATTACATAACAACTAATTTGCTCAAAGTCGAGATGTTGGATTTTAAATGTAATTGTGTCATCTTATAGAGGGCTAAAATAAAGTCAGAAAAAATAAAATAAAAAATATCGATTATCAGTTTTTTCCAAAAGGACTAGGATTTTCTTGAATTCGAAAGCGGCAATCAATTCATTCCAGAAATACGCAACTTTGCCCTGATTTGCTCAACCTCATATCTCTTACGCTTTCCGAAATCCTTAAGCGTTTAGTCGAATTTGGGATACGCTGTACTAATTAGGTTTAATATACTTATTAGCACGGCAAAACAAATTCTCAATAATTTTCTTCTTTAAGCATGGCAAAATATGTAAAATTAAGAAAACTGTTAAACTTCAAGATAGGCTTTTTAATTAAAACTGAAAATCTTTAAAACTAATATTTACATGTTTTTATAAAACATACTGGGAATTTAGACTTATAGACAGTTTCTGTGCTTTGTGTGCTTACAAATTTGACCATAAGCATATCAAATTAAATTCTACATTGTTTTCTACTCTGCAGTTATAACAAGCGGTTGGTGAAATAAATTGACAAACTGTGTGGAAATTGTTAACCTAGAGCTACACAATGAATAATTACTTTATAAAACACTTGAAACATGTTTAGAGTAATACCCATGGAAATAAACAGAATTGGAAGGTACATTTTCAAACTAATTAACGGAGTTTCTAAGAAGTTTTCATATAAGTTTAAATAGCTTTTCGTTCAAAGACGCAGTAGTCTGGCATAATATTCGAGGTTCACAGTAAATCTATGTCTGTGTTTTGTTTTGCTTTTTTAATAAATTATTACTATTAATAAAAAACAACTGTTTTTATTTAAATTTTGATTTTTACTATATAATAATAGTATAGATATACACCACACCTACGAAGAGTTACTGTTGATAATCATCTTTATAAAAAAATAGATTTAAAAAAAGCACTAAAAAGGAGAAAATTATTATTTTATGACGTCGGTGTAAAACTAATTCTTAATTACTTAACCAAAAAATGACATTTATGTATTGAGTGTCGCCGTTTCTATCGTAAAACAATGGCTATTTTACATGAAACCCTCTGCATATTTTTCAATTTTTGAATTTCGAATGTAATTCTGAGAAACTTCTGAATATTTTTCTATATCTGTCTATAGACTTTTTTCTTGAATTGGTTAAATTCTCTCCTATAAAACACTTTTGAGCTGAAATTTGGGTTTTGTATGTAAACTATCTATAAGAATTTGATCCTTAGGTCACATCTTAGTTGAAGTATACAGGGTGATCCGGAAATAAAGTTTTGTCGGTAACTTACAAAAATGCCAAAAATATTATTTTTTTTAATGGACAATACGGATTTGAAAATCTGATGAAATTATACTTTGTCATAAAACACGTAATTTTTAATGCCTGTAGTAGTAGTGTGCCATGAAAACAGTTATCATAAGACGCCATGATAGTTTATTTGACAGAAGTTTCATTCTTGCGCTCGATTTTAAGTTGAAGTTAAAATGGAAGTAAATAATAGTTAATCAAATACAATTTAAATGAATTTATTTATTTTACATGGTGTGATCAAACAGTTAGCAGAACCTGCGGAAAACTCAATGAGATGAATCCAAATTTGCCGAAGGTACATAACAAAACATTTCTTCGACTGCAGAACACTGAATGCATGATTGTAAATTTACTAGGGTTCAAGCTGTTAAGCCTGTAGATAGTGAAAAAGGGGTCGAGATTTGCAAAATGATACTAGTACATATCCAGGAAGTTCCAAATTTCTTAAGTAAAATTATATTGACTGATCAATTCAAATTTTCGAGGGAGGTCATTTCCAGTCATCACAATCGCCAGTTTTGGGCGAATGACAATCCTCATGTCACAAGAGAGGCAGGTTTTCAAGACAAATTCAGTTTTAGTGTGTTCTGCCTATTAATGGATAATCATGTAAAGTATGTGAATTACGAGAAAACCTAAACTCTGGGAAATATGTGGATGTGGATTTTAAACACAACAGTTAATAACTTCACGGTTGTCTCTCACTTGAAGAGTACAGGAGGTGCCGGCATCAGCTTGACAAAGCTCCCTCACATCGTACGGCTGAAATGTTCGTGGAGCTCGATATATATATATATATATATATATATATATATATATATATATATATATATATATATAGTGATAATATAATCTTGACCAACTCGCTAAACAGCAGAATACAAATATTGGGTAAACTGTACTCATATTGTATATATATATATATATATATATATATATATATATATATATATATATATATATATATATATATATATATATATATATATATATATATATATATATATAGAGTGATAATATACTCTTGACCAACTCGCTAAACAGCAGAATACAAATATTGGGTAAACGGTCTGTATAAGGGCTGGTTAAAATTTTAACATAAACAAGTAGGATAGTTTTAAATATAGAATGGTATAATTGACACTAGTAATACCATTGTCCATGTAAACTTAAATCAAAGAAACTACATTTTTCGTATAATTTATGTTAATTGCTAGGATCCAGAAAGTTTTTAAAAATGTACAGGGTGTTCCAGCGAGGACTGAACAGGGACCTATTTTCGACCTTCCTTGTATTTTGGAAAAATTCAAAATAGCCAATCGATGTATTTTTTCTTGTAGAATCCAAAAATATCATCGAAAAAATATTTGAACCAGAAACAAAAGAGTTACGCTATGCATCAGGTGTTTTTTAAATGGAATGTATCGTTTTTTATACGATTTTTGGAAAGAGTGATTTTTTTTATGTCCGTTCTGATTAAAAGATTTGATTTTGCGATAGCTGTTTATATTACATTTTAATGTTTTACAAACTAAAATTTTAGCTTCACCTGTTTAAAATATACGATAGGTTGGTATAGGTGATCAAGGTAAAATGACGTTTGAATGCTTTGTCAATAAAAATTGACATTATTTTAATTATTGTCGAAGTCTTCACCTAAAAAATATATATTTGACTCTGATCGAAATGAAATACTTTTTGGACGAGAGACTACAGATTGTTATGCTATTTTACAAGTGCCAAGAAAATGCAAGAGAAGCAAGTAGAAGATTTATTGGAAATTTTCATAGAAATATATCCATCAATACAATTCTAAGGATAAAAAACCTATTTGAGGAAAATAAAACCTTGCATGATAGAAAAAGAAATATACAAAGAAGAAGAAATCGAGACCAGGCCATTATAAATTATTTTCAGGTTAATCCAACCAAATCTATTTCGGATGCAGTTCGGGAAGTTCAGTACGGTGGCGGTGTAAGGCGCAGAAGAGTTACCCGAGGGACTGTTCACAGGACTCTGAAAATTCATAAATTTAGGCCTTTTCGTATCCTTCCACTTCAGCACCTAACACCGGCACAAAAAGAACTTCGCTTCCAATTTGTTTCTCAAATGGTAATTCGGCAAGAAAACGAAGACCCTGATTTATTCAAAAATATTGTGTGGACCGACGAAACTACTTTCACAACATCGGGAGTATTCAACAGACATAATAGTCACCACTGGTTGGCCGTTGAAAATCCAAAAAAGTTCCAGACTATTAAGTTTCAAGGGAGGAATTCTATTCATGTTTGGTGTGGGATAAAAAACAATAAAATTTTGGGACCAATATTTTTTAACGGGACTTTAAATGGGCACAGATATTATGAGTTTTTAGAAAACGAAATTGAAAATTTTTTGGAAGACTTACCATTGGCAGAATATCAGAATTTAATTTGGCAACATGATGGGGCGCCTCCTCATGCCGTGCATGATGTGGTTCAATTTTTAAATCGGCGCCATAACGAATGGATAGGGCGAAATGGAACATATGCTTGGCCGCCCAATAGCCCGACCTCTCAGTTTTGGATACATTTCTTTGGGGCCATTTGAAGAACGTCGTATACAGACAACGAAACGAAAATATTCAAGAGATCATGGGAAAAATTGTCGATGAAATAAACCGCCTTAACCAGGAAAATCATATTGTACCAGCAAGTTTAGAAAGGCTACAAAGGGGTTATCGATGTTGTTTCGAGAAAAACGGCGGTCACATTGAAAACTTATGTTATTAGTAGTTTTATTTTATTATTTAATAATTATTTTTTATTGAATTTCTTTTTCAATCATGTAAAGTTTTATTTCCCTCAAATAGGTTTTTTATCCTTAGAATTGTATTGATGGATATATTTCTATGAAAATTTGCAATAAATCTTCTTCTTGCTTCTCTTGCATTTTCTTGGCACTTGTAAAATAGCATAACAATCTGTAGTCTCTCGTCCAAAGAGTATTTCATTTCGATCAGAGTCCAATATATATTTTTTAGGTGAAGACTTCGACAATAATTAAAATAATGTGGCAGTAGCCTGAATACTGCAAGCAAAATTCTAAAAAGATGTGAGATAAATGATTATTCTCTCTGTTACCTTTCTCGGTAGTGATGCCGCGAGACAAGACAAAATTTGCACTCTCGTCTCGTCTCGACACCATTGAATTTAGACACTCGAGACGAGAATGAAAGGGTGGAGACGAGAATGAAAGGGTGGAGACGAGATGAGATTCTGGTCTCGACATTAAGTCATCACTGCCAACATAGACTTCCTTTTCCGAAATATGGAAAGTTTCACTCCTTTTTGTAAAAGATCCAAATTACGAATAAGGTCGTTGAACCCTTTCTGAGATATAAAATGCCGCTGTTTATTGCTGCTACATTCATAATCATCTTCATCTTGAAAACTTGGACCGGTTTTATATTCCGAATCATCATCCGATTCCGAGCGATTTCGTATTTTCCTGGAAGCTTAGATACAGGTATGCTAGAAGCGTCTTGAGCTACACGTGTTATGGCTGAGGGGATTATAGGATATCCAGTTTTATATTTGCTTTTACTAGAAAACCCCAGGATTTTTGTTAAAACAAAAATAGCAATCATCAACATAATATGGAGTTTTGCACTCCAAAGTTCATAGACTTGTGAGTACACAAGCCATCCTCTTAAGCTTCTTGAGCAAGTTGGCAGCAAACTTTGGTAGCTCTAGTTTTTGTCTTAATTGCCAATTTCGCACCAAACATATAACTCGTAATCTTTTCTTACAAGTGGGCTTAAAATATTTCGTTGAACTGGTAGTGTCACTTCACCACATACATAACAGAAACTGTTCGGTTTATTCTCACTGTATCCAATAATGATCTTCCAATGGCCGGCTGTCTGCTTATATATACCCGTTGCGTAGATCTAGAATCATCGAATATCGAGAGTACTAGAAGTTTCTACCTAATCCCTGTATACAAGGTCCTTTCGATAAGTAGCTGTTCCTTCGACGCAATGGGGTATGGTGAAACTTGGAATTACACGGAGTTTAATGGGTATCTCCACTATTTTCTAGTCCTAGGTGGTTAAGACTTTGTAGATGGGGAAACATTTATAGACACCCCACCATGCAGTATTGCCAGATTGTGAATAATTTCCTTAAACTTAAGGAAAACGTAGAGTTAGTAACCCACCTTTTTATAAGATAGGTAAATTCTTATACCCGCTTTGCTATCAATCAAAACATGTTGATTTTCTCTAGATTTTGGTACGTGATACAACAATTTACAGGTCAGTCTAGGGGTTACACAGGTAGAAATTATCGAAAGACCACATTCATTTGGGGGTGAGGATTTTCATGCAGAGCATTAATGTTACAAGCAAATGCTTCTTTTTACTCACATCACCCACTATTAGTGCTACTCGAATAGTGTAGGTGACCAACTTTTATCTGATAACTACGCGTAGGTCCTATACTCATTATTCGAATTGTTATAAGCTCTCTTCTATTAATGAGTGGAAGTTTGTCTTGGTAATTGTTGTTTATATTTTTGGTAGTTAATTTTCTTCTGGTTCCAGATAATCTGCAATTTGTTGATGATGGTTTGCTTAGTGGTTTTATTAATTATTATTTTGGACATACATTTGAAATGTGGAATTATGTGAATGTGAAGTGAATTTCATCGCTCGTAACCAAAAAAACTAATCACATTTTTTTCATTTTTAAATAACTTTTTATGTCTCGGTTTGGAAATTTTTTTAGGTCGACTAGTAAGAGAATTCCACTAATAATAAAACTTTCTGACAATAAGTGTTTGGTGGCATAAAGCACAACTTTCATATACTTTTTTAGGTACGCATGTTTAAATAAGTTTTTTTCATAAAGTTTGGAAGTAATCCGTTTTTTTTCTTAAAATTTAATTTCTTTTTGATCTATCTAAAGTATGCGTCCTAGTACTCCTAGTTATGACATTTATTATAGCAGCCTTGAGTAATACGTGCGGTTTTTTTTGGCCGTTCGAAATTTGTTATTTCTACACGATTTCCCAATAAAATACAAACATTTTTTTATAGTTTAAACTCATACTATAAAAAAACAAAAATATCGAAGAAAAATATTTTATAATATATATAGAAATATAAGTATAATTTACATTACGCATTTTGAAGATCTTCTCTGACATTTAATATATATTTATTTAAAGAAATATATCTCCTAATAAGCTTTATTCCTTTAAATGCCATACCTTATTTTATATTTTATGTCTCAGTTGATAGCTTTGAAAACATTTATTTTGAAAATCAAATTTACTTTACCTTCCCTGTGCAATTTATTTTTATATATACTAAAAATATCTGTACCTGCATTCAATTTAAAATATAGTGCAAAGACGAAAAGAAAACGCAGTGGGAAAAGGATCTTTTTCATGTAACAATGGAGCGCAAAAGCATGCTTAGTGTTACTTACTTTCAGAAGTATAAGGAAAGATTTTTACAAATCTGTTTGGGTAAGTAGAGCTTAAGAAACTTCTGGGAAGCAAACCAAGCGTATACTTTATTACAAAGACAAGCTCTAATATGTTTATTTGTAGGCGTTGCGCGCTAATATAACAGTAAAATAGGTAGGATTATAAAAACCCTCATTCACGAACCATAACGAATGAGACCCCATCGAAATACGATGGCATTTATACTTTTAAAATTATTCCTGAAATCCATAATACAAATAAATAAACCCATTTAATACATGGGTAATTTGATTTTTCGTAATCATTTTTTTTCACTACTTCGCCAATTTGTTCCTTGATATTGAATTTTTACCAAAATATTACCAGCTTAACCCCACATAACCCTTAAGTTTGGACACAAATTTGAAGTCAATCCGGTAACTAGTTTTTAGCATGCCGCGAACAGACTGAACTATATTTTTTGGCATCTAGGGATGCTAAAACATAAAGATATATGTAAAAACCTAGAATTTTTTTCACGAATACAAATATTTGAATTTTACTAAGCGGCCATTTTGTTTCGCCATATTGGATTTTTATCAACGTGTTATTAGGTCATCCTCATATGAGTTTTAATTTTTTACTGAAATTTGAAGTCAATAAGGTAAGTAGTAGACAGAGGGAACTGAGAAAACATGTTTTCCGGCATCTAAGGACCCTGAAACGTAAGGACCTGAAAAACTCTCGGAGTGTGATTTTTTCACGAATACAATACTTCCCTTTTCAGTACGAAAGTAATAAATAGAATAAGCAATTTTTAACACTGATTTTTTAAAATTTCCATAAAACGCCATTTTATTCGGTCATGTTAAATTAGTATTACAATTTTACCATTTTATCCGTTTATCATAACTAATTTTTGTAATTTTAAGTCAACTACATAAGTAGATTTTTTACCTTGATTTTTTTAACCACTTTATTTGGGCATCATTTTGTTCCGCCATCTTGAATTTGCACTAAATTTTACCAGTTTGTTTCTTAATTCGTGAACAAAATTTGAAATCAATTTATTTTATGTTGATTTTTTAAAATAATTTATTAAAACGCCATTTTGTTTTGCCATCTTGGATTTGTACCAAAATAATACCAGTTCATGTCTATATGTAATACTCGATTTTTATGGAAAATTTGAGGTAAATATGTTAATTAGCTTTTTAGTAATATTTTTTAACGTTTTTTAGACCGCTATTTGCTTCGCCATGTTATATTTTTACTAAAATCTTACCATACCGCCTCAATACATGGCCCTTAATTTATGCCGCGAACTATCAGACAGACAACAAATTGGATAATTAGATTATTATTATTATTGATAATTTTTTAACGTTTCACTAGGCCACCATCCTGTTCCGGCATTTTGGATTTTTGCCAAAATATTACCAGTTAATCCCCCTATGACCCTTAATGTTTTACTCAAAGTGGAAGTCACCCTGATGAGTAGTTTTTAAAGTACGCCCCGAACTTACAGACAGACAGACGAACCGACTGAATTGATAAAAATATTGTTTGTCATCTAGGGACGCTAAAACCTGAAAACATATTTTCAGGTTTTAGCGTCCCTAGGGGTGATTTTTTCACGACTACAAAATATTTTATTTGCCCGCCATTTTGTTCCGCCATCTTGAATTAGTACCACAGTTTTAAAAGTTACTTAACACAATTAGTTATGTCACATAATTTGAAATCAGTCCATTAAGTAGTTTTTTTAGGCTGAATTTTTATTTATTAAGCCGCCATTTTGAATCCGTATCAACATTTTACCAGTGGATTTCTAGATAATACTTAATTTTGGTGCAAAATTTTAGATACATTTGATAAGCAATTTTTTAGTAATAATATTTTTAACATTTCACTAGGCCGCCATTTGGTTTTGCCATATTGGATTTTTACCAAAATGTTACCAGGTCATCCCCATACGACTTTTAATTTTTTACCAAGAATTGAAGTTAATCAGGTAAGTATAGTTTAGCTATGCCGTGAACAGACAGACAAACATGCAGACCGACGGAATTGAGGAAACATGTTTTTCGGCATCTGGGGGCCCTGAAACTTGGAACATGATGATCTGAAAAAATCTCGGAGGGTGATTTTTTCGCGATTACAATACTTCACTTTTACGAGGGAAGTAAAAATAACAACAAATGCGACTTAATCAAAAACTGAAACAGACTAAGATCATCCAGTTGCAATATAGCAGATGCACATTAAAGTTAGAGTGATTCTTATGCTTCGAACTAAAGATTTTTTAAATTTATTATTTTTATCATACAGATTTAATTTGCTAAACCTCATAAAATAAATATATCTTATTTTATAACTGAAGAGATAATAAAGCGTTCAACCAATTACTTCTTGAAAAAAAAACTTTATTTCACTTATTAAACACAACAAAAGCAGTTTCGGTTTATTAGCTCGTAAAACTTATGGTAGTAAAAATATTGAAGACGCTTCCGATTCAATAAGAGAGTTTTGCGGTTCAGACCATATTATTTCGACATATTTCCCACTCTTTATATTCTTGACTCGAGTTCTATTATTTAACACATCAACAGAAAGCTGGTTTCTAATAAGTGTAAAGTTTTCATAACATTCCTGGAGCTGAATAATCACTTTAAAACAAACTTTGGATTTTGAGCTTAATTTGATGAAACAAAAGTTTACCATGGAAAGTCAATCTGACTTTTCAAAGTTCTGAAGTGGGGCCTGTCGAAGTTGAACTTTACATATATATGCAACATTGACGTACTATAACTGGTTAGTAACACATTCAGTTTAATATTTGATTTTGATTCGTCATATAAAATATATTAAAAGTTTATTAATTAATAAAAGTATATTAATTTAAAGATGCAATTAAAATGCATCCAAACATTAGGTTGAATAAAATAGTTAAACGTATAAAAGAAGCACTAAAGCAGCTGATAGAAAGCGAAAAAATACTGACGAGTGTATGTATCTATGCAGGGTGTTTGAGAAAGATTTAAAACCAAATGTATAACAATAAATATTTACTATACACAGAGTTCCGCAGACGGTTTATTCTCGAGATATAGGTTATTGAAAAATATCTTATGAATTAGCTATTATATTGAAACTTGGTAGGCGATATTACTGTATTAAGTGACATCTTATTTTTATATTAAACTAAATTAAACACAAAATGGCGGGCGATACAGCGTTGATGAACGATTAGAGAATAAAAAGTTTGTTTGTTGAAAAAGTAAAGTTGCTTCAAATGTTATATGTGTTAATTGTGGCAATATATGGCACATATCGTGTTTGGAACGTGATTTCAGCTACCTTGTATGCAAAAAAGGGGACTCAAGAACAAAATGCTCTAAACTAACCTCAAATAATTTTATCAAGAAAATAGATCTGAACAAATACATAACAGAAATCGAATAATTAAAGAAAAACATGCAAGACGTACGAGTTAAGTATAATTTTTTAGAAAATAATAACAAACTACTACACGAAAATAACTCTTTACTACAAAAAAATACTAAATTATTGGAAGAAAAAATCCAGAATATGCAAAATATGTCTAAAAATAATTTAAAGAATTTCTACTCTGGCGCTGTGACTCAGCAGGTAAATAAAGGAAATTCGACACAAGGACCCAAACAGCTACGGGGGAGCTTAAAATGATTACGAATATCTTGAGAGTCATATGGAATAATCGGGAGGATGACGAAAGATTCCGCAGGATCCAACGCCGACCTCCAAAAAAACTAGAAACAACAAAGGTTTCACATGAAGAAGAAAATTCAAGCTTTGTAGAAGCTGGAAGGAAAGTATGGATATAATCGGCTTTTGAAAAAGAAAAAAACACAGGTGAAAGAACTCCCAAGTGAACCAACGTAATTGAAAAGTTGTAAATGTGACATATTAGAAAACAATATGTCAATGTATTTTAAGCCAGTGAGTATAAATCAACTAAAAATATTTTCTCAAAGTTTAAATAAATATTGTAGCGGATTTGATAACATTCCTGCCAATATTATCAAACTATCTTACATATTGTGTTATTTCATAAATATGTCTATGAAATTTTCATTTTTTCCAGATAAAGCCTCTTTGTTGAAAAGATGAACTGAAAGACCTTGACAGCTACAGGCCAATAAGTATCCTTCTTTCTCCAAAATGTTTGAATTAGTAATGTGTTCAGGAATAATAACTTTTATGAATGAGTGCAAACTGTAGTCAGGTTGATATTTGAGACGCAGATCTACAAATACTGCCATTTATCTCATTAAAACAGTTTTAGATCACTTAGAAAATAAAGACTTAACGCTAGGACTCTTCCTAGATATAAGTAGGGCATCTGACTGTGTGAACCACCAATATATTTTGCTGAAACTGGAAAAATATGGTATTAGGGGAAACGCGACTTAATGAATAAAATCATACCTCTCAAATAAACAACAATAGGTCATCTTAAACAATGACAATGTTACTATAAAAGCTGACATCAAAGTTTGTAACACTGGGATAGCTCAGGATAATATTGTCGGCCCTGTTCTATTTATAATTTATATAAATGATTTATCCATAACTTTGCATAACTATTCTATTACAAATTACGCTGATGACACTAATCTTTTAAATTCAGGAAAAAGATCTACCAAAAACCATCTCAAACACTAAAAGGGGCTTTCTTGACGCAAATCAATGGTTAACAATGGATAAATTAATAATAACTAATAATAACTATAAAAAATAATGATAATAAGACTGGTTGCATGTACAAAAATTCTTGGTATTCATATAGACGAGTTTTTAGATTGGAGTGCTCACAAAGACAACGCATGTCTAAAGCTAGCAAGCGTTGGCTATGGGACAGAAATGGTTAGCAATCTATGAATATGTAGACGCTAAAAATAATATATCATTTAAATGTTGAATCAATTTTTAAATATGGGATACATTTCTGGGGCTCGAACCCTAATATTTAGTCATTATTTGTCATCCAAAAAAGAACTATAAGATCAATTAATAAAATGAAATTTAAAGATTCGTGTCGAGGTGCTGTATGGTATATAATGACTGTGTATGTCTTGTATATTTTCGAGTGCCAGTTATTCATTTTTAATTATAAGGAAACATTTTAGTCTGAAATTGTACAAAATTATGACAGAAGAACACATGATTTGATTTATCCAATACGTAGATTGACAATAACCGAAATGCTCCATAATACATGTGCATTAGATTATACAATAAGTTACCAAACAGTATTAAAACGTTGACTAGCCTAGGTAGATATAAGAAAATATAATGAAATTAGTTTTAGAATTAGAGCCCTACACATTGACAGATTACTTTAACTGTAGTACATTACAGGGTATGTGTTAAAAATTAACCTATTGACGTCATTTTACTTTATCTTTTGTACATATCCTGTATAATTTGATGATTTGAAATAAAGAAACATTATTATTATTATCAGTAAATAATAAACTTGTACCCCAATCAGTGGCGTGCAGAATAGGGCACTGACATTTTTTACATTTAACATTTTCGTTTCAACTTTTTCGAACAATTTTTGCTAAAAACACTATTTGGATGTTTCTTCGTCTTTATTTCTAGGTAAAATATAAATTATGATTTAATACTTCATTATTGTGCTCGCAATCGGTGATAAAAAACACACAGCAGGCTTTGATTTTTATTCATTGCAATTTAAAATTAAACAAAACATTGGACAGGTTATCATTTAATGTCATTTGCTAATCACTTTTAATACATTTTATGTAAAAGTTCAGGTGATAAAAATAAATTAATTAGTAAGTATGTGAAATTATTGTTTTGAAGAATATGGAAGATAAATAGAAATGCTTTGGAAGAGAGACGTTTATATGATAACATATTTTCTGATCATTTAAGACCAACAGAAAAAATTTGGGCAAAATTATAAATTGAGAATAAGCCATTCGACCAGGCATCTGGGGAACGTGGTTCAGATGCTATACCTGAAGGGTATAATATCCATAATTTAATGTATTACCTTTTATTAAAATACCTGCATACAAAAGGTTACCTGTTATGTTTGACAATGTCAGTTTTGTTGATTTACAAAAATGGATCGTTTAACTGACACCTAAAGAACTGAAATTTTAACTATATTGGGTTATGGTAATAGAATGCCAAATCAGCAAGATGTAACATTAACAAAAAAATTCGTGAAGCGGGAAAGGTAAAATATGATGTACGTTCCGGCAGACAGGAAAGCACAATATCAAGATAAACCAGCGTCTCAACTTTAAAAGTAGGTTGTAAAAACAACGGAAACAATAGAATACAAAAAAGAATCACCTAATATAACAAACAATAAATTAATGAAACTAAGTAAGGTGTTTAAAATGTTGTCTATTTACTTCCTGATAGTATGCCAAATACTGTGGGAAAACAAGTAATACTTTAAAAAGAATGCCAGCCTCCTACATTCGATTTCATTGGGCTTAGTTTTATACACCACATTTTTAAGGCATCCCCACAAAAAGTAGTTGAGAGGCGTCAAGTCCGGAGACCGAGGTGGCCACTCTACCACCCTTAGGTCCAATCTATCTTCCCAAAAAACATTGTCCAAATATTCCCGAACATTTCGAGCAAAATTCGGTGGAGCACCATCCTGCTAAAAACCATCAGGTAAACTAAGGAACTTACGGTTAGTCGGAAATAGTTCAGCAGTAGCTGTGACAATTTCGGTCCTTAAAATATTCAAATATCTTTCTCCAGTTAATGTATCTTCCATGAAGAAGGAACCGATTATTTTTGCACCGTTTATACCACCAAAGATATCATGTATAATAAAAAGATTTGTCAAAAAATTGAAATGACAATTTCAATTGTTTTGTTATATAGAAATATTAGGTAAATTTGTATTGTTAATTTATGGTACGTTCCAAAGTTAAATTTTATTCATAGGAAAAATTAAGTGCACACAAAACAAATAAATAAATGTATATAACTCTACATTTTACATATAAATAGAAAACAAAATTAAATGAAATAATTTAAATTTAATATTTCTATATATATATATATATATATATATATATTTAGATTTATATATTTATATATTTATATATTTATATATTTATATATTTATATATTTATATATTTATATATTTATATATTTATATATTTATATATATATATTATATATTTATATATTTATATATTTTTATATATATTATATATTTATATATTTATATATTTATATATTTATATATTATTTATATATTATATATTTATATATTTATATATTTATATATTTATATATTTATATATTTATATATTTATATATTTATATATTTATATATATATATATATATATATATATATATATTTTTATATTTATATATTTATATATATATATATATATATATATATATATATATATATATATATATATATATATATATATATATATATATATATATATATATATATATGTGTGTGTGTTTTCATTCCAGGTGTATATCCGTTCACTACTGTCGTTCTGAAAAGAACAGTTTTGTTGACGTTTCGCCAAAATCATATTTGGCATTTTCGAAGCTTTCGTTCTCACGTCCGAATAGAGTCTCTATTCCTCTATAATTATTTTATATATACGTAATAAAGTTATTTCTCTGTTTAATATGATTAAGCTTAGATTAATTATACTTAAGAAAATGTGCTCGTATTGCTTCTTGCCATGACGCACATGTCATGGTCATAAAGACATCACAAATGGTGGATTTTTATTGGCTGAACATACCTTTGGTATGAAAGCAAACTGATGAATAAAAAACTTGCCGCTGTGGACATATTAATGATTTTCATCCAAAATATTCTATATACAGACAGGTTATAGCTAACCGTTCAAAAGTCTGATGGTAGATCTTCATAGTCAAAAGCGTTAGTTTTGGATCCTATGACCAGACTTTTGTATTCATTGCTGCGTATGTGATAAACTGACATGATTAAGATGCCATTAAGTAGCAAGAAATGGAATAATGGAATATATGTAGACTTAACGCTGCGCGTCTGGTATTCTAAGTTTAAAGTATGGGTTACATGTAGCTAAATCTACAATATCAGACGGTGGGTATATTTGCTGTTTGATTGGACTCATTTTTATCCGAAAAAACAAAGTATAAATATCATCGTGCGAATGTAATATTCTAGATATGTGACAGACAACAGCGATTGATTTTCTCCCTCAATCACTGTGTGTACAAATCTTGGAAATGTATCACAGGGCCATAATTAACAATGTGTTATTTTATCGTCTGCAGGACTATATGGGCAGTTGTTTTTTGCTTTTAACAGGTCCAAAACTAACATAAGACGAAAGTTGGAACAGTGTACTTTTTTATGAGTTTTTATGAGCTATAGCTAGGTAGTGTCCATACTTCTACTTATAATTATTTATACCATCGAAAAAAAAAAGAAACAAAAAAATAAAATATACGAAAAATAAAAATTGTGATGAATTTAACGTTTTTATGAGTCGTTTTTTGTTTATCACATAGAAATTAAATTGGAAAAAAATATCTTTATAATAAATTTCTAGTGATTACTGATATTATGAATGCAAGGTAAACAATTATAGGTTTTTATGTTATGCTACTGAATATATATTTTGTTTAATTACTGTATGAAAAAAAAGTATATTTCGACTTGAAAATTGATGCTTTACATATTATATACATTCATAAATCAATTTAAATTTATAATACATAATGCCCTGATATTATATTTTGATTGCATTCTTTAATGACTGCTAATACAAACTTTACATTTTTAAAAAATTGACATTGTCATTCACTTTCTGCCCGAGATTAAAAAGTCAGCTTTCCACAGACGAAAAATACACTTTTAAACTTGTAATAGGTCAGAAATGTCAAAATTTCATATATGGTTAAAAATAAAAGGGATTTAATATTTTAGTAGCAATCCTCTTTTAACCCATTTTAAACAAAGACGAGCTATAAATGTATAAAGATGGATTACTTGGATGATGTAGATCAATGAATCTTTCTTTACTTGAGCATACATTAATAAGGGAATTCTAGATTATTTTGAATATAAATATTTCACATTGTTTTTTTAAAACTTTTGATTTTGGTATTTTGTAAATGCAATTTATAAAACTAACACTTTTCAAATTCAAATGTAAATCAAACTTTCGCTGGATTATCCGTAATTTTATATTTTATGGACCATATTCTTAATTGAAATAATTAATATTCTCTGCTAAATTAGAAGCAAGACGAAGATTTGTGAGAAGTAATAACGGTCTTTGAATCCATTAAATTCGGTTAATAATTCTTAAGAGAATTTTCAGTTTCAATAATTTGTAATTAAAAGAACCCTGTCAGTGATTTAAACGGAAATTGAAGTTTTTTGTACAAATTTTAATTAAATCTTATTGAAGTAAAAAATTTCGAACTGCAAACTTTAACGTCTAAAGGTGAAATTTTACTTAAAAAATCGTATTTAAAAATTGCTAGCAGGTAATATAAAACGAAATTAAAACAAATACAAAGCACATATTAATCTTTGCTGAAATAAAAATTAATTTTTGGCATGGAAATAGCTTGACAAACTTTTTAATCTTTCGAGTACATGATACATCATTTCTTAGCTTGAAGTCAAGTCAAGCTATTTGAATATTAGCATTGAATAAATAAACTTACAGGAAAGAGCCTAGCCATGACCTTGACCAGACCGAGAAGGTCCCAAGATTCAAAGCGATGCGCGATGGCCCGTCAAAATGACAACACCTTGTTTCCGGTTTTCAGTTTTTTTTATTTTTACATTAAAATTTAGAAAGTAATTTGAAAGCTTATACATTTGAAAGTTAATTTTAATTAAATTATGGACTAAATTAAACAAGCCAATTAGTGTGATATATTATTTCATGTGCCAATTTAACAAAAAAATGGTGAAACAATAAGATTCATAGCTTTAACTTAGATATTATTTAATTTTATTTTTTACATAATAAACCTTTCGTACAAAAATATATATTTGTATTTATTCGGGGGTTAAATTCAACGTTTGTTGCTATTGATGCTTTAAAATTGGCACTGGGTTTGAAATATCGACTTATCAAAGTTATAAAAGAATGTGACATTTTTGCCTCCTGTGCAAAATAAATTCATATATCCAGAACGCATTCTGGGTGATGAGCTGTTGTGACACGTGCCCAATAATTACATTAATTACATTTTACAATTAATTAACATTAATAAGCTAATAAGACATACCTGCACTAAGAATTTAACAGCGCAACGATAGGAGAACCTATTTGTTTCTTTCTTTTTGACTGTTCTTTTGTATTTCTGCTTTCTTTTTAATAATTTAATTTGAATTTAATAAATTATTAATTTACTTGAATTTAATAAATAAAATTTTATTATTTTTTTTTAAGTAAGCAGAATAGTTATTTTTAATTGAACTAGGAAATTATACTTTCTTCTAAGTAACTAAAATTATTTAGAAAACTAGTTAAAAAATATCAACGCCATAAATAATTAAATATAAATAATTTTGTTAATACAGTCTAAATTACGTTTTAAATAAAAACAAGCAAAAGTATTATTTTAAACTCAAACTATTTATTTCTCATTTAAGTTTACACATATTCATTACAGTACAAAACATTAAAAAAGTACGAAATATCAACATCTAAAACCCATTAGGTCAGAAGAAACTTCAGTAAAATTAATATTAACTATACAAATGCAAACAAAACATATCATAGAAAAACAAAAATATTATGATTCTTATTTCGAGATGCATTAACACTCGCATAACATGTCAGTGTGGATTATTTTTTTACAAAAGGCAATTTATTCTTTTTCCGAATTTTTGAGATATTGGAAGCCCAACTAACCCCTTGATAATTTCTACCGTAATAATATTTCAACAATCTATATGTGTTTTAATATAGGCTTTAATAAACATAATTCTTACCAAGATTCATAGTACTATATATTTTTTAATACAAACGTAGCTACATGTTTAGCCCAAATAGTCATAATTAGACCATAATTTACCTTGTTAACAGCAAAATCTATTTAAATTAACTAAACACTTGCATACTTCATTGGCCTAATTCTGATTGTAGGCAAGGCACTACTTTTTAGTCGATTTTTTGAGAAATCTCTCCTATTAAAACAATCATTTGAAAAATGCTGTTTCTAACTGGGCTTGTTAATAAAAGACATCCAATATTTTTTTCTCTGTTCATTGTTAGGAAAGCTACAAAAGTACTATATATTATAGTATTTGTTTTTTTTTGAAGATCTCCTAAAATGAAAGAGGCAAGAGCCCCTTAACTTATTTCGCATTTGTTTAGTTAAAGCTAAAGAAGGATAGGTAGAGTTAGGTTAGGTCTGGTTAAGTTAGTTTACGCTTACGGAATCCAAATTTTTATTGTCATTATTTTTGGGGATATCTTAAACGATGTAAGGTTAGATTAGGTCAGTTTATCTAAATTTATTTAAATTACTTTTGAATTAGATTTAAAAATTAATATATAATATACCTATAGGTATAGGAATATTCTATTTTTCCTATAATAAGTCTAAAAAATTAATTAAAATAATTTATCTTCAAAAAAAAAAAAATCATATTTTTTGTTTGCCTAATTATTAAATAAATAATATTTGTTGAGAAATATGATCAAACTATTTCCCCTTCAGCAGATTATCAGACACAAAAAAAGAATAATATAATTTTAGATATTAAAACTTATTTTGTCCCATAAAATTGCTTCTAGAAACGCATACCTCCAACTTTATTTTTCGTTTTAAAACAATCTTAAAGTAATTTAAATGTTTTGGCCTAAAAAAATATTACATGAAATGTTACGGAACTGGTTTTTTTATATACCTCTTGGTTCCCAACCTAACTGTTTGACACTTTAGGAATTATGATTTTCATTATAAAAACAATTATTTTTGCATATACATCGGATTTAAAAGTGTCTAGTTAATTTGTTTACTTACGAAAATACAAATGCAATTACCAAATACAAATCCCTTGTACTTTTGATACGGGAACGACCGCATGCCCATTTTTTGTATTCATGACAACACAAACTGCCAAAAATATGGTTGTTGCGTTTTAGGGTCTTGGTGATTGTAAATATTTCGTTACGATTTTTTCAAATTTTAAACGAAAGCCTATGTCTCCTAGTACAAATTAAAAAAATAAAATTTGCGGATGAAATACTTTTGACCCAGAAAAAAAAAATAAAAATTGACCAAATTTCCTACAATTTTCTAAACATTGCAGTGCAAAAACTCCTTAATATAGTATTAGAATTAAAAGAAACGTTACAGTGTTGTCAAATTGCCAGTTCTTGATTTATGATGTAAATATCTTAAACCTAACTCTACGTTCCCAGTGAATGAGCTGTACCGCTTTTTATGTTATGGCTTTAATAATGATGCCTTCAGCGCCTAACCAGGTACTAACCCGGTACCGATTTATTGATCGTACCAACCAACTTTTGTACTGTACGTGTTTTTATGTTATGGCTTTAATGAAGATGTCTTCGGCGCCTAACATGATGCTAACCCTTTACTGTTTTACCTTGTGCTCCTAATGACACCGTTTCTACTATGCAACAAAATATTATTAGCAACCCTAATAAAGAGTAATGAATTCTTCGCTGAAAAAATGAAATTAAATTTGGCAACATTGCTTCTTGAATACGGGGGAAATGGCCGATTAATTATGAAATGTCAACATTGTCAAATGTCTGTTTAAGAATTTTTTAGTTGAATAACATTAACATATTTTGTTGATAAACTTTTAACATTAGTTGGTTAAGAACTTAAATTAAAAAAGAGTATATTATATAATAATATACTCTAATTGTCTGTTCTTCGTTGAATTTTAACATAATTAAAGTAATAGTAGACGTTTATAACTATATAGTGCCTAACAAAGTTACAACTATTTGTTTTTTTTTTGCAAAAAAGTGCTTCATGCAAAAATTTTTTTGCTCCAATTTATTTATTTTGCGGTAAGCTCTACAGTAAATCCAAAAAAAGTGAGAATTTTAAAAATACCTAATCTCTACAAAAGCCGCGTTTTATAACAAAAACACAACTTAGCAATCAACTTTTATATTAATACTAAAACTTAAACTTAAATTTGCAAACACGACGGTTTGACAATACACAACAACCAACACGTAGACATGAGAAAAATAAAGTCCAAAAAATGACATAGTTCCTCAAAAGCCTGGTGATTTAAAATAATGAAAGGGGTCTTTCCTATTGTCGATTTATTCAAAAAATATTAGTAAAGTAGTAAATTCCCAGTCAGGAACTGCAAATCCATCATTTATATACTGTCAATATGTAATTTCAATTAACTGTGGAATATTTTTAAAATCTGCTAAGATTTGCATTCAAATAAAGTGTTTTATTTATTCAACAAACTTTCAAATCTATTGTGTGTATTGAAAGACTAAGATATAATTTTATTGTTGGAAGCTATAAAGGTGTCAGTTATATTGTATATAAGTAAACCCGTGAATTAACCTCTCAGCAAAGAGAGGAATTTCTGAGAAATCTGTTGTCAAATTGTCGAAACCACCTTGTTTACATTACTGTTTATGATAGCGAAGGTAATTGTTTGAGCCCAAATTGGACAAGGGCGGTTAAGCTGTTTATCGTGTTTCGTAAGCGTTAATTCAAAATTTGCATAAGGTCAAGTCTGCTTCGTAATCTGATAACCTTCGTAAAGCCAAGTCATTTTTCGTCTTTTTTCGTTCCATATTTCCATATTGAAACTAAGAATAAGAAAAAATGTCTATGAATTATCTTTTTTATATTGAAGCGGTTTCGTTAATACTAAACACAAAGTTGTTTACCATGAGTTCGGCTGCGGACGCTGAAAAATACACTTTACCGCTAAATTAATGAATGCATAACTGAGTTTTCCAAAAAAAAGTATTTTTTAATAAGCTTAATTTTTTAATTATTTTTCCATAAGAGTTATATTTTCTCTAATAAGGGTGCTAGCGAAGTGTTTAAGAATTAAAATTGTTCAGGGATAATGAAGTTCCGCTGAAAATAGGATACAGGTATAAATACTTATACTGTTTAGAATGTTACAAAAATTCGGTCAATTTTCTTACATTTTAATATAGAAGGATGCTTTCACGACTCTGGTCAATTAACGAATCATGATTCTTGGGCTTATGGAATTACTTTCCGACGGTTTGCCTTCGGTTGCACGATTCATCTTCAGCGATCTTTCGCGAGATCAGAATACTTAATGATTTCTGAGCCCGTATTTCTACAAAAATTATTAAGATTCTTATAGATTTCAATAGACTCTCCAATTTTCCGTTTATAGAATCCCAAAACCAACGCAACAACTTTATTTACATTTACGAAATATTGATGTTCCGATGCAGCACATTGTAAAGTTTGTTTCTTTCTAATACATATTTTATGTTCCTTGATATGGATCGTCTAGGACAGACGTCACCGCAGAAACGAGGAATTTCATGGAGTATATCCATTTGGTAAGAAAAAACGTCCTTTGGCGATTGAAAACGTTGTCCAATTTTCTTGTGTGTGTTGAAAATTGTATGTATGTTAGACCGTGTAGCACGCATGGTCTATTATATATTCATTAGTTATTAAAACGAGCAGCCACGGCCGCAGTTCGAGACAAAAATGCCCGAAGGTCGGGTAGTCAGCTGATGCCGCGCGGCGCATGCAAGGTGGCTGTTCACTGCTCTTGACAGTAGATTATTGGAGAGCGACTGAAAAGAAAGCTGGGGGACGACATCCAGCCCATCGACGCGCGACGGCGCGCTTTAATAAAAGATCGCACTAGGTGTGTGAGGTGGAGTCCTACTGTTGGAAACCGTAGCAAACCTGGTGAATGTTTATGGACATTGTGGCTGCGGCAGAATTAATCAAGCTAAATACTTAAAATACATTAGTGTTGTGACTAAACTGACTTTTTAGCTACTCGGTAGTTACCCCCTTATCAATGTCTGAAAGACATTTTGTTTAACGATTTAATCCAGTGTTTTTCATATACTCTTTTGTATCGGGGTCGAGTTATATTTATTGTCAGTAGTTTTAGCTGTTTCGTTTACTATTAAAGTAGTTCAGAATTATCCAACTAGTTGTTTCATTGACTAAAAAGGACCCACCTTTACAGGGCAATCCCTGAGATTTAACAACTGGCGAAGTAATCTTGCAATCTTGCTTGTGCTTCCGTGTATAAATGGAAGAACTGCACTATCTATCGGTAATTCCTTATTAATTTCCTGTCGTAAAGTAGGATTATTATGTTTTCTAATTGGCTGATCATCATATCCATTCTCTCTTAAACCTTGAGTCAGTTTCTCTGTTTCTAATTGCAAAGAATTTTAGACTGCGAGGGCTCTATAAACCAATGAATTAATTACTGATTGAGTCTGTGTCTGTGTTGGATGGTGATGTGAATCTGTATTTAGGTATCTATTCGTATGTGTTGGTTTTCTATATACAGAATGCCCTAAGGAATCATATCCCCTTGTTTTTGTACAAGAACATCTAGAAAGAGAATCGTGCATTCTGATTCAATTTCTATTGTAAGTTTTTTGTTAGATTGTTGCTGATTCAGATGATAAAAAAACACGAGGATATTTTCTGGACCATGAGGACCCACGGTAAAGGTGCCATCTACATATTTACCTGTTTATCTCTATATCACACTTAATTCTTACGCAAAATTTGAAATCAATATAAAAAGTAGTTTTCCAGGCTGATTTTTTTAAATATTTTAATAGCTGCCATTTTTGGCCATCTTGGATTCTTATCAAAATGTTACACTTGATTTTTGTGCAAATTTTGAAGTAAATTGAATAAGTAGTTTTCTAGTAATAATTTTATAACATTTCACTAAAGCGCCATTTCGTTTCGTCATATTGGATGTTTACCAAAATGTTACTCGGTCATGCTCATATGACCTTTAATTTTTGGCGTTAATCAGTCGGGTAAGTAGTTGGTTTTTGCCGAGAACAGAACGAGAGGCAGGCGGACCCACGGATAGATGAACTGACATACATACCGATAGTCAGACTGACAAAATTGAGAAATCATATTTTTTAGTTCCTAAAACGTGATGATCTGTAAAAACCTGGGTGGGTGATTTTTTCACGATTACAACATTTCTACTTATCTACTAAAAATAAAGTAATCAAATCAAACTTTAATGATCATATATTATAATAAATAAAATTATATTTTGTTTACAAGAAACATTCATAGTTTTTATCAAAAACTTTGCTACACAAATTTATATATTTTAATTCGAGAAGTTTTTTTTCTTTATGAAATGCCTATAAATTCTTCTGCTATTATGAAAGTATTTCTAAAAAACCCTTTCAATAATAATGTTTCTTAATATCAGTTACGTTCCATTAAGTTGATATAAGTGGAATAATAATAACTCACGAAACAGAGCTCGAGTTTTTCAGATTTCATAAACATTAAAGTAGGGTTCGGTGTAATTGTAAATATTATCTTTACCATTCGAGAAATATCTAAATAAATAAACGGATAGAGAATTTCCGTGAAACAAGAAATTTAAATAAGAAAGGTCGGAAAAGGAAGTTGTTTTAAATCTAAAGTTGCAGGTTAACTTCCTTTAAAATTAATATCATCCTTAATTATTAGCAGCAAAATTAAAGATTTAATAATTAATGAATTATAAATTGATATGTTACTTTTACATAACCTATAGATAATCTTCTGTGTGTTGTAGAGGGGAAGAAGTGAAGGTAGTTCAGTAGAGTAGTAACATATAGAACTCTTTACGTTCCTTGTAATTCTTTCATTACATGTCGCCGGTTCTAGCCTATTCTTATAAAATATGTGGTGATATCGCCTAGAGAGACTTACTTTAGCTGGCGATGGTAGTCCAGCAGTATCACAAAATTGGCTCTCTGATTAAAGAGACAGCAAAATGATCTTATTGCTTGCAATCTTTACGACGAAAAACATCACTTAGCTGTAAACTGAGAGTATGTTTCTTTAGCTGACAAACTATAGTCAAATCTCAGGTTTATCCTGGATATGCTCAGGTAGGAATTGGTGTCTTCTTGCTAGGATACCTTGGGAACTCCCTAGTAAATTTTTAGCAAATTCACTCTACAACTTTTTAAATTCATTGTTGGAGTTTTTTGTTAATGAGTTATAATATTGCTGTAACTAATCCCCTTCAATTTGTGAATTCCTTTGTTGCCTCTACATCGCGAGTGCCTTTTAACTAAGTAAATAAAAACGCTACTTATTTGGAGGACATCTGCAAGTGTTTTATCATATTCCCAAACATACTATATAAAGAGAGGGCAAACAAAGCATGGCGCCATGGCTTTCATTAGTTTAGTGCGTATTGCCCCAGCGTCTAATACGCATCTCTTGATATTCGGCTTAAGTTAAGCTTTGTTGTAGTTTATTAGCTCTTTTTATATCAGATGTACGTTTTTACATGCTTTTATTCAACTTGCTTTCTTCGTTTGTCTGTCTTTCCAGTTAAAAATTTGTAATCCATTTTTCAAACACTTGCTAGCATCCGATTGAGCTAAAATTTGGCATACATATGTCACTTCGGTCACAATGCAATAATATGGAATATGGTGCGTGCAAAATAATGTTAAAAAGTACAAAATTAAATAAACAAAAAAAATCCTTTTAAAAACAAAATTTTATTTATAAATTGTTGCACTAAAAAGAAAAAAAAATTTATAAAAAAGTAGAACTGACTTAAAAAAAGCACTAAAATGTAAAAAATAATATTTTATTCCAAAATTTGATTTATGAAGTAGGCGTTAAGCTAATTCTCAATTACTTAAGCACAAACTGACATTTATATACTATATATAAATCAAATTTTCAAGGTGGAATAAAATAATATTTTTTACTTTTTAATGCTTTTTTTTTGTCCGTTCTGTTTTTTATTTCAACCTTTTGTAAAGGGAATTTCAAGCTGTTTCAGGATTCGGGGCGTTTTACCAATTTCGAACCTTCGGTAATTTTGCGAATTTTATAGAGATAGAGTTTCTCAATATTTAATCACGATTACAAATTTTTATATCAACTTTGTAAAAAACTATTTTTCAAACAAAATTTATTCAACTGCCTATTTACCTACTCAATTAAAAGCAGTATTACAAGGTGTTAAAATATGAAATTTATACTGAAATTTAAATTAGCTGATTAAAAATCCGTAAAAAATATTTAGACAAAAATTAATAAAAATTTCATATCTGAATATTACTGCTTTTAATCAAAGGAATTGAAAGATTTTATCGAATATTTTTCTGATAAAAATTAACTTGAAAAATTAATTGAACTAATTGAATAATTAGATTATTGTGAATAAATTATATATCTAAGAAAGGAGGTTAATTGCCTTATACTGATTAGGTCAGTATTATTTATATAGAAAAAATAGATTCAGATAAGTATTGTTCTCATATATGGGAAGTAACCTGTAGTTCAACCCTTTAACACATTTGTTCAAAGAAAAGCTAGTCGCCTGACTGATGATCCAAGGAGACTTGCTCCACGAATTGTGGGCGATATTTTAAGTATATCTGATGAATTGTCATCCATAATGCATTCTCTAGGGCGCAGGGCACCTGTCAAGGAGAACCAAGTATCGACCCGTATGATTGAGTCATGCGCTCATTTATTCCCAGAGCATCCCGATTCTGGAATCTGTTATTAGCAAAGATCTTTTCCTTGCCCTCCGTTCACTTAAAGCAACTTCAGTAACTAATACTACTTATCCTCTTCTGAAAAAAATACGGTAGTTCTTGATTTTGCATATGGGGAGTGACATTGTGTTCAGTGATATTTCCTGTTCATTTACAGAGTTTTCTAGACAATTCTCCCTCAATGTAATTTTGTTCTTTGTTTCTTGTTATTTTGCACGCTATCTATTTAGTTTAGTTTTTCCATTTTTCCTGTGTCATGATCTCTGTTTGTATTTTTACATTTGTATTATGTAAGATACCGAATTATCTCTTTGTGGTCTATTATATTATTATATATTATTAGCTTTCCTTGTATCTTCACGCAGCACTCCAGGCCGTTTAATCATCCACGTTTATCATTTTACCTTTTGTGTTTCCTTTAACTTTCAATTCTGATTCTACTTGTTCGAAGCATCTCCTGGTTTAATGTGGTTGTTAATGTGAACGGTGAACATATTTTCAGGTTTGTAAATTGTCCGCAAGGGGTCGCAGTTGCTAGGGTGAACAATAAATTTTAAAAATTCTACAAAAACTCCCAGAACTGGATATAACTTGCTTTACCTCATTAAAAGCCTGAGTTAATTTTCTATCACTTTGATTCTAAACTCATGGTCATATTACTCCTAGTAAGAGTGGGAGAAATTGCTGACTTAAGAATGATTTAAATCACTGTATCTTCTGTACCCCTTATCCGAATTAATTAATTTTAAATATAAACTAAATGTAATTCCTCCCGTAGTATTCGTGGTAGGTCATTGGACGCGAATAACGCTCCCTAGTTTTTCACAAATTGGTTAGATGGCGCTGTTTGTAAATAAAAGGTTATACTTCCCTTACACCAATTCTAAAGAGTACCAAAAGACCGAAGTTTTGGTGAAAACCGCACATTGATATCTATTATTTTTTATCTATTTCTCCAAATATATATATATATATATATATATATATATATATATATATATCGTCAGTAGTTTAATTATTTTAACTCGAATTGATTTATTTATAATATAAAATGGCAGATCAAGATAAACAGGATAACGAAGAGGCTAAGGCTTTAATAAAAAAACGCGGATCCTTGAAAGCTAAATTGACAGTTTTTGAGAAATTTATAAAATCTTTTGAAAGCACGCAAACAGTTTCGGATTCCTTAGAACGGGCGAAAGTCATTGAGTTAGAGCAGAGAATTCGTGACATTGAATCGTTAATTATACAATTTGATGACCTTCAAAACGACATCGAATGTGCGTTAGATGACTTTGAAGGGCAGTATATTGAGCGGGAAAGTTTTAATAACAGATTTTATTCAATATTAGCTCAAGCTAAACAGTTATATGAAAATTCTAATCCTCAGTTGGATAATGTTAGCGTAGCATCAGATGTTGTTTCGGGATCAAATCATAGTTCTAACGCGCATTCCTCGGAAGGAGTCAAACTTCCCGAGATCAAATTACCTAAATTTGACGGATCGTTTCAAGCGTGGTTAGATTTTCGAGATATTTTTGCATCTCTGATTCACGAAAATTCAAAAATCAATGAAATTCAAAAATTTCACTATCTGCGAGCATCGTTGATTGGTTCCGCGCCACAGGTTACACAGGCTATTGAATTTTGCGGGTCAAATTATAACTTAGCATGGCAAACTTTATGCGACCGGTTTAATAATACGAACCTCTTAATACAAAATCATATTAAGGCAATTTTTAATATGGAATCTATTATAGGCGAATCCGCAACTAAAATTCGAAATCTTAGCGACAATTTATTTCAACATCTCTTAAGTTTAAAACAGCTAGGCGAACCAACAGAATTTTGGGACACTTTGATTATTTATATTGTCTCTAATAAGTTAGACACTAACACAGCCCGTGAATGGGAAAGGTTAAAGGCAAAACAACAAAATCCTCAAATTCCTTGTACACTCGATTATTTTAAGAAATTTCTAAAAGAGCGTGCAGACTTGTTAGAAAACTTAGAAATGAATTTCAATAATACTAAAAATGACTCTCGACATGCAATTCGAGATAATCGATATAGTAACCACGACGGCAAACGAGCTAATGTAAGAGGTTTACATTTAAATACAAGCAACCAAGAAAACATGGCTAATGATAATAAACCAAAATTTAATTGTCTTTTTTGTCATAAAGATCACAGTCTTTTTTATTGCGTAGATTTTTTAAAACTTTCAATAAAAGATCGAAATACAAAAATACGAGAATTGCAGTTATGTCGCAACTGCTTGCGTCGCAATCATATGTCAAAGGATTGCAAATGGTCAGGTTGTAAATTATGTGGGGCAAAACATAATACGATATTACATGAAGAAAGGGAAAAAAGTAATGTCGCGTTGGGTTATACAGAGCCCTTCGAAAATTCGGATATAGGTGAAACAGTACAAAATACGAATTGCAATATAGCAACTTCACAGAATGCGATTTTATGCACCGCGAAGGTGCAAGTACGTGATTTAACAGGGAATTTTATAACGGTGCGCTGCCTCCTTGACTGCGGATCCCAATCGAGTTTCGCGACGTCAGAGCTTTGTCAGAAATTAAAATTACCAAAAATAAAAACTAATTTGACGATTTCAGGAATCAACGATAAAATATCACGCGCCACCTACAAATGTCACTTAAAAATACGTTCAATAGTAAATACATACAATTTTGACTTGGTATGCTACGTACTTGAAAAAATAACGAGCGATTTACCGGGCAGTGTTATCAATCGAAAGGCTTTAAATATCCCATCACACGTTCAGCTAGCCGACCCTAACTTTGACTGCACCGAAAAGATAGATTTATTACTCGGAGCCGACGTTTTTTGGAATCTTCTAAGTGAGGGGAAAATCAAAACGGGAAATAATTGTCCCATTTTACAAAATACACGCATAGGTTGGATTGTAGCAGGGCCTTTAGCGTCTTGTAATAATAAAATTAATTGTAATTTTAGTAGAAACATGGCTCTTCAAGAGCAGCTTACTAAATTTTGGGAGGTAGAGGAAATCTCTAATAAAAAAATCTTATCAGTTGAGGAAGCGTTATGTGAAAAACATTTTGTCGAAAATTTAAGGTATTCTCCAGAAGGCAGATATATTGTATCTCTTCCGCTAAAGGATTCTTCCAATAAACTCGGAAATTCACACGAATTAGCAGTCAAACGATTAGTTAGCCTTGAAAGAAAACTTTATTCGAACGAAATTTTGCGAACATTATACATAGATTTTTTAAAGGAATATGAACGATTAGGCCACATGACTGAAATTAAAGACGCTAACGATAATAAAATTCTAGAGTATTTTTTACCGCACCACGGAGTACTTAAAGAGACTAGTACGACTACAAAACTTCGCGTCGTGTTCAATGCGTCATCACCATCGTCATCGGGCATATCTTTAAACGATTTGCTGATGACTGGTCCAACAATACAGTCGGATTTATTGTCAATAATTTTGCGTTTTCGTATGCGCTCTATTGTTCTTTGTGGGGACATTGAAATGATGTACCGACAAATTCTAATAAATCCCGAGGAACGTAAGTTACAAAAAATTGTATGGCGTTCGAACATAAACGATCCTATTAAAACGTATGAATTGAATACTGTTACTTACGGTACAACATCGGGATCATATTTAGCGATACGTTGTTTACAAGAAGTTGCCAATGAGTGTTCAAATGAATACCCACAAATCGCTAATGTTATTAAAAACGATATGTACGTTGACGACTTACTGACAAGTGTAGATTCCCGTGAAGAGGCTGAGTATCTCGCCAAAAAACTTTCAGAAATTCTTTTAAACCGAGGATTTAATATGCGCAAATGGAAATCAAATCATTCTGATGTAATTCGCAATTTAAACGAAAATTCAACAGAAAATATAATGGAATTTTCAGAGAGCAAAGATAACAGTAGCAAAATATTAGGCTTGTTATGGACATGCGATAATGATATGTTAACGTATAAAGTATCGTTTGTTAAAGAAACCAATCCGAGAAGGATTACAAAACGTGTAATTTTATCAAAAATAGCTACAATATTCGATCCCTTGGGTTTGGCAAGCCCTTGCATTATAATAGCGAAGGTTTTGTTACAAAGACTTTGGGCTGAAAATCTTTCATGGGATCAACCCTTGCCAATTAATATTTTAAATAAGTGGTTAGAATTTTCTTCAGAGTTAGAATTTCTAAATAAATTAACCATTTCACGTCAGGTCACATGCGACCAACCAACTTCTATTACATTACATGGATTCGCCGACGCTTGTGAAGCTAGCTACGGAGCTTGCATTTATATAATTTCAGAGAATTCTACGGGAGAACGTTTTTCAAATTTGTTATGCGCAAAATCCAAAGTTGCCCCAATTAAGTCCTTAACTATGCCAAGACTCGAGTTATGCGCAGCTTTAATTTTATCGCAACTCGTTTCTAAGGTTTTAGAGTCAATTAACGTACAAATAGATAATGTTTATTGTTGGTCGGACTCAACAATAGTATTAGGATGGTTGCAGACATCTCCTAATTTGTTGAAATCAGTTGTTGATAATCGAGTTGCCGAAATTCAAAGATTGACAGGTACCTTTCAATGGCGACATGTGCCCACTAAAGACAACCCACCAGATTTATTATCGCGCGGTATCAGTCCAAAAAACCTAATCGATTCAGCAATTTGGTGGTTTGGACCAAAATGGTTACTTAACGATCAAAGTACATGGCCAAATAATCCAATTATCGTTAATGATATGCCAGAAATGCGAAAATTCTCCTTTGCAGTCACTGCTTCTTGTACATATTTCCCTTTCGATAAATTCTCAAATTTACTCAAGTTGAAACGAATTGTTGCTTTTATGTTTAGATTTATCGAAAATTGTAAAAAACCAGTTAAACAACGAAACTTTTCAAATTTAAGCTGGTCTGAGATCAATAAAGGGTTTATCAGGTTACTCAAACTAGCGCAGCTAGATTCATTCCCGGAGGAGTATGCTATTTTGAATGCTAAAGGTGAGCTACCATCCGGCAGCAAAATTCTTGGCTTGCATCCATTTTTGGATGAGCAAGGATTACTCAGAGTTGGCGGTAGGCTAACTAATTCTGATTACTCTTATTCCAAGAAATATCCTATTTTGTTACCTCAGCATCATCAGATTACCAAGCTTATCATACAACACGAGCACGAAAGGCTATTACACGCGGGTCCCCAATTACTTTTATCGAACATTCGAGAAACATTTTGGCCTATTTCAGGGCGCAACACTGTACGGAAAATTTATAGAAGTTGCGTAAAATGTTCTAGGTATAACCCAAAGAATATACAGCCAATAATGGGTGATCTACCTGCGGCCCGTGTTCAATCAGCGTTGCCCTTTGTTAAAGTAGGTGTAGATTACGCCGGCCCTTTCCTATTAAAGGATCGACGTGGTCGGGGATGCAAAATTATAAAAGGTTGGGTAGCTGTATTCGTTTGCTTTACAACACGAGCTAGTTTTGTCTTTAAGTACCGAGGATTTTTTGCAGGCTTTCAACAGGTTTATAAGTCGCCGCGGAAAACCGTCAGAAGTATTTTCTGACAACGGCACGAATTTTATTAAAGCCAATAAAGAGCTTCGGCTAATGGGAAAATTTTTACTCGATAACAATGCAATTATTTCAGATAATATACAAAATTTAGGGATCAAGTGGCACTTTATACCGGCAAACTCCCCTCATTTTGGTGGGATTTGGGAGGCGGGTGTCAAAAGTTTAAAGTACCATCTTAACAGAGTTGTGGGGTCTTATACGTTGTTCATGTTTGACTTTCAAACTTTACTCATTCACATTGAGGCTGTGCTTAATTCTCGACCCTTAAGTCCTCTCAGCTCTAGCCCCAATGATTTATCCTCCCTAACACCTGCACATTTTTTAATTGGAAGAAATCTAACAACCGTGCCAGAACCTTCGGTTAGTTATTTGTCAGAAAATCGTCTCGGCCAACTTCAATTAGTCCAAAAGGTACATGAGCAGTTTTGGAACCGTTGGCACAAGGAATTTATTAGCGAGCTTCAACAACGCCAAAACTGGAAAAAGTCAAATGGAAGCCTTGCCATAGGACAACTGGTTCTTGTCAAGGACAACAGCGTCCCTCCAATGAAGTGGCGTCTCGGACGAGTGATCCAGCTTATCAGAGGCAATGATGGAGTCAACCGAGTAGCTACCGTGAAGACTATGGATGGAATCATTACAAGGGCTGTGGTTCGACTATGTCCAGTCCCAGTTGAAAGCTGAACCTTTCAAGGCGGGGGGCATGTTCAGTACGCCGCGCCCCTGCGCTCCGTTCTGTGCGAGAGAGAAGGGATCGAAGACCGGTTACCGGCAAGCCGGAGCACTTCCTCAAGAACGCAGCGAGCGACAGTATAAAATTTTCATTTTTTACATGTTAAAACTACGAATATGTTTTTTAATTAAATATTGTTCCAGTATAAAAAATATTTTAATTACTACTACAGTTCACTACACGACAATATATATAATTCAATTGGTTCAATTAGCCAGCAGTGTATTTAAACATAAAATTGAAAGTTGATTACATTATGTTTATTTAAATAATTTTATTCGTTTAGGAGTCGATCAAAACTGTCACGAATTTTCGAGAAATTTTTTTATTTTTTGTGCATCGTAAACACAAAAATTGTGAAAAAGTTTTATACTATAATTCAAACCCTTGTTTTGAGTACAGAAGTGATAAATATTACTTTTTCATTTATTAAACTGAAAAAAAAACACGTATTTGCTAAATTAAAATATTGTTTATAAAAAAACAAATACTTTGTTTTTTGGCAATTTATTGTACATACATAATAATAAAGCGATATTCAAGAATATTGTAATATTTAACGTAACTAAGTAATGGTTTATTACTGTATCTAATGTTTGAACGTGTCTCTTCTATACAATGTTTAGACTCAAGTTTTCTAAATTATATTCTTTTTTAATATATGTCTACCTGCATATTTATAACAGCTCTGTAAAAGTCTCCATTCGTTCAGACATAAATGTTTAAGAAATATGGTTCTCTTTAAAACTGCAAATTAGTTCTAACTCTTTACATGACTAAACATAATCCTCGCGAAGCACTCTATTCACCGGGTAATTTTCCAAGAAGCTTTTGCCTGAAAACCCGCAATAATCTTTTAAAGACAGTCAGGATGCGCTTTTCCAACATTTTTTCCATTCAGCGTTCGTACTTTTGAAGGAATAAGTAATCGTTAGGTTTTGAATACTTTAAAAGGACTTTCTCGAGACATACAGTTTTGATACTATTTTATTCTCACACAGCACACTCAACATTTATTCCATTTGAAAATAAAAAAGTAAGCTGAGGAGCAACTAAAAACATACATATTTAAATTACTTATATAATTTTAGGTATTATTTGGTCTACATTCTTAACAGAATAAAATAGACTATATTGTATTTTATATATTGCCTTTGACTTATGTATTTTGTATTGTTGGCCAAACTATCATACTATTTAGTTGAAGTTTTTATAATAAATGATAAAATGTCCAAAAACTCATGATGTTGCATAAAACTTTTGCACGTTGATAAAACTATAACTGCATCCAAACTGGATTTTAGCAGTTCGAACGACGGTGAAAGAAACACAGGAGTCATAAGATACACAAATATACCTATATATATATATATATATATATATATATATATATATATATATATATATATATATATATATATATATATATATATATATATATATATATATATATATATATATATATATATATATATATATATATATATATATATATATATATATATATATATATATATATATATATATATATATATATATATATATATATATATATATATATATATATATATATATATATATGTGTGTGTGTGTGTTTTAATTCTGGGTGTAGATACTACTGTCGTTCTGAAAAGAACAGTTTTGCTGACGTTTCGCCAAAATTGCATTTGGCATTTTCGAAGCTCTGTTTCTCACGTCTGAATAGAGATTGAAGTGTTTGTGACTGTGACGCTTCCTTTTATACCAGCACCCGGGGGCCGAAGGTTATCTGAGCGGCTGTTGGTCGTTATTTATGTTTTCCGGATGATGCTGTTCTTGCTTGATTTTTTGTGATTTTAGATTTGTCGATTATTGTCTTCCATACTGTTGGTAGTTTTAATGATTCGTCCCTTTTATTCAGATCACCTTGTTTTTTCAATTTTCATAGATTCAGGTCTTGTAATATTCTATATTGGCAATCTTCCTACACCCCTCAAAATGTATTTTGTGTCCGGTTTCCTGATGACGTAGGAATAGCGCTGAAGTTGTTTGTTTGTTTCTGATGCTGAATTTATGCTCTTCTGCTCTCGCTGATATTCGCCTGTTAGTTTGCCCCACGTTCATCTTTTCACAGTCCTGGCATGGAATGCTGTATACTCCGTGGTTTTCCAGTTTGATTTTATCTTTTGTGTTTCCAAGTAGTTTACCTATAGTTGTTTGTGGCTTCTGTATTATTTGTATGTTGTGTTTCCTAAGAATTCTTCCTATTCTATCTGTTGTGCCTTTTAATATGTAAAATATGATAAGACTACTTGTTGCTTTCGCGATTCATAATTTTTGTTGTTCGTTGTTCGGGAACCCTGTGCCTTAATAGATTTCCCTATAGTGCGATTTATGTAGACATTTTTCTTTAAAGCACTAGATATTATATTAGGTACGTTTGGTCTCGTCTGTGTTTCAGGTACTAGGGGTATTAGGGTATTGGCCACAGCTTGAATTTGTACTGGGTGATGATGTGATCTTGCATTTAAATATCTGTCTGTCAATTTTGTGACCAGAACATCTAAAAATGGAAGTTTTTTATGTTCATCTAACTCTAGAGAAAATTGTATTCTGGGATGGATTGAATTTACGTGAGTCAGAATTATTTCGAGCTCTCTATTACCATGTTGCCATATAATAAATATGTCATCCACATAACGCATCCATAATTTGGGCTTTAAACTTGCTTTGTCAAGAGCTTCTTTCCCCTAAGTATATTATAAATAAATTCGCGACTTTTTAAAGCAATGTTCCAAGAGTTGTCCTCGCTATCATCAGTAGTCACAATGTGATATATATATATATATATATATATATATATATATATATATATATATATATATATATATATATATATATATATATATATATATATATATATATATATATATATATATATATATATAATAAATAGTAGCACATTTAAAACACAAATGTCTAGTTGGTTAAATAAATAATTTTGTAAAATAAATCAAAGAGTCAGTCGACCATTTGCGAGATTGAAAAGATAAGACATTTATCATTCATTATACTTTTTAAGTTTTGTCTATCAGGGTGACACGATTATCGACCAGCATGTATTTCTTCACCTACAGAGATCTTTGTCGCTCCTTTATTGCTAGATTTTCTCGATTATGAAATCTGTTACAAGCAAATATTTCCTTCTTGCCTTAATATGCAAGTCTTACTTAAGACAGTAATTAGGCTTTTAGTCTTCGTAGTCTCATAATCAAACTATATGTATATTCACTGTAGAACATTTAACTAGAATAATTTCAATAACTTTTCTGATCATCACCTCATCTTTGTAAGAATTATGACGTCATACAGTTATTTTCAAATGCACTCCCTTATATTGTTTTTTCAATAGATCATTGGAACATTCTAAATACATTACATAATATGTCGTATACATAAAGGTAACTGTTTTAGAGAAAATGGCGTTTCAAAAATAGCAGGCATTGTGGGCTCCTACAATTGTGCAAATGGTTAAACTTAGAACAAAATAGCTTGCACTTTCCTACTTTAAAATCAATTGAACAATATCAACTGAATGTCAAAAGTCGATCCTTTCATTCAAACCGAAAGCCGAATTTTGACATTTTCTGCCAAAGCGAAAGATGGTATCATCCAATAGATTTCAACATATTAAAATAAAAAAGTGTAAGCCATTAAGTTTAAAAGAGTGGCTTAAAATGATAATTTTTAGACGTCCCTTCTTCGAAGATAGTTGAATCGAGCTTTAGGCCATGTTAAAAAATGATGTCATTAGAATGTTTCAGTGATCCCAAGAAAGAAAATTATACGGGGCGCGTAATATTAATAATTGATACACGAATGACCTCATGATCAAACTGATATTGTCAAAAGCTACGAATATATTAATTTGATAAAACCGTGTTTTTCACATTATGATTGGTGTTTAAGTTTTTTAATGTATTCAATAACTTAGTGATATACACGGCACAAATAAAGTGATGTAAAATGACCTAAAATGTTTGATGATCCCAATTTAACTAAAAACATGCGGTTTGACGACAATTTTTACCATCGAGGATGGAAATGCAAAAATGTAATTTAGCCGATTTTTGAAATTTCCTTTTTTTAAAAGAGATACTATATTTCTAGATTATATATATACTAGATTTCTATCGAGTATTCGATCCAATTGCCCTTAACGTTTATCACACATGTCGACACGAATTGTACATGTTTCTGTCTTAAAAGATGTCTTCTTGTTTTTCTCAACAATTTTGCTGAGACTAAACTTCACTTGGAACACTGTGTATAAAATAATCATAATAAGGCATGCTATTTATAATTTTCTTGTTGAAAATACTTTAGTCTCGAAACGGTTCCGAAATTCTTAGCCAACATCTCTCCTAAAGAAGATATAGGGCGACTAAAAACATGCGCTTTTATGGACAATTAAAAAATCGGCCCTTGATATTTTATTGCCTAAGTAATCTCTAAATATATAAACTATTGAAACAACATTACTTGAATCTACCGGTTTCGATAGACAATTCCATTATACACAGTAGCAACATTTAGGTTTAAAGAAAACTCACACTTTACTAAACAAAGAACTAAAATAAAAAATAAACGAATAACAAAATAATTATAATGATTTGGACCACCCCTCATTGATTTTTAAAGATCCTACTAGAGATTAAGAGGCTGAATGAATTCCAGAGGAATAACTTCAAATATTTCACATTTACGATCTCATTGTCACGCTTCCTCAGCAGCAATTTTATTCTACTCCAGAATTGCTAAATTGGATTGCAGGCCATTCCATTCTCAATCTTATTCTTCATTAAGAATCCCCTGCCAATGCGCTCCTTGTAAGGTCGCACATTGCCGTCAACAAAAAGAAAACCGTTTCCAAAATTTTCTGCAAAAGGAAGAACAACCGTCGCACCTCGTGTGCAAAAAAGTTCCGATCTACCATCACTCATAATTCTTCCCTAGCATTCTCAGCACCACGTTCAAATGATATACGAGCATCTATATTTCCTTCCCTTCATCTTTTATTATATTATCTACATACTGAAACACGATCATCTGAAACATGCATATTAAACTTACATTCATGTACAAACACACCTCTACTCCAATCTGCTATTCCCCAGTAGGTATTTAAAACTATTTTTTAGGTTTTTCCGCCTTAGAAAATTGGAAAAAATAAAAAATAAAATATAATTACCCTATAAATTGAATAGATAGTCTTAAGTTCTGGGTCCACTATGAAGGTACCCGAGGAACGACACTGAAAAATGTTTGTTTTCTGGACGTTTCGAGGGAAAGTCTACCCCCTACTAACCTGCAAATAAAATACTAAAAGCAGAATATTTCTTATGTTTCGTATCAGAAATATAACCAGAATGGCTAATCTCTGACAAAATGTCAATGAATGTCAATTTAAAGGTGTTATTTTTAATTGTTAGAATAAGGTGCGAAATAGGTGTACCTAGAGTATGTTCATTTAAATTTATTGTATTTTGAGGTGTCCTTTTTTTACTTCAGTATTTAGCAAATTTAACCAAGTGTTATTAAAACTAACGGAACAAGATGCTACACAATTATCTTTATTTAATAATATTAAGGCACTTTCTTTTATTTTACGTTTTTTGGAACATGGTTCTTTTGCTAAAATACTAGAAGCATTCCAATTAGTTTTATGATTGTTATCTAGTGCATGTTGGCAAATGTTTGATTTTTGATATTCCCTATTTTTTATGTATGTTTGGTGTTCTTTAATTCTTTTGGCTAATGGCCTAGAGGTTTCACCTATGTAAAATGTATTGCATTGACACGGAATTTTATAAATAACATTTTTTGTATTTTCTTGTTCATTGCTAGGTTTTGTTTTTGTAAGTTTACTTCTAAGTGTTTTTGTGTTTTAAAGATCGTTCTGATGTTAAAACGTTTACTTATTCGTTTTATTTTATCTGATAAATTAGGTATGTATGGTATAAAGAGGTTTGTAATTGGTCTGTTTTGGATTTTTTTATCTTTTGGATTCTCAAATTCATAAAAACATTTTTCAACGAAATCATTAGGATAATTGTTTTGATTTAAAACATCTTTTATAAAATTTTTTTCTTTAATAAAATTTTGATCTTTGTAAATTATTTTTGCTCTATCATATAGACTTTTTACAACTCCCTTTTTAACCATGATTGGATGATTTGAGTAAAAATTTAAGTACCTGTTTGTGTGTGTGGGTTTTCTGTATACTTTTGTCTTTTTTGATAAGTATGTCTAAAAATGGAAGTTGTTGGTCTGTTTCCTTTTCAATAGTAAATTTAATTGTTGGTTCTCTGGTGTTAATATGATATAAAAAATTATTTAAATGTTGATCGTCATGTTCATAGATACAAAAAATGTCATCAATGTATCTCCACCAAATAAGTGGTTTATGATCGTAATTTTGAATATAATTTAATTCAAAGTTTTCCATAAAAATATTACTTAGTAAAGGAGATAAAGGAGACCTCATAGCCATGCCAAAATTTTGTTGGTAATATTCGTTTTTGTATTGAAAATAAGTGGTTTTTACACAAAAAATTAGTAATTCTAGAATAGTATTAATGTTTAATGATGTACGTTCACTAAGATTGTTATCATTTTCAAGTTTATTTCTTACTATGTTTAAAGTTTTATCTACAGGTACATTTGTAAAAAGACTAACGATATCAAAACTTACCAGTGTATTATTTATATTTATTTGAATATTAGACAATTTCTCAAGGAAGTGTTGTGAATTTTTTATATATGAATTAGTGTTACCTACTAGCGGTTTTAATATATTTAAAAGAAACCTAGCTAAAGGATGTGTCGGTGAGTTTACGCTACTTACTATTGGTCTTAATGGTATGTTTGGTTTGTGAATTTTTGGTATCCCATAGAAATGTGGTGTTTTAGTGTGGTGTGGTGTTAATTTAAATCGTTCAATATCTATAAATTGGTTTTTATGTTTTTTAAGCATAGTGTATATTTGTCTTTCTATGTGTTCTGTTGGATCTTTATTTAATTTCGAGTAAGTGTTTTCGTTTATAAGTGAGGTTATTTTTTGATCGTAGTCAGTACAATCCATTAAAACAGTTGCATTACCTTTATCTGCTGGAAGAATTTTAATTGTGTTATCTGATTGAAGTGTTTTTAGTGCTTTTTGTTCTATGGGGGTGAGATTTTGTCTAATTTTAAGTGGTTTTTCAATAGCAATTTTAGTTCTAATTCTAAATTCATCTTTTTGATCATCTGGTAGATTTTGAGCCGTTTCTTGAATTGCTGAAATGATATCAAACTTAGGAATTGTTTTTTGTGTAACTGAAAAATTCAAACCTTTAGAAAGAACAAGTTTTTCAGACTCTGAAATTTCTCTATTTGATAAATCAACTACAGTTTTATTTATTAAATTGTTATTTTTAAGAAAATTCATTTCATTATTTAATTGCTCTTGTAAAAGTTTATTAAATTTATTTAAGTGAATTTGTTTTTGTTTTTCAAAATTTAGTTTATAGCTATATTGAACACAGTTACATATGTGATTATAATCATATAAAGAAATTTGTTCATGTAAATATCTCTTTATGTTGTCAATTTCAACTTTAATTTGAGTTTTATTAAATCTATGAAATTGTATTCTCTCTCTCAATAGAGCCTTACTTGCTCTTTCTAAGATTTTATTTGTCTTAGTTTTGGTATAAGATGTTTTTAGTTTTAAGAAATTTGGAATTAAGTTATTATTCCTACATTTACATAAAATAGTTTTAAACCATGAATCCGCCACTACAATTTCGTAATTACCCAGTAGGTATGCCCAGCAGCCCACTATTTTCGAAAAGCACGATGTTGTCTTGTAAACTGAGCTTACATGCTCTTCTTCTCGCATAAAGGCCTCTGGTAGAAAGGTGTCTTCTAATAACTTGAGATTATGTCACACCAGTTACTACTCTAAATTGGATCGCACTCGGCCTACTCACTTGAAAATACGGTTGTCCTCGCGCGCAGTGTAGCTTTTAAGTATCACAAGTTACGCCGGTATTCCTTCTATTTATCCGAAAAATCCCAACAAATGGCTTATTAGCTTGTTAATAAAATTAATTTTACCCACATTACTATATTTTGAACGAACAGATAACTTCTATATTCTAAGAGTTAGATAATGATTAAATTATAAAAGTTATACCGATTGTCAAGAAATTTTAGCAAATTTATTTTTATGCATGCAGGATGTATAAGAAAACTGGGTTGTACTCAAGTTAATTTTTATAACAAATTCAGCTGTTTGTATATTAGTTTTGTTATTCTGTTCTATATTATAATTAGTAACAAATTATTTTTGCCTCCAAGTTCCGGACATTATTACATTATTGGATATTTACTACTTCCAGTTAAGCGAGCCGTTGATGTCTTAATTATAGTAGAGGATAAAATAATGAAAATTAAGATAGAAATGTGCAAACCCTTTTCTTCCAAGTCATGCTGGTTAGATTCTACAGTCATTCAAAAAAAAACGAATCTAAACCTAACTCTCTTGAGATACCCTGTATACATAAAATAAAATTTGATAAAACTGCATAACAATCCCTACAACTTTTCCAATTTAACTATTCTTCTAAATCTTCGAATATAGGAGTTATCTTTTGGTCCAAACTATGACAATGTTTTTTAAATTTATTTCATGTACAGGGTTAACGATGAAGGAACTAACCTAAGTGACTAATTGCGGTTCTTTTAGACAAGTCAAAATAGTACCAGCGTACATTGACAGGGCAACTTATCACAGGAGCAGTGGCATATACATCTCGTAAAGGGTTATAATAGCGCGCGCAAATAACCATATTTTCAACTTAGAGTAGTAACTCGTGCAGGCATCATTTCAAGCTATTAGAAGACGCCTTTACACCAAAGAACTTCACGCTAGAAGAAGAACAAGTTACCTTGTGCTTACAAGACAACTATGTTCTGGAAGAAAACAGTAACCTGCCTAGCATGCCTAATGTGGTATAGCAAATTGTGGTAGACGTGTGTTTGTAGGTGAATATGAGTTTAATATGTACGTTTCAGCTGGTGAGATGGTTATATAGAACATCAAGTTTGAAACAAGCGGGATTATAGTTGCCAACCTGTAGTCGTGAATGAGATCTTATCAGACACCAGGTCTATAATGGGCCCCCATTTATTTTTAATATATATTAACTTACCCAGTATTAGCATACATCTTGTTCACTGATGACACCACTATCTTCATGAAAGACAAAGAACTGAAAAAGTTACTGTGCAGAGCCTGTGAGTCGCAGTCAAGAGCTGAAGAGTGATTTTCAAGAAACGGTCTAATTTTATACCAGAAAAACACTAGCCATATTATTTTTTCCTAAGGGAAATATCGGATAATTACTCATCAGGCCAGATGCGACTAAATTTTTGAGAGTGATGCTTAATCCTGAGCTAGTACATCCACATATTCTGTCTAATAAAAATATTCAAAAAAAATATATATGTATATATAACCTAGCATGATAAAGCATTCAAATACAGGGTCTAAGAGAAATTGCTTTAAAACCACTTCTATGAAAAAGAAGATTCCCTTAGTACTGACGGGGATAAATAACTGAATGAAATGAGCTTTAAGTTTGTCAAAATTATGTCAATTGTCAGATTTTAAAATTTATGTTATTTTGCTGACTTGCGCAATTTTTACAATACAATTTTATTATATGTTTTATTTTTATAGTATAGTATTTTAATATTTTTCAAGCTTATTATTGATGAACATTAGAATTTGTTACTAGGGAATCCTGGCTAGATGTATTTTATGCTATATACTTTTCATTTAAATTTGCAACATTTACCATTTGACTTGTGTAAATAATATCCTTTGTAATAAGATTATTAAATAATAGGTTAAGTCTTTTTCTACAAATAACTTTGTCCAAATCATGAAAATTCAATTCGCTTTTTAGTTTTATTTTTTTAAAAGAGCCACGTTGTTTTAACCAACAGCTTTCATTTATGTTAGAGCTTATTGAAATATATTGATGTCTAAATAAACGAGGAAAAATCTAAACCTTAACGTTATACTTACTGTATAATGGAGAAAAAAATAAAAATTGATCGTTATAAGCGAGTGCTCGTTATAAAATGGCCTCTTCTAAACGAATTCGTACTCATATGCACATAATTTACCATATCAAGAAATGGAAGTTTTCCGTTTGCTCGTTGTATACGATTCTCCACAACATAAACGGGTCTCCTTAAAAGCTTCCTCTATACATCTAGAAAAGTTTTTGCCACAATTTATTGAGTTATATCAACAATTATTAATACACGAGTATTTTTATAGTTCCATGTTTTATTTAATTAATCTGTTATATTCAATTCGCAAAACAATACATAATAAAGGTATATTTTACGTAAGAGTATATTTTTGTAGCTATACTAAATATGACCGAATATCAATAAAATTGTTGCATTAATGGCCATATAGATCTTCACATTCTCTCTGTACGTTACCGTAACCCGCATCTTAAATCGCGTTGCACAAATTAGAAAAATTCGATTTGCTTTAATTAACCAGGAAAATATATTTCACACCAAAATAAAAAAGTGCTACTAGTAAATAGCCATGTTAAAAGTGCAATTAGTAAACATCTACGTTTCCAGTAGCACAAATAACTTGTTTTTATTATTGTTTCTATTCTATTCTATCCATGGGAGGTCACACGGTGGGTGGTCAATAATGTATCGCTAAATCAATTACTATAATATATTTTAGCAGGCATTCTAAGGAGCAGACGGTTTTTCAAAGCGGTCGAGAGAAATGAACTATGAAGATGCAACTGAACGTAATTTATCAGACATACGAATGATAAAGATATTACAAATATTGGGGTTTTATTATTAGTACATTTAATAGTTGCAACTTAAGATTAATTATATTAACGTCACAGTGAATTAGTAACCACCCTTTCATAAGGATAATTGATCAGACTCAACCCAAGATTATAAAATTTATAGGAGATATTTATTAATTACTCAGTGTTCTGCAATATGATAAGTAGTAAATAATTATACAATTTTCCACTGATTTATAGGCCAATGAACTAACGTCACAAAATGAACTTAAATGTTACCTAACATCAGCAGGACTATTACGAACCAGCTAAACTGTTTTCCTACTAATAAACTTTCACCCAACTGGACCATAAACTCAATTTTTTTTAAGTAAATATCCATAAAGAAGCGGGCAGCACATGCGGCTGTTTTCGACAAGAAGGATCAGGTCTTTTGTTTAAGCCTTTAATCTGCTGGTTCATTAATTTTAATTTTTTTTAACTTCTTAATAAACTCTTACTTTCTTTATTCTATTAAAAATTTTAATTTTTTTGTTATTCCGATTGAGAATGTTTTACCTTTAAGATTTTTACCTTGTCTGAAAACGAATTTGAGACTCTAAAAGAAATCTTATTTTAAAATAGAAATAAGAATATACTTTACAAAAATAATAAGAGCAATGGGACTCAAAAATTGTAACAAATCTGATTTATTACATGTTGAAAAGTCAATAAAACGTTAAACATATATGTTACAAAAATTAATATTAAATTTAACATGATTTAGTTAAAACACTAGTTAAAAAAAATTCACAACATAAAATAGATTGAAAAAGATAGATTGTAAAAGGTATTTAATTTTCATAATAAGTACAAATATGTAAAATTGAAATATAAATAGAGCTAGATTTTTTTTTATAAGAGAAGTTCACCTTAAAGTTTCTATTATATAATGTTATAAAATTTACTTCAGTCCTTGGCATATAAACACTAAAAAACATTTGAAGTTCTTGCAGTTTGGAGTCTTCAAATGAGTGGAACACCTAAACTAGTTCCTTACTTTGATTTTGTATTTACTTTAGAGGAATTGAATTTAAGTTGTTAACTGTTTTATCAAAAACAAGGATAATTTTTCAAATTGTTATTAAATAAAATATTTTATAAATTGGTAAGGAATAAATAAAATGAAGAAATATTACCTAAAAAAGGACACAACAAAATTTGGAATAGATTTCCGGATGTACATAGGAATATGAAATATAAAAAATTGGCATATTGCAATCAGTTAGAAAAAAAAATCCATTGACGCTGCGGTCAATAACTGACGTATTACAATATTATAAAAATATGCCTTCTAGTGGTCGAGAATACATATTTTCCATTGAAACTTGACTTAGACAGTAGAAATAGTACGTAATTTTTGTAGACTGGATAGATACGTGTGAGTTAAGTTTATTTGGGACTGAAATAAACCCATTAACCAGCTTTCTATTTTTTTAACAGACTATCCTAACCATCTGGATAGATACTTAAAACTAAATTTCATGCCAATTTTTATTTTTTTTTCTTCCTTCTTTCAGGTTTCTCAATTTTTTTTTAATTTTTATTGTGATTTTTTATATATTTTATCTCTGTATATTCTTATGTTTTATATACAATTATTTTTAATTGATTTTTTTTTAACATTTTTCCTCATTTTTTTTTCATTTCGCTATTTTATTTGTTTACATTTTTTTAGTAGAATTAGTTATAAGTTAATAAGAAGATGTAGAGAATTTTTCAATTTGTAGTAAAATAGGGAATTTTCTTGTGTGTTTTGATGACAGCCTAAAAGAAAATTTGAATATCGCCTACATTCCCGCATGTACATACATTGTTATCGCTTAAATCTATTTTTCGCATATAGATAGGACAAATTGCGTGTGACCTATTATTTCTACAAGTTGTTTTAATAAAATTTTATTATTTTCAATTAGAGACTATGGTTCCTTGTTGACCTTTGTATTTATAACGTTATAGAGCTCACCTTTAGCAGTGCTCTGGAAGTAATTTTGCCACTCTAAAAATAGATTTCCTTTAATTAAATTTAATTAAATATGTTTTTTAAAAAGATCCGTTACCGGAATTTTGAAACGTTCTAATGTTTCACCATTTACGATCGCTTCTTTCGTTAACCGATCTACTGTATCATTTTGGTTAATTAAAGCATGACCTTTTAGCATTCTAAGTATGTTTATTAAAAGATGATTTAAGTTCGGTGAAATTGTAGCATTTTTAAACTTATCAAGAGCTCTTTTATAATCAGAAAAAATAACAATTTTAAAATTATTTTGGTAATTTTGACAATATTATAATGCCTACAATATTGCTATAAGTTCAGCTGTATAAACATATGTACTGTCGCATAGTTTATATTTATCTGATACATGTTTATTTAAATGAAACAAAGCGCACCCCACATTGCTATTGTGTGTTAATCCGTAAAAATATGTTCGTAATTTATCCCGGTTGTGTTAATCTGTTTATTTAATTCTGCTTTAGTTACCAAAATATTATTAATTGTAGTCTTTACGATAATTTTCGGATTGTTTTCATAGGAATCGTAGGAAATTTCATAACAGGGTAATGTTTGTGCTCGAAAGAAAATGAAGTGCTTTTCTAGTATCCAGCTCTAACTCTTTACTAACAATGGAATCTTCTTTACCTTCCAGTATCCGTGGGTATAAAATAAAATAGTCAAATAATAAAATTTATTGATGAGTTTCCTGTTTTTGTTCATGTGTTTAAGAATAAATCTATTACTTAAGAAGTTTCTTCTGAATAATATAAGGGTTATTTGGAGTACTTCTCAAATATCCCACGTCCCACCCATAATCGAAGGCTCTTATTTTTAATTTCTTCAAGTTTCTTCAAATGTTTATCACCTGCTGATCTAAAAAACAAGCTTTTATAAACCAAAATAGATCTAATTAATGACTTATATAAAGTAAGTAAAGTTTGAAACTGCCCCGCATTTATTGCTAAAAAAAGCTCTTTAGATATACATAGAAATTTTTTGTTCTTTTAATAGCGTTATTTATATATTCCATCCATAACAATATCTTGTCCAACGTTATTCCGAGGTATCTGATACTGCATCGATAAGGCACAGATAAAGTTCCCAGTTTGATGGAATCAGGAGATGAAACCTTTCTTGTTGTAAAACTACAGGCTACTGATTTTTCTGAAGGTATAGTCAGACCGTTATCTTCAAATCTTCGAACCATGTTATTTCCTTCTTAAAGCATTTGTTAAGATTCTCTTCCAAACCCTTGTTCTCTGTTTAAGAACTACATCATCTTACATATACTATTGGACTCAGTATATTGCCTTGGGCTTATCCCACTGAGGCCTCTCGCATTCCGGATAGTCCATTGTAGCCTTTTATGTAAAATCTTCTGCAATATAGATAAAATATATTCTTTAAAATTTTGGTAGGTGAACCTTTTTTTTTTTATTTTTTTATCGAATGGTAATATTGACATTGACATAAGCTCCCTGAAATCTAGAAATAAGGCAGACGTAGATACATTTATTGTAAACCCTACCTTTATATCTGACATGAAGTGGACCAGAGCGTCCCGAGTGCTTGATCCCGTACGGTTATTGCGAAGCAATATTTTTTCCCTCTAGCCAATATTCTACCCGTTTTTCAACATTCTGTCGTAGGTCTTAAAAATTCAAGAGGCTAAGGATATCGGGCGATATGAATTTGGGTCGTTGACTGGTTTTCCTGGTTTCAATACGGGAATGATCCTATATTCTTTCCAATCCTCTGGAACAAGGGTTCCATTTTCAAAAATGTTGTTACGAATAATGTATTTTAATGCTATCAGGAATGTATGATCTAATGGAGCGTCCTTCCTTGGAGCTGTGGAGTTATTTAGCCTTATAGTTCTTTTTAACTCTGTAAGAGTAAATGGTTTGATTAGTTGAGATAATGCCAACGAGGGAAATTATTGACTAAATATGCTTTAAGAAGCTCAATGAAATCCGCTGTGGGAGCAGTTAATGCTTGAATAGTCAAAGATGAAACGAGTCTGCCCATGGTATTTGGGACGACATGCGGAGTTATGCTCTCTTAACCTCTTTACTTGCTCTGAATGTGAAAAATTTAGTGATCTTCTTAACGGGAAGCCTGTCTTGTCTTTTCAGGGAGCTGCAGACCTGTTTCAGGCAAAGGCGCGCATGCTTTTCTTTTCTAGAGTAATATGGGGCCATATAGAAAAATAAAGATACAAAAATAAGAACATAACTTATCTACATATATTGGTAGTGGGAATTTTTGCTATACGATAAAACATGTTCAGTGAACTAGAGCGAGAAAGATAAAAATAATGTTTGATTTCCATGGGGATTCGAAAAAAAGCAAATAAAGCCAGGATTTATTTATTTCATGTATTATTCTATTGCCTTAAATTGGTATTTAAATTACAGTATTTGTAAGATGGATAGTTTGTAAACGTTTTTATTTCTCCGAATTAGAGAAGGCAATGAATGAAACTAAATGAAATGACGTAAACACAGGCTAGTTTTTTTGTATCCCCGTCAAAGCGTAATTAACGTAATTCACCGAACTTGCTAGCAGAAGCGTTATACAACATTATTTTATGCATATTTTATGAATAGGAATTGCCTTGGAAATTGACATTAATAGTTTGATGAATGCGACAAGCTAATACTTGTTTTGCTGTAATATTAGTGAATTAATTTTAATAATTATGAATCGAAAGTTTTAGGTGTTTAAGAAAAGCGTTTCTCAAACTTTGGCTTTCAACTTATTAAAAGAGCCACATGCTTTTACTTTTCTAATAAACTAAATAAACTGACAGAAAAATCCGAACTTTAACGATAAGCGGGTGCTCGTTATAAGTTAGCCCATTCTAAATAAATCGCTCGCTGCATACGACTCCACGATTTAAATGGGACCTGTTAAAAAGCTTCCGCTATATACATAGTCCCATGTTTTATTTGTACTCACTGTAACAGTCGGTTAGAATAGACTGTCTGCTTCTTCCAATTAAATTATTTTAATTGTCCTATGTAGGATTTAAAGTTTATTTTTGTTCCTATTTTATATATGTTTTCCACTTCCCTCGTAAAAGGGAAGTATTGTAATCATGAAAAAATCACCCTCCGAGATTTTCAATTTCAAATTGTGTGCCAGAACTAATTGTGGTATCTAGCGAAACTGTGGTATTAATTTAAGATGGCGGAACAAAATGGCGGGCAAATAAAATATTTATAATTGTAAAAATGACCTTTCAGATTTTACATATTTTCAGGTTTTAGGTTTCACCTGGTAATATTTTGGTAGAAATCCAATACGACAAAACCAAAATGTCGGCCTAGTGAAATGTTAAAAACTACTTATCCGATTTATCTCAGATTTTGACAAAAATCAAGTATTATGTAGAAATCAACTGGTAAAATTAAATTAATAATATATTTAAAAATTCAGCCTGAAAAAACTACTTAATGGACTGATTTCAAATTGTGTGCTATAACTAATTATTGTGATGATATCTCTACTATAATGTGTGTGTGTTGTGTATTGTAAAAAAATTTGCAACAACGATGAAAGCAATTAATTTCAAATTTGCAACGAAAATAGTTTAGTTCAGTGTTTCGCAGGTATTAGATATTTTATGTCATGAGGGAATAAAAAAGTCAAAAAAAATCATATTTTTAGCAACAATTTTTAACAAAGAAATAGTTGGAACACAGATTCTGACAATGAAAAATTATATAAAAGTCATTGACAAATTTATTAAGAATAGTGAAGTGTACCCCAAGTTAGTTCCCCACATATATATATATATATATATACACACATATATATATATATATATATATATATATATATATATATATATATATATATATATATATATATATATATATATATATATATATATATATATAAACTGTCTTTTAAAACCAGTTTTATTGGGCGCTATTTTGTTCCACCATATAGGAATCGTACCAATATTTTATCAGTTTTTACTTATGCCACATTTGATTTTTCAGCATAATTTAAAATAAAATGAATAAGTAGCTTTTAAACTGATTTTTTCAAGACGGCCATTTTGTTGCGCCATGTTGAATTCGTACCAGTTTATTCCTATTTTACATTTAATTTTTGTGCAAAATTTTGTTTACGTTGATTTTTTAAACATTCTACTTGGGCGACATTTTGAGTTCTTATCACAATTTTACTAGTTTATCTCTATATCACACTTAATGCCTGCAAAAATTTGGAAATTAATTTAATAAGTAGTTTTTTCAGGCTGATTTTTTAAAAATTTTATTAGGCTTCCATCTTTGATTCATACCAAAATGTTACCATATGTAACACTCGATTTTTATTCAAAATTTAAGATAAATTGCATAATTAGTTTTTTAATAATATTTTTTTTAACATTTCAGCAGGCCATCATCTTGTCCAGCCATAAAGATTTACCAAAATGTTACTAGGTCATCTCCTTTGAAAATTTTATTAAACCGCCATTTTGGATTCGTACCAGAATTTTACACTTACAACATTTCACTAGGCCGCAATTTTTTTTTCCCCATATTGGATTTTTACCAAAATGTTACGAGGTCATCCCCATAAGCCCCTTAATTTTTTATCGAAATTTAAGTCTGTAAGTTGTTTTTTAGCTATGCCGCTAACAGGTTGACAGACAGACCGACGGAACTGAGAAAACATGTTTTTTTTGGCATCTAGGAATCTGTAGAAACCGGGGACAGTGATTTTCAGGAAGAAAATAAAAATTAAATTTGATCGTTATTTATAAGCGTGTGCTCGGTAGAAGTCGCACTTATATGCACATAACTTAGCATATCAAGAAATGGAACTTTTCCACTTGCTCTCTGTAGACTAGTTCACGATATAAAAGAGACTCTTTAAAGCTTTATTTATCTAAAAAAGCTTTTGGGAAAATCTATTAAATTTCCGATATGAAACCAGACTAAAAAATAAATGTAGGTATATTTAAATCAACAATTATTAGTACATTAGTATTTTCATAATCTCATGTTTTATTTAACTAATCTGTTATATCCCATTAGCAAAACAATACATGGATATAAACAAAGCAAAATACCGTATTTCTAATGTCCTTAGAAGTATCACATGACTTCAATAAAACTTTTGCAGTAATGGTCCGTTCTACATAGCTTCACATTCCCTTTGTAGGTTATTATAACGCGAATCTGAATCGCGTTACGAAAAAATTCAATGTGCTTTAATTAAGCGGAAAAATACGTTTGACTCTAAAATAGAATTAGTAAATAGCCACGTTTCCAGCAACACAAATATTTACAATTTAAAGTAAAACATTTTTCAATTGGGTTATTTAGTTAGTTAGTTAATACATATTTATTTACTTTTTAATTAAAACTTTAAACTCATTTTTTCCATTTCTATATCGCACTTTCTAAAAATAAATAGAATATTTTTATTAAATTAATTGAAGTAACAAACAGAGCCTAGATTATAAAGCAGCTTATGAAAACAATTGATTAATTCCTTCATGGAGCGATCCTATTGATAATAATGCACTGATAATATAATTCAGGTTTGATTTTATTCGGTTAGTTAGGTGAAAAATATTAAGTCGAAAAAAATTTAAAAGTATTTTACATCAGATTGTTCAAACTGGATAAACTTTGTATCAAGCTGGAAGCATTTTCTGGATCTACTTGGGTTTTCATCGACAAAATGTCGATAAAAGTAAAAACGTATTAAAAAATACATTTATACACGAACTTATCAAAAATAAATAGTTTAATTCAGGTTATCTTTTATTCGGTAATGTGAAAAAACATCAATTTAAAAAAAGGAAGAAAAAAATCATAATTCAACCGATTGCGTTTAAATTGGTACATAGCTGCAAAATAAAAAAAACAACTTTTTACTTTAGCATTTTTGAAACGTTGGATAAAAAAATGTCAACTTTGACAGTTAAGATGTATTACGTGACTAACTTTTTTATGGTCATTTTGCAATTATTTATATATATATATATATATATATATATATATATATATATATATATATATATATATATATATATATATATATATATATATATATATATATATATATATATATATATATATATATATATATATATATATATATATATATATATATATATATATAGTTAAATTGTGTATTCTTGGGATATGATCCTTTAGTTTAAAAAATAACTACATTAAGGGAGTAGCACAAATCTTTATTATTGACGTTTCGGCCGTACGTTCAGGCCTTTTTCAAAATCTACAAGAGATAAGTCGGTCAGAAAGAGTTTTAAATTTTAACTTATTGCTAGGACTTACATAAATAGTAAAAAGAAACTTGAGGAGATCTCTGTGTTTCGGTCATAGTAATCCATTTAGTCACGGACATTACACACATATAGTATTAAAATTCATTTTATTAAAAATGACAGATTAAAACAATAGTAACACATTGGAAGACCAGACAAGACGTTCACCTTTACATGCCATGAGACGTACTCGATACAATATGCAAAATAATTGTGGTTTTTTGTTTTATAAATATTTTATGGCAATCCGCACATATTTGTAATACAGATTGATATTTTACGAGGCAAGAGTGTGTCGAGCTGCGCGGAAATCTCTCAGCGTATCCATACTATAGGGAATACACTACAAAGTTGGAACCCAATGGATGAATAATCTGTACGAAGCATTATCAGTCTTATTACAACTATTGGGATTTTATTATTTTAAATTTAATAGTTAATTTAAAAGCTGTGATTAATGCTTACATTAACGTAAGATTAAATTAATAACGATATAGGTAATTGACCAAACTCACCGAAATATTCCAGCATTATCATTATATACTTCATAGACAAAATATTTTGTTATTACTCGGTGTGTGTCTACAATATGTCACCTAATAAATAATAAAATTATACAATTAAATCACAATCCGTAAAAGTTGATACCCAAAGCAATTTCAGAATGCTTCAATAATGATATCATTTTTAGTGTTTTTGATTGTCTCTACAGACATGCATTCATCACTTCTGCTAGTGTTGTTCTTAAACGATTTTTCTTTTGATGTATAGGCTGAGGAACTAACTTAAATGTTAACAAGACAAAGTTGACGATCGGCAGGACTATTACTGACCGACTAAACTATTTCCCTATTAACATTGTTCCAATCATGCAAATCCGATTTGCTTTTTACTTTATTCTGTAAAAGAGCTACGTGCTTTTAACATCCTAACAAACAACAGCTTTCCCTTCAAAAGCCCACTTATGTTAGAGCTTATCGGGATTATATTGACGACGATGTAAAAAAATCTAAACAGTAACGATATGCATACTAGAGAAAAATATAAAAATTGGTCTTTATAGGCGGGTGCTCGTAATAAGTCGGCCTTTTCTAAAGGAATTCATAATGAATGTATATATATATATATATATATATATATATATATATATATATATATATATATATATATATATATATATATAATACAAGCAAGGGCTCGTGAGTGGTAAATATATTTTCAAAATAACATATCTAGTACCATAAATAATTTAGTTGATAGTACTAGGTGATTTTAATTAACTTGCCAGGAAATGGAAAGTATGGTAACGACCAATCAGCAACATTTACTACTACACGCACGTTTAATCGAAAAAACAAGCATTTTTGTTCTAAAGAAAATTCGCGAGTTCTTCAGGCAGTGAAAATTCAAGGGAGAAGATCTTTACATGTTTGGTGTGGTCTTCGTAATTCCCAAATTATTGGACCTATATTTTTAAATTGCAATCTAACTTTGTGTGGGGTTATCTAAAAAACAAAGTATGCTATGATAGGCCAAAAACCATTCAAGCAACGCCAAGCAATGGATGAATTAAACTTTCAGTTAACTCCGTATACATACGAAACCATTCACACAGAACATGTTTAAGAAATATTCAAAGATGTATTTTAAGCCAAGGAGGATACATAGAAAACCAAAACTGAGTTCTATTAGGTAGTAATTTTTTAATTTATATATTGCTTTTTTCCACCGTTCCAATAGTTTAACGATTTGTATTAATAGTTATTTACCTAACAAGTGCGGAAAAGACACTTTCCGCATGTGTTAGGTACAAAATTTTTCCTAAGATCAATATAGTCCTCAGATAAACGTCAATTAGATTTGAGTTCAATAATAATATACTGTAATTACAAAAATTATATATATATATATATATATATATATATATATATAAAAGATCTTTAAGAATTTCAGATAATTAGTGTCCCATTTAAAAAAACTCTAAACCTGTAAAAATTTGACATTTCCGAAAATATTTTCGCATTTATAATAACAAATTCTGGTGATTCATAGAAAACTCTGCATCTTTGGTATTTACGAAATTTCGGTATCTATTGAAATAAAATCTCTAGGTAGGTGCCAAAATATACGGAAAAATCCTGTACGTAGTGGAATTCGTTATGGGGGATGTTATTAACCGAATTTATACTTTTAACAAAAAGAATAATATATTCATAATAAGGTGAAGGCGTGACTCCGAACAATAAAGCAATTCATTCTACTACTACTACAAACTCCACATTCTCTCATTCATTTTAATTCAATTCCAAAATGGATGAAATAAACGTACTATTAAAGTAGCAAGAATTAATTTATGCATATTTTATTTATTATAAAAGTAGTTAATAGGAATAGTTACGTAGGTATTGCACACCGTTCACTTTCATAAAGAAAATCGTTCATTCATTTATTCCAAAAAAATGCAGTTCATAATACCTTTTTTATTATGAATATTAAATAGATAAAAAGTATATTAAAAAAATTAGTTAGACTGAAGTTAAACTTCAAAAAGATTATTGTAATTCACTGAGAAAAATTTGCGATATAATCACAAAAAAGTTGACTAATATTCTTCCTTGATTTAATTAGAGATAAACTGAAATACAGATTAAATTTTTGTGAATACGTACTCTTAATGAAAGGGTTATTCGGAATGACAGCCAAATTCCTTTTGTAGTCGTTATTTAATTTTCTCGAAGTGAATGCGAGTGAAATTTTCTGTAACAAAGTAACTCCAAAAATATTCTGTAATCGTAAAGGTAGCAAAACATTAGTAATTTTTAATTCTGTAGAGCTCACTGTTAGGCTTGTGTTTAGCCTAGAGGTATAAATTAAATACTATTTTATTTTTTTGCCTTATTTATAATATCTAAAATTTTGTAATCTCAATAAGTATTCTATATTGGAATAGTTTCTTCTTTAAATTTTGCGTAATGTGGTGTTTTTGGGATAGGAGTTAATAGAAAGCGATGTTTTATTTCAGATGAAAAATTTCCATTAATAATAGTGATATTGAGCATGGTAAACGAGAAGCAATTTTGCGACATACACCTGTTTCTGCGATAAAATTACAGAGAACGAAAGATTGCACGGTCTTCAGTCAAATAAGAAATCTTGGTTCCTGGGATAAGATCGTGTCAAATTGGAGTTACTCCCTAATGTTTCGCCTTTGATTATACGGGGCATCTTTAGGAATCTTTAATTCATGAGATATAACACTGACCCCCGGTTGCACAACACTTAATTGCTGTTTGGAATATTTAACCGAACTTTCAAATTTGACAAGTTGCTTACAGAAATCTAGGAACTCGCTGTCAAATTTGACATTCCGTTAAACATTCGAAATTTTAATTGAGCTTTCTGCAACCGGCCGTGAGTCGTTCGTTTAACTAGCTCATTGATAAACAGTTTCTGATGTGATTATACCAGAAGTCTTTTTTTTTCAATCGCTATGAAAACATTCAAAAAATACACGCCCAGCAAGACGTGAAAGCCTTTCATTTTAAACACCAGTGTGATATTTTTTCACGCAGTCTAAATGTCCTCATCAGTTGTAAAAGAACAATCCAGTTTATTATTAACAGACCATAGGATATAAATAAATCTCTTCTGGGTGAACTTGGTGAAGTAAGATATGTTTTTTTGGTGGGTTGTATAGCCTATGTGTCTCTTTTTAAATTCTGTTTGGTCATAAATAGGTTCGCTTCCTCGAAAAAGTATTAGGTATAATATATTACCTGGCTGTTTTTATTATTTTTTCAATTAATAAATGAGTTGTATGGATCTCATGTATTTCTGGCATATAAACAAGGTATGCTAAGCTATTAGATTCTGACATAAATATAAACTTCATATCGTGATCCCCTGCGACAATTCTGGTTATGTTTGCAATTACAGTACAAGTTCAACAAACGTTAGATATCATCTCTTGTTTTTGTCATTGTTAGATAGCTGATATCTGTGTACTATATTAATAAAGTTAGATATAAGGTAGCTTTGATATGTAAAATTCCGTTTATTTCCACGAAAAGATCGATAAGAGCAGTAATCATATTTTATCGGAAGTTAATGCATGTATTATTTATGATAATAATAGTTAACAGTAATTTATTAGGTATACAATAAAATATATCAATGATAGAAATGGTTTTTACTAACTTATAAATTAATTTTTTTATTTAACAAATTCTTTTGTAAATGAAATCTGACTTAGACACAAATCTCTTCTCAAATATCGATCTTCTGATATTACCTTCAACTGTCACCTAATACAAATCATAAAAAAACACCAACCATAATTTACTAAAAACAGCGATCAGATAACAATAATCTATCCACTACACATATGCTTTATTTGACAAAATTAATATACGTAGTTCCAACTTTCCTTTTCACCACGCAAACTCCCAGCTCCTAAACGTAAAATAAAAAGCAAAGTACCTTGTCTAGATCAGCCTCACTGAGCCAATGGAAACTTTTTAAATTAATAATTAAAAGTCACGAGTACTTTTTTCTTAGTATATCCGTTAAGTAACACAAATCATATTTCAACCTTTAATATTGTTTCCATGACACATATCTCTTGTTAAATGCCAACCTTTTTATACTTTATTCCAAGGACCACACACTAAATAGCACTACATTCTAAATCTGGTACATATAACTATGCCTTGATGGAGTTGTAGTTAGGTTCCAAGCGTACTTGATGAAGGTAGCAGCTCAGAAATCATTCGTAGAAGTTAAGCCCCACTTTAACGTAATAAAATGCAGAATTAAGATCGCTTGCGATGGATGAAACCAATGTAAACTGTGGAGGATATGTCACGAAGATCTTAACTTCTCCAAGTCATACTTGATGACATTTATTCCAAAAAACCAGTCCGTAAATAAAAGCATTCTCATAAGAACTCCAGAGGGGCAAAGCAAACAACATTTATGAGAATACTAAGAATAAACCTTAATTATAAACAATCTCTGAAGATGCATATGGAATTCCTTTGTAACAAATTAAACTCCTTATCTTTCTTATTTCGACATATGCTATCTATGGTATAATCGGTTGGGACAATGCCCCATCTATAGAGTGAGCTCTAATAATCCAAAAATAAATTATTCGTCAAATAATAAGTATCTCACGTCGTGAATCATGTAAGCCTGACTTGATTAATTTGAAAATTTTAACGGGTATATCTATAAACGTTTACATACATAAAAAACATAAAATACTTTTGATTTAAAAAAAAAATATTTTGTATTGTATACCCCACATTAAACGGCCGCCCCGAAGACTTGTCGATCAAAATATATAATCCGCTCCCAACCGAACTTAAAAACATTTTATTTTCAAAATGAAACTGAAAAAATTTTATTATGATAAGACCATACTATAGCCTATGTGACTATTTGCTGATAGGACATTGTATGACTTATTTATGATAATATGTAGTATTTTTTAACCTGTTCTTCCATATTGTATTAAATTTTAATTCTTGCAATTCCTATATCTTAATTATTGTATGTATGGGTATACAGGGTGATTCTTAGTTGATGGGTAAAAATGAAGTACCTAATGTTTCTTATTCTAAGGCTAAGTACATATAAACATGTGTTCGCAAAGCCACATGTTAACATTTTTTCTTCATGGACCTAGTACATTTCCAGATGTAAATCATTAAAATTTGACACACTATACTGTAAACAATGTCTACGAAATGATATAACATATTTTACAAAAATCTACTGGGTGTTACTATTTTTCTAGGTTGCTGCCCCTTTTAACCCCCGAAATTTTTAATGCATGTCACTGGCTGTTTTTATTTAGAAAATCATTTGTTTTCTAATTTCCTGGTTTCTTACCTTAATTCGATATTTTAAACCATTTATAGGTTACCTCTACACATTTAAAATTGTATGTTTTTTTTTGTCTTAGTTCATTTTGACTAAAAGTTCAGATAATATAAAAATAACATAAAATTTTAAATGTGTAGAGCCTTAGCATTTTGCTAACTAACGTCTAAACGGTTTAAAATATCGGATTAAAATAAGAAACTAAGAAGTTAGAACACACAAAGAGGAATCTGATTTTATAAATAAAAATAGTCATCGACGTCGCAGTATAAATTTCGAGATAGTAAAAGGGATCGCGGCCTAGAAAAAAGTGACACTCAATAGATATAATAGATATATTATACCTTCCCATTCCTTCCACAGAATTAATAAAAAAAATCAATTAATTACAACTTCATAAAACTTTACAATCATCTTCCAGTACATTTAAAAACTATCCCTATTTTTGCACTCTTCTGAAAACAAACCAAAGCGTACTTCATTGAAAGACCTCTTTACTGCGTTAATGATTTTTATAATGAATAAGTCATGTGTTTGTTTACCTAAATTTTTTGGGTGTCATGTTCCAGCTGCTAGCATAGAATTTGAAAATCATTTTATAGGGGAATGAACTGTCTGATAAGTCCGTTAAAATTAATTATTTTGTTACGTATGAGATTAAAGTTATATATTTTCTTTTGTTTAATATATTTTAATTACTATATTACTTCAGTACACTTTTTGTTTAACTTCACTTATTTTACTTGTATATGGATAACAAAATAGGTCGCGTAGTTTTTTTCTTTCAATATCATCGAAATTATTTACCTTGCATATGTATTGTTTATTTCCTTATTATTAGTGTAACCTAGATTCATTAACCGCTTTACGGCAATGTTATGTCCTCACGAATGTCTGTTTTTTCATGATAATTTTATAGCTATCATTACTTGGTATATTTACAATTTATATATTTGCATTGACCTATCAAATTTTTTTGTTCGATTAATATTTCATTTTTCATTGTTTTGTTATTTTTTTAAGGTAAATTTTGCTTTGTCCATAAAATTGTAACAATTTTCCTGCGGCAATAAATTGTTTGTTGTTTGTTTGTAGATTTTTGTAAAATGTATTATAGCCATTTCGTAGACATTGCTTTAATGATTTATTTCTAGAAATGTACGAGGTCTATGAAAGAAACTAAAAAAAAATTAAAATTTTGACACCCTGTTTACCCATGTACAATTTTTTAATATTTTTAAAGAAATACAAATTTTATTTCATTCCATTACATGGTGTTGTACCCGATTGATTGCGAGTATAGTTCTTTCCATCGCTGGCTGCATTAATTTTTATATTTCGTTTTGAAAATTATATTATTTTTAAACACACATTTTTAAACCACCCAATTTTTCAAAGGAAGTCCATGGAAGCTTAATTAATATTGAGATTTCTGCAGTTTATTAATCCACAGAAATCATGTGAACTAATTTTTTTGTATCGAGAATCATTAGGAGGCCGTCTATGTCGTTAGAGTATTATGAAGTCATCAGCGAAGCACAAAGAATTTGAATGGGTTTCAACTATTCTAATGCCCCTTTCGTTCCAAATAAACCTCTTGAGGACATCCTCCAGTACTAAGATAATAAATTAAATCTAACCTCTTTCTTAATCATTATTTTCAGTCTTAATTATTTTCTTTCTGGTAGATGGTTTCTATCATTTCGGGGTATCTAGAGTATATTCTAGTTTTGTTCAGGAATTTGTTCAGAAAATATTCCGCTTATCGATAGAGTGTACACATTATGAAAATCTACAGGGGCAAAGTGCACTGGCAAATTATACTAAAGAGTTTTCCTCATTAGTGTTCTACAGATAATCGTTTCTATGAAAGCCTCCTCGGATGCAGGTTACAAAAAATCCAGTTAATTTGTTAGACGGTGGGTAAGTATCTTTTTGAATAATTTATACCGGTATGATAAATTTGCTGGAATTATTTCACTCTTTCGATACTTATTAATGGTATGTGTGTAGTGATCAGCTTCTTTGCTATTATTTCCTCTTCTGGTCATTTAAAAACAATTTTCTTTGTTTCGATATGACTCTTATCTCTGTTTCCGATAGTTCTAGCATCTCCTCTAATCTCACCTTTATCTTATATTAAAACTTAGTTAATTGACTTAGAGTGTTAAGCACTCCCACGCCATGAAATTCTAATTGCAACAATATTACCGCCGATTTAGTTAAATAAAAATATCCATCAATAAGATCACGCGTACTGGTTTAACTTAACAACAATGTTGCTTCTTTAAAAACAAAGTTTTTATGAATAAATCAATTATTATCATTATTATCACTAAAAACTGACACCTTTGTTTTGTAAAAAGGAAACAACTGAACTTCAATTCTACGCAAAATGATCCGAAATATTTTCAACCCAAAACCAGATCTTATGTTATATATTGACTTTTTCTTTTTGTGAAAACTCGAAATAATCAGTGATTTGTTTTAAAAATAGTATTCTTTAATTCGCCTCTCTATGATAAACTGAAGATAGGAATGCCGGAAATCTGACACAGTGCTTAACATTATTCAAATTATAAAAAGAAAAAAGCAATTTAAAAGAGTTTTGTGATTTATGTTGAAACATGAGCCGCTCTGCGGATGTGATATTAAAAACAGCTTGTTTTATTTTCTTCTCCGGAAAACTGTTTAGTGCTGGGTAAAGAGCATTGTGAAGATATTAAATTAAGAATTGAAAAACATAGTTATTTTTAATTTCTAAGCCTGGGAATCTCGAAAATGAATGCAGATATTTAAAACTAACCGGCTCGAAGATAACAAGCTCTATTATAATAGAATATATCGAAATAAAAAAGTCACAGGGCTGTTGGGGAACGAAGGGGAGGAGAAAAGTTTTACCTTCCAAAAAACAATATAAAAATAATTATTATAAAAAGCGTTCCAAGAAAAGTGTCCTTTTTTTGACAGCACATAGAGTCCATATTTCTGAGAATATATAATTTTCATATTTAACGCGTGTTTTTTGTTTGTCCTGGTAACTCAGCATGGAAAATTACCCGAGTCGACTTTGTGAACACACGTGTAGAAATGACAATGTTTCTGGTCATCGACTCGTTTTCAGTCACGGGGTCATTTTGGCTTTGTTAACAACCAAATTGCAGACCGGATATTATTTATTTATCGAGAGAAGGAGAAATATGAAAATTTAGCTATTTCGTGTAACGTCATGGTGAGATTGACTGGTCGCCAAGGTCAGTTTTTCATTATTATAAATACTCGACTATTTCCTGATGTCTATATTCGTGGGCGTTGTCGTGACAAAATTAATTTTTTTATATTTTTACCTTTCGCTCTCTATCTCGGAGACCGTTCTAGATAAACTTTTGAAGTTTTTACAGCACACTTGGGGGGTCCTCGAAGGTTATCGAACAGATTTTCGTATCATTTTTGATTTTCCGAAAAAATTGAAATGTTGATTTGATTTTTTCTTAAACGTTCATTTTTACGATTTTATTAAGCTTTTTGAAAATGGGCTATCGACGTTTGGGAAGATTTTTTTAATCTCTAGAGTTTTTTTTTTAGTTAAAAACAAACACACTCTGGTTCCCAAAAAGCTCAAGTTTTCAACAAAAACAAAAAATATTTTGCAAGAGGATAGATGGGAAAAAGAATTCTTATATGACTTTCACTTTAAAAAGTCCAAGCGAATTACGAATATCGTCACCCTTTAAAAGAATCAATTTTACGAGAAAAGCTACTTGCATGCAAGAAAAATTTTTCGATTTTACCCCCGATATTTTACAAAGGAGGTTCAAAACTTCAATCTATTTTCTACAACTTTCAAATTTACTATTTGTTTCTACGGCTACTCAAAACACTCGAAAATCTGACTTAAAAACAAAAATTTGCACATATTTTTTAACTTTTTTTTTAATTCCAAAATATCCAATCATTTCGAGCAAGAGAAGCTTTTGCCGATGTCAGAGTAAATATTTAAATAAATATGATTTAATTTTAGGGCCTAAAAACCAGGATAAAATTTGGATATTTTTAAGGGGGTAGCCATAATTGGTTTTCTCAGTTGTATAACATCTTTTTAACAAAATTGACTCTCATTTTCTGTATATGGTAAATTCGGATATTCGTTTCAATCAGGTCTTACTCGGGTCTGCGTAGTATGTAGACCGATATTGTTTGAAATTTCGTAGTATAAAGGCCGAAATTGTTTATAATTTTGTATACTTTAGTTTACTAGTACAGATAGATAGATAATCTTAAGAGCTAATTAATATGTAATATGTTTCACATACGGGATATAATAGTATTTATTTCGAATTTTATTTGTACTGGTCGGATAAGTGGATTATATAAAGCAATTTTTTTTCTAGTGAAACATTTATCGATTTAAGACATCGTTTTAGGAGTTGTGGGTAATAAATAGGCCAAAGGTTGTTTTCGCAGCTGTGAGTTTTTCATTTTTTTTTCTACTGAAAGTCTTGAAACATTTAAAGTATCGATTTGAGTTTTTCGGTAATAGATAGAATATTTTAATTTTTTTTTAGAAAAATCTAATCTGAAATCTGCCAGTTGTTGGTTTCAGTGTAATTTTTAACAGGTTGCACAATTTGATGTAATTTTAGTAGCGCAATTGAGGAAGAAAATGACATCTGTCAAAAAAATAATTGTTTTCCCTATACGTCAAAACCAATGCTCAAAAATATAATTTCTAACCATTTTACAATTCAAAAATATTTTGACATCTAACAAAAAAAAAATTCCTCCTATTTTATGAACTGCTTCCACAGTAACATCATGTAACTTTTAAATGCGTAATTTATTTAAAAAAAATATCTTGACTGCTGTTAAAAAAATTCCCGTCATTTTTGAAATTTTTAAATACGCATACGTAAAAACAACTGCTATTTTCATGCCTTCTAAACTTTTCAAATTTTTTAAATAAGGTTTTCACATTTCCAAGTAACTTTTAGAGGTGTAATTTAGTTGAAAAAAATGTTTTTGAAAGCTCTCAAAAAAATTGTATTTTTCCAGTAAGTTTCGAACTGCTTAAAATTTTTAAATACGGGTTTCTTAGATTCATGTAATTTTTAATACCGTAATTTATTTTAGAAAATTATTTTAACACCTGTCAGAAACGTAATTCTTCCTAACTTTTGGACAGCTAAAGTTACTTAAATGCAATTTTCACAGCTAAATGTAATTTTTTATTATAACACATTTCATAAAAAAATATTTGGCTTCGTGATTTATCAATTTTTTATTATAATATTGGGAGAAATTGATTTATATGTATATATATATATATATATATATATATATATATATATATATATATATATATATATATATATATATATATGTATTTATACATATATATATACATATATATATATATATATATATATATATATATATCATATTCGGTATATATGTGGAATAATATGAAGTATTTATAATTAAGTCATAGTCGTAAGGCTATATGGTCTACTAAAAAAAATAACACAAAAAAGTTGGCAAAATATCACAACCAGATATATAGCTTGTTTTTTGTGAAATTATGTTAAATCTCAGGTTTATGCCAATACTCCGCAAACAGGGGATAAGATAAAGCACATCACGTGACTTATTTAAGTTCAAGGAAGGACAATCTTACTGGATTACCCTATAATACTGCCAAAATAAGCATATTACCCTAGAATATTGGTGTTCCCAGATAAATTACTCTATTTTATCTTTTAGGGTATGCCACCTTTTAGAAAGTTCAATCCGGGACCCCTAAAAAAGAACGACAATCAACTAAGCATAAAGATAATTGAGGGATGTTAAAGCATGCCTTTTGTATTTGGGTAATGTATTTTGTCATCTTCTATCTATTAATCATCATTTTGAAGGATTGTACATTATAAATTGTATTGAAATAATCTAAGTACAGCGTGATCATTTTAACTTGTCTAAAATTTTAATTTGTTAAATTATTCAAGATATCAAAGTGCCCCTAAAAGCAAATAGAATGGCAGGATATCGAAAGATAAAGAAACAGTGTTAATTATTATGCAATATATAAATATAACTTGCATTTTTCTCTAATAATAGACCCTTTAAATTTTAAACAGATATATCCCTTTTTCCTAATGGAAACATAAGAAATACACCAGTTTTAATATCTTAAGAAATAAACGAGAAAATGAAGAAACACTGCGTTATAAGAATAATGTTTGTGACAAAGATTATATTTCTCTCTTCACCACATTTCTTTTAAGATACGGTATATTTATCCACTAAAAGTATCTCCGATAATTGACAATTGCTATTTTTTATTATACAAAATTATGTGAATAGCGATACAATTTGTTTTTTTTTTGTATGATGTTGACATCTTAAAAAATAAAAAGGTTATAGTAAATTAAAATGCAGACAAGTTAAAATGATCAGGCCATACACTATACAGGGTTCCTATTTAAAGTTTGAACTGGATATAAAAGATTTATTTTAAGAGAATGGACCTGATCGTTCAGTAACCCTGTATATAGCCCTTTTCATCTTAGCTATATGTGAAGAGTTAATAATTAGTAAGACAAAATTAGACATGAATTAATATATTAATAATAAAACTCTTCTATTAGCAGTTTTAATAAAATATATTATACAATAATATTTCAATTTCAAAGAAAGGGCTTAATGGATTTAATTTTGTGATATTTTCAAATCCTTGTTCTCAAATTAAAATTTTATATTTAAAAATTATTTAGGAAAAATACTAATTGCGGTTGGATTTAGTTTACTATTAGAGGGGTTTCAGTATTCAAATCAGCGGTTTTGTGTTTTATATATTCTACAGTCACGTATGTATTACAAATATTTTAAATATGCATATAATAAACATACTTTATTAGTAAATCGGTTTTAATTTGTATTGTATGTTAGAATATAATGTATGCATGAAAACAGTTCATGGAATTTTGCATAGCAACAAATAATATTAGCGCGGAATATTTAATGAGGCCTTATCATAAAGAAATTGTCATAATTTAATGACCAGATATTTTAGGTAGTAAAGTAGAACGTTAATTTTAACGTTAATAATAAAAATGGTTAAGGTCAATTAAAACTACACCCTCAAAAAGCATCAGAGACCTTTTTCTCACTACCTATTCGGATCCTTATCAATATCCCGTTTCCTCCCCCCGGGGTGATCCAATTACTGTCTTGTTTCATTTAACTGGAAGCTGCAGAATATATACCACCCCGTATTATGTAAGACTATAATTCTGCTGAGTGTGATGGATTACGAGATTTCTGTTCCTCATTCCCATGGAATCATTTTTTTTTTATCCGACTGTGCATTAAATGGAGGTTTATATATTTAGCAGTCATCTATGTATGTATATATGGATTGTGTGTTACCACCTACAAACTAAATGTATAGATCGATTTTCAAAAGTGACGCATCAAATTAAAGAGCTTAGTAAGACGATTCTAAATATACATACAGTGAGACCGTAATGGTTGGAATAAAATTAATAACAAATATGTTTTTTTTTAGTTTTTAGTTAGTTGCCGATTTTTGATTATAATTTCACGTATACAGGGTAATCCAAAAATTAGTTATGACAGCTAACTTAATTTTTCTAAATTAAAACACGTATTTTTTATTTTATTTTTAAATTCTACGTCAAATTCTGGACATATTATCCGTTTCATGTCCTATTGTTCAATTGTTCCCGAAATAATTATTGTGGAACGTAAAGGTTGGAATAAATTCATAAAATATACGGGAATAATTTTTTCAAAAAATCTCGAAAACGTTGATTTTTAATTTTAGTTGCCGTTTTTTTTTATGATAATTTCATGTATATGCCAAATTCTGAACATATTTTATGTACCATGTCCTATAAATATATTAAATTGTTTCCGAAATAATTATCGTGGAACTTAAAGGTTGGAATAAATTCATTTAAAAACGCTCAGAAACGTCGATTTTTAATTTTAGTTTTTTATCATAATTTCATGTACAGGGTGACCCAAAATTAAGTTATAACAGCGAACTTTTTTTTAAATTAAATCACCTTATTTTTATTTTATTTTATTTTTATTTATTTAGAAAAACACACTAAAAAATCCAAATTATTGTATTAAATGTTAGAAATGCTGCCACCAACCTCCTAGCAGTACCCGAGACGATCCTGAAATATTTGCAAAACGTTATTGATAACGAAGGGTTCTATCAATCCTACTTCGTTTGTTGTCCTAAATTTTAAGTCTTCCATGTTATTTGGTCGGTTAACATTGACTTTAGACTTAAGATATCCCCTACAAAAAATAATCCAAATCTGGCGATCTGGCCGGCTATTCAATTCGACCCCTTCGACCAATTCAACGTCAAAGGAAACCCCTATTGAGGTACTGACGCACGGAACGAGTGTAATGGGCCAGTGCTCCATCTTGCTGATACCATAAAGAAATGTCTGGTGTATCAAGATTTTGTCTATCGAGGTATAAAGTGGCAAGGCATGGAACTAGGTCATTTTCTAAAAACTCTAAGTACCTGTCGACATTTAAGTTTCCATTAAAAAAAAAAGCCCGCCCTATAATCTTTTTTTCAATTATTCCAGGCCAAACATTAAGTTTTTGAGGATATTGAGTGTGGCATTCCATTATCCAGAGGTGATTTTCAATAGCCCAATACCGACAGTTTTACTTGTTTACACTGTCATTGAGACAAAATGTTACCTCATCCAAAAATACAATTCTTTTTGGACACTGTAGATTATTATTGAACAAATTCGTAAGTGTTTTACAAAATTATAATTCTAGTCATCTGTCTGGGTCATCTTCATTTAGTTCATGAACCACCTGGATATTTGGCAGATCTGATTTTTCAAAGCAATATTGCGGCTCGTTTTATGGCTATCTTCTTGAACTGCCATGAACATTTAGCTGTTTTTTTTTCTGATACCCTTGACCGACCTTTTGTATAATTATCCCTGACGTGACCCAAAGCACAATCATTTTTTTCTATTTTACTTACAGTAGATTGAGATATCGATTCTCCGCAGGGATACTTGGTATTAAAAATTTCACAAACTTCTATTTAGGTGCGCATCATATTCCCATAACCAATCATCATTAAAATCTCTATTCGCTCTGGTTTACTTATTACTGCTAGGCCACTTTAAATTCAGACAAAATTACTTGATATGTTTCAATTATCAACTGACAATGTTACTAATATTACTAATGGTGAATTAGTAGATAAAGGTGATTTCTTTAAGCTTCACAATAATTATTTCGGAAACAATTATTGAATTTAGATGTAGGACAGGATACATAAAATATGGTCGGAATTATATGTATATATGTATATATATATATATATATATATATATATATATATATATATATATATATATATATATATATATATATATATATATATATATATATATATATATATATATATATATATATATATATATATATATATATATATATATATATATATATATATATATATATATATATATATGTATCTTCTAAACTGTTGATCTTGGGCGAAAGGAGTAAATACACCGAAGAAACTTCTATGACTCCACTAAGGACTGGTATAAAATCAAGCCCGATCGGTAAATGAAGTAGAGCATGTACTAATTTTTTTGCTTGGTTTTGCAACTATGTACCGGCGTATAGAAAATCTCCTAGGAAAAAAACTATTTGGCAAAGGCTTCATATTTTTAAGCCAAGAAACCGGTTAAGATCGAGTTTAAAGAAAAAAACCAAATATTTCATTAAAGAGAACTGTCAGGATAAAAATTTTAATTAAATACCTAGTTAAAAAAAAACAGTTTTTTAACTAGGTATAGGTCCACAAACTTGAAAATATCTCCCCGAATGCTTTTTGGGATAATAAAAACTAATGTAAACTAAGAAGCAGATTAAGTTTCACGGTTCCTTCCTAAATTTTGTAAAGTTCTGATATATTTTACACCGAATTTTATTTACAAAATGATAGCAACTAAAATAAAAACCTTAAATAAGTGAATCGTGTCAAACATGATATCTGAGAAGATATTTTTTTCGGTATACGGAAGATTTAATAGTAATTTTATTTTAATTTTTGGCTTATTTTGTGTTTCCTTTAGTACTACTGGGCAACTTTTATTCACATGAAATGGATTTTTTGAAAAAAAAAATGTTGGTTTGGTTTCTAAAAGCCCACCTTAACGACGTGAAATACAAATTTTCATTTCTATTTTCCACACTTTAGAATACCTGAAATAAGTGACATGAAAACTTTGCTTTACATTTCATTCGAGAGAGTTTTCCAAACACTAAACTGCCAACATGTTGCTGCAAAAACTTCACGTTTCTATTTTCCGTGGAAATTTTATACACTTTTGAATACCCGAAATAAGTGACATAAAATAATCTGGTCTCATTGCCTCATAGAAGCCCTCCTCAACAACAGGAAATAAACATTTTCCTGCGGAAATGCATCATTTCCATTTTCCACACTTTGAAAGACTTGAAACCAGTTACACGGAAATTTTGTTTTGTTTTGAATTCGAAACATCTTTCTGAACATAAAAATGTAAAAATAATTTTGCGGAAATACGCCATTTCCATTTTCAGAGGAAATTTCATTTCCATTTTCCAGAATGGCTAAAACCTGTTACATAAAAACATTTGCCGAGGACATTTTGTAAACTTTAGCTGAAATGTAATATATCTATCAAATATTTTTTTAGCTTCTATAAATTCCTCTACGCAAAATCTCAAATCTCTATGTGTTTATTTATTTAAACCTTTTTTTACTTCGATAAAGCCTTCTGAATGTGGAATTTAAAAATGGCTTTATCGCCGAACTTGGGCTAACCTAACGCCTAACGCGATAGATCCACCTAACAATATAAGTTTTCTTTAAAAAAATCCTTTTTTTCATATTTACTCGAAATTTTGTTGGCGCGCTTTCTTTACTGCAAGCGTAACCAATCCTAACGTAACCTAATTCGAATTTTTATTATAATTTACTTCTATAAAGCTTTGTGAATGTAGAACTTTAAAAATTAAAGTGATTTTATTATTATATTTATCTTATAGGTTTTCAAGAATTTTTACCTTCCATTTTTTAGGTTCTGTCACATTTACAAATTGCCGCAAGTTTGAACTGGGTAACGTTAATGACTCCATATTTTTGGGATAAAATAATATTAAAAAGTTCTTTCAAAACATCGACACTTCTTTCCTTCTGTTTTTTTAATAAGGCGTAGCGACCATCTTATTTTAGGTACATAGTTTCGCGTAATAATAATTTCTGTATTGTAAATGGAGTATTATTCAAATATTCAGTGTCATATTATTAATTAATATCGATAATTCTGAAGTTATAAGAACAAAAAAAACTATTTTTTAAACCTCTTGTATGTTAATATCCTATTACTAAAATATCACACTGTGGCGATTTAATGGGCAAGACTATGTAAATCTGATGAAACAATAATCCCATAGTTTGATCATTAAAATCTGTCAATTTTACTTAAATATCCCAGTTATAAACTGTTTACATGTAGATTTTCTAAAAATATCATACGTTACAAAACTTGTGGCTAATGTATTTTCAGCTATTTACAAAAAGTGTGAAGCAATTCATTAGTTTCCATTTATTCCAAATATGTTCTAACGGAAAAGATTTAATACAAATTGTGATTTTAATGTTTTAGGAGCAGTCAAATATGAAACAAAAATGACCCAATTCTGAAATACAGCTATACCCTGTATAAGTTTACTATTTCCCTCGTAAAAGGGAAGTATAGTAGTCGTGAAAAATCACCCTCCGAGATTTTTTCAGATCTCTGGTTTCAGGTCCCTAGATGACGAAAAATATGTTTTCTCAATTCCGTCGGTCTGTCTGTCTGCCTGTATGTTTGCGGCGTAGCGACAAACCTTCCCCCCGATTGACTTCTAATTTTGGTCAAAAAATTAGGGATGACCTGGTAACATTTTGGTAAAAATCCAATATGGCAAAACAAAATGGCGACCTATTAAAATTGTAAAAAAAATATTATTAAAAAACGACTTATCCAATTTATCTCAAATTTTGCATAAAAATCAAGTATTATGTAGGAATCAACTGGTAAAATTTTGGTTCAAATCCCAAATGGCGTAACAAAATGGCGGCTTAACAAAACATTTTAAAATTCAGCCTTAAAAAAACTACTTAATGGACTGATTTCAAATTATGTGCCATAATTAATTGTGGTATAGAGATGAGCAGTAAAAAAATTAGTTAGCAAATCTTCAAATTTTAGGCAAAAACTAAGGGTCATATGGGAATGACTTGGTAACATTTTGGTAAAAATCTAATATGCCGGCACAAGACGACGGCGCGGCGTACTAAAACGTTAAAAAAATTATCCAAGTTGACTCAAATTTTGCTCAAAAATCAAGTGTTGCATAGAAATGAACTGGAAACATTTTGGTATGAATATGAAATAAAAAAACAAAATGAAGGCCTAATAAAACATTTAACAAAATCAGCCTAAAAAATTTCTTATTTTTGTGCAAGCATTAAGTGAGATATAAAGATAAACTAGTAAAGTGGTACGAATTCAAGATGGCGGCCAAACAAAATGGTTAAAAAATGAACATATATACACGATTTGCGCGCAATATTATAGATCATTTGCAAGCCTTCCGCCGCTGTAATATTATGTTAAAGTTATAAAAGATAATAGAGAAATATGTATAGTTGGGCGCTACATGCGACTTTTTATAGAAAAATCAGATCTAGAATGATAAAATAGAAGTAGATTTTCGACTATTTTTTTATCACTTTTTGACGCAAATGCCGTTGCATATAATTTTTTTTTTCACAAAATGGCTCTGTACCGCCTGGCATTGATGCTTCGCTACATAACTGCAAAGTTTGAAATGTTAAATCGTACTTATGTATTGTATTTCTGCAGCGCGTGAACACGGTTGAACCCATTTTTAACCGAAATGTTATTTAAATTTCCTATACATAGAAAAATATTTTAAGGTAGGACGTGCAGGAAGTTTTTTTTAGTACGTAAGTATCTTTTCATCTTACTTTGAACTTGACTAGACCTTGTCGCTGATTTTTCGTTCTTTGCGTGCAGTTCTCCCTTAAAAAAGCCTTATTCAATTGACTTTAACAGAAAAATTAAATGTGTTATAGGGATAAACTGGTACGAATTCAACATGTAACAAAATGGCTATATGTGTCAATGTAAAAACTACTTATTGAATTTATTTTAAATTATGCCCAAAAATCAAGTGTGGCCTATGTAGAAACTGGTAAATATATATCAGTAAGAATCCAATATGATGGAACAAAATGGCGCCCAACAAAAATGTTTGAAAAGACAGTATATATGTGTTAAATGACGTACTAATTTAAATTGGGTCGCACTTCACTATTCCTAATAAAAGGAAATATTCATAACGAGGGATGTTCCAGGTAAAGGATTTTTAACGATTTTTTTTACTAATACGTAGATTAGCTTCTAATAAAAAAATATTCTAATCGACGGACTTATTTGAACGCGAATTAAGTATTTAAAATAAACAAAAATAGAAATTTTGCCTAAAACATGGAAATCGCAAAATTCCTACTTTGACACCCTCTATGTCAAAAACTAGCCGCAGGATTAATTCGTAGTCAGAATAACTTTTGAACAGGAGAGAGTCGAAGATTAAAACATCAAATTTTCAGAAAAATTTTTTAAAACCCATAAAAAATGTCCCTTAGAATTGAATACCAATTAAAATTCATGAAGTTTAAATGAAAATTAAATACAATAAATATATGTATATTGTTTGCACATAAGAACTATCGCTTTAAAGTACTTTATTACATTATTTTATGTTTCTGCTGGATGAAGGACATTGTTCGATAGAAATTAAATCATAGCTCGAAATTAAATCGTAACGCTTCTTGCAATTTTCCTTTGTGACCAGAAAACGAAATTTTGTTTGCTCATTTAACATCGATGATGAAAAGTAATCCTGTTCGTATCAAAATGTTTTCCACGTCACGTAGAGAGAGAATTGAGCGTTCAATATATAAAAAAAATAAATTAATCAGTTTTTTTTGTGCTCGCTAAAATCTAATTGAAAAATAACTTTTGTTTTTCTTTGAATCGTGACATCGCACCCGGTTAGAATTTCTCGATAGTTTTTACGTTTTCGGTTTTATGTGCATTCGCTTTAAACTTTTTGTGAAGCCAGTACATTTGTTAGCTGCTAACCAAATAATAGACACAGAAAATCAATTACTGAAATAAAATGTACGAAGTGGCATGTATATTAAGGACTGTTTTATCCTTTTTGTTATTAATATACACTTCGCACATAAATTATGGATTAAGTAAAAAAAACATGTCAATTTCAAATAGCTATATTTTCGTTGTAAATAATCCATTCAAGATAAATGAAACTTTCATTTTATGAACATCTTGGAGGGACTTGCTGTACCAAAACCTCCGCGCCATCTGGTTGATAGTAAGAAAAAGATGACATTTTTTCGAAATTGTTTATTTCAGTTACGGGTAAAAAAACACGGCTTTCCTTGAAATTTTTGCCACGTTAAGTTTTACAAATTTCAATTTAATGCAAATTATCCCGAATTTTGCGCGATTTTACAGATTTTTACAACTTAATACCGCCATTGAAAATGATGACTTTTAAAGATTGTTATTAGAGTTTTGGTTTATTTAATTTAAATTTTCTTCTAAAATACAGGGTATCCCACGGTATTTGGACAAATTGTACCCGTTCCTAACTTTTCTATTAGACGGTTTGGGATAAAGTATTCAATATAAAAGATTAATAACAATTTTTCTTTAATTTTTTAAAAAACTTTTATTGCATATGACCTGTATATATATATATATATATATATATATATATATATATATATATATATATATATATATATATATATATATATATATATATATATATATATATGTTTAAAAATTTAGACTATGTTTAACTTTACTATTTCAAATGAGTACGTACCTATGTAAACAATTTTTTGTTTAATTTATTTTCTACTAATAAAAAAAGACACAAAAAATTTACAGCTTTACTTATATAGCCTAGTATTTGTTTAGGATAATTTAAGAAATTAGTAACAATAAATAAATACAATAACTATCCAGATTTTTAGTACCTGCTATTGCCAGCCCTAGCATCAATAGTGGTACGAGATCTATTGGGTATGCTTAAAACTAAATTGAGGATAAGTTGTTAATCTATGTTTTTCCAAATTCTGTTGAAAGCCAACCAGAGCCCTTTAGATTCTGCGGGAGATTCACTACTCCCCAAACCTGTCTTGCTATATGGTTCCATACATGCTTAATGGGATTAATATCAGGGCTTCGGGCTGGCCAATCCGGTACAGGAATTTCAAAGTCTGCCATTGTCATGAAAAAATTTTCGTAATATATCGGTCAGCTGTCAAATGCTTTACAAATACCAAGTCCGTTTGTGCCTCCAACGAAATCCCACCCTAAACCATTACAGACTCACCTCCGTAGCTTACAGTTTCCTTAAAATTACACTGGGTATACTACTGCCATGGTCGCAGCAATAATATCACTAAAATACCATGTTAGTGATACCCTGTATTATTGCTCAACGTAAAGGACATTAAGATTAAGAAAATTTAAGTTAAATACACCAAAACTCTAATACCAATCTTAAAAATCGTTTTCAATGGCGGTATTAAGTTTGCAAAATTGTTTTTTTACCCGTAATAAAAAAAAATTTGAAAAAAATTTCATCTCTTTCTTACCCTCAACTAGATGGCGAGGTTTTTGTTACAGCAAGTACCTCCATAGGAACTGCACTCAAAACATTCATAAAATGAAAATTTCAACACCAAATATAGGCACTGTGGTAAAACAATGCTGCACAAGTGAGCGCTAATCAAAAGATCGCATATTGATAAAGCACAGTAACTAAATAGCGTATATTAATACACTGTTATAACAAAAAAGCGCATGTATTATGGAAGCGCCGTAGCAGAACAGCGTGGAAAGAAACAGCACCGTAACATATTAACGATAGTACAAAATAGCGCCAATTATATTAGCTTTACGACAAATTTAGCTTGACTAAATCCTATTTAATGTTGGTGGCTAATCAATTCACCCTTAATGTGTTATTCGTTTAAACAAAGAAGTGATTGTCATAAGGGGCTAAGCAATATAGGTTTGATTTGATTAGGTTAGGTTAAATTAGGTTTAATTCCGCCTGTATAGTATCAGTCTGTGATGTTTTATTCACCTTTTTGCATTAATATTTAATAGCCACTGACGCATATCAATTTTGGATTTTAATTAATTAATGATGATTGTATTGCCAAACCTGATGCTAACCCGAAGCGAATATACCTAACAATAAAAATAATAATAATAATTAATAATAGTAATAATTATTATTGTTATTATAATAAAGTAGTTTATCTATATAAACATTGTACAAAATGTTTTTTTTTATTTCTGTATACTGGTAATTATTGCATGTGTAAATAAATATAATAATATTATAGTTCGTACTTGAGAGGAAACGATTTACAATACTTATTAACTATCATCACACTATATTTATTACTAAGGACTTCAGAGTAAATTATAATTTAATCTATATTTAATATATTCTATAGTTAATGCGAACAGGGTATCTTATTTTCGGCACTTTTTCGGGGTATGTCCCTTATTTTTAAATATAGATTTGGTAACGGAATTCGCGACAGAGTGCTACATTTTTGTGAATATAAAGATGGACTAGCAGAATTTTCATGGCCCTTTTGGTTTTTGAGATACAGGGCAAATAATTAGTTTTTCCAATATTCGATGTAAGTATGTTTAGGTGAAACGATTTCTTAGTAATTTTAAAATTATTTTCGGAGTTTTCTTTTAATTTTTACCACTTATTATGCAGCGGTATAGAAAATAGTTGTGTTATCTGCAAAACCTATTATTGTTCCTTTAAGTTTTAAACTACTGAGTAGAATATTTATGTATAGAACAAACAGCAATGGATTCAGCACTGTACCCTGGTAAACACCATAGGTTACTATTCTCTTTTCACGATTTTACGATAGAAACTATTATCAAAAATATATCCAGTCCCAAAAAATGCAAAAATGTTAAGTTTCGAAGGCTACTGCAATAAAAGAGGCAATAACAATATGGCTTTTCAAACATGGCATTTTTCCAAGGTCACTTGCAAGGGAAGAATTATAACCAAATGATGAAAAAACTGGTTTCTAAAAATATTTTTAAGTGGTGTTCTTTACAACAAGAATAAAAACATATTTAAGTGGTGTTCTTACAACAATACATATATTAAACTCGTCTTGATTTATGTGTAATAACGTATTAAACGAAAGTTTTGAGAAGTTTTCTATAGAAGTATTTTATCAGTTTATTTTTAAACTGTGAAATATATTTTTAGAAATATTTATAATCAACAGAAAAAGTTATGGTACGAGCGGGGATCGAACCCGCACCTCTGGATCACTAGTCCATAGCTCTAATCAATTTGCCTTATACGGGCAAAACGTAAAATTATAAATTTACTAATATGCACGGTACCTAATAGCGATGTCAGATTTGACGTCCAGTCAGGAACGCCGCACCATAAGGTTAGAATAATTGGCAGCATCAACAATGGTTATGATACTGGTGGGTTTGAATATGTACAAGTTCTAATGAATTGCTTACCAGTGGTATGTGCAATTGGTTAGACCGATGTACTAGTGATCCAAAGGTACCATAACTTTTGCTGTTGATTAAAAATATTTCTAAAAGGTTTTCCATTGAATTCGTACTAATAAATTAAGTCTTTTTAGGTCGCCTTAAGCAAAACAAATTACAATAGCAATAAAACTTAATAATTGTCCAGTTTTATTGGTAAACAATGTCGTACAAACTCGATATCTGCAAGAGGGTGGTTCTCCTTAACACTGGAACTTTGATAATTGACATTTACAGGAAGAAAGTTCTCAGTTTTTGTTTATATAATATTATGGTATACAGTGTTCTAAACGTATTTCTTCAATAGTGTTTCGTGAATATTTTTTATAAGAAAAAAGTAAAGAAAAAAGTTATGACAAATTTACAGATGTGATATTTACGGAGAATTTTTATAAAATGTTACATTTTGTAAAGATAATGTGAAAGGTGACTCTTTATTATAAAGGTGAACTAAAATCGGTTCTTAAGTTAAAGTAATATGTTTTAACCAAAAAAATCATCCCTATCTATTTTTTCATATAGGGGTTAATTATTACGCTTTACACTTCTCACTAATTGACACTTTATACAGTGTTACAAATGTCGTTCTCAAAAACAAATTGTTGTTAATACAGTGCAAAGACGTAAGGAAATTTTATATTAAATTATTAAGATGGATTATTTTACGCTCGTTTAGTTATTTTATACGAAATATTAAAAATGAACCTTTACTATATTAACATGCATTATGCAAGAAGTAAAAGTAAACGGAATTAATAAATAGAAAAAAATAAATATGAAATATTTGTTACTTGTATTAAAACTCGCACAATATTTATTAAACAGGATTAAAAAAAAGTGCTAGTGTCGTTAAAAAATGAGGGGTTACTTCAAAATGCCCATTTAAAAGAGATGCACCCAAGAATGTTTACAGTTTGGATGAATGTTTATCAAAACGTGAAATTGTCGACATATTTAGGGATCAAAATTGGATAAAAAACTAGATGACCTTAAACTTTGAGTAAAATTAAGTTTGACAGACTTTTGCAAAGTTAAAAGAAGTTTCTTGACGCAAACTGGATCGTCGTTTTGGCGTCTTACAAACCACGGAGAGGATAGTTTCAGCACGTAAGTATCGAAAAAGGCAGAGATGCACCAAGTGCACGCGGCAGGTTTAAAGAAAAACTTTTTTTTATTTTAAACAAAGCATGCGTTTTAAACTGTTTTTTTTTCGGTTTTAAACTACAAGGTGAGGATTATGTTTAAAACAATAAAAAAAAAACATGTTTAAAACACTTGTTTTAAACTCTCGTATATTATTGTTACTTTGATGAATTCACTGTACAAGTATGTTTTGTTATAAGAGCATGTTCTATAAGGTAGTTTTATATTAAACTAATTGGAAAAATACAAATTTAAATATGTTTGTTTTGTATATTTTAAAACAATAGACGTATTTTATCAGTTTTTTTTAACTTTTAAATATTTTTTAGAAATATATGATCAAACGTTATGACACGAGCGGGGTTCGAACCCGCACCTCTGAATCCATAGCCCATTGATCTAACCAATTATTGCGCTATCGTACCACTGATAAGCAATTCATTAGAACTTGTACGGTATTTTTTTGACTTCCCCCGTATTTCTTAAGAAATTCAAAATAGCCAATCGATGTATTTTATCTCAGAGAATTCGAAAATCGTAACAAAAGAACAATTGAATGAGAAACAAAAGACTTATGCCGAGGATATTGCGTTTTTTTTAAACGGAACATTCTATACAGTATTAAATTTTTGGAATCTAAGGTCAATTCTAAGTAATTTTTAATAAGGTTACTATATGTCTATCTTCAACTGTTTATAATTTATTGATGTTTGAAAATTGACAGTTTTGCTTCTTTGAGCCGTCATACCACCTGAACGGTTGGACCTAGAGCAAAATAACTTTCAAATTCCTATCTTAGTTTTTGATGCCTGTTAAACAAAAATTTTGAAGTAAGGTGATCACCTGCATCACCTGAATTTGATATGAATATATTCAATTAAATAGGTAGCAAAATAATTTCCGTTTTTTTGTTTGACTGGCATCATACATCGATTGGCTATTTTGAGATTCTTGAGAAATACGAGAAAAGTCAAAAAACAATCTGTTTTTCCTCCTCAATGGAAGACTCTGCACATATTCAAACCCACCAGTGTCATAACCATTGTTGATCCTGCTAAATCTGACATCGCTATTAGGTTTCACCAACATTAATAAATTTAAAATTTTTACGTTATGCTCGTATATCAGCCAAATTTTTAATAGAAGTATTTTATCAGTTTTCTTTTTAAAATTGTGAAATACTGTTTTATAAATATTTGGAAAACAGTAAAAGTTATGACACGAGCGGGGATCGAACCCGCACTTCTGCATCTCTAGCCTATTGCTCTAAGCAACTGCGCTATCGTACAACTGATAAGCAATTAGTTAGAACTTGTGTATATTCAAACCCACCAGTAACATAAGATTATAATATTTGGCAGGATCGACAATGGCTATAATACTGGTGGGTTTGAATATGTACAAGTTCTAACGAATTGCGCATCAGTGATTTGATAACGTAATTAGTTAGTGCCATAACTTTTATTATTGATCAAATATTTTTAAAATTCTAAAACAAGTAATGATATGTTAACCACGTTTAAAACATCTGGTTTTAATCAAAATGTTTAAAACATAACAACCCTGATACCCAACTCGATAAAATATCCAATTACTGCAGAGCTTTAAAGCGAAATCATTTAATAAGAAATCGTGTTTACATCATGGATGACGAAAAATATTTTGAAATGAAAGGCAATGGTTTTTATACCTCCGTCTATCCAGATGAAGAGCCATGTAAAGCAAAAGCTAAATTTGCCGACAAAGTTTCTTTACTGACAGATGCCTACCAAAATTGATTAAATTCATTAATAGTCGTCGTTAATACGATGAAATCATAATCTGGCCAGATTTGGCTGCATCTCATTAGGCCAGGGCTGCCTAAAATTGGTTAAGGCACAACAACATAATTTTTGTACCTAAACAAGATACCCTCCTAAACTTCCTCAAACGCAACACATGAAAGAATTTTGGTCGCATGTCAATAGAAAAGTGTAGTGCTGCGAAGCTCGAAACGAAGAGCAGTTACTAGAATATTTCGTAAGCTACGGGCAATGGACATAAACGTCGTCCAGAAAAGCATAGCGCAAATATTAACGAAGAAAATGTCCCGTTATCAATTATATGAATTGAAGATCTAGTTATTGACAAATGTAGTGTCAATCTAATATTTTAATTTTGTAGCTGAGAATTGTGAAGTTATTAAAATCGCTTTTTGAAGTTTTCTCAAAACTTTTGTTTTATGCCTAATACCACCGAAAATCACCTTCTATTAATAAGCCTCATGTAAGTTTTTTTAATATTAAAGCGAAATTGAGTATGTAAAAGAATCAAATACTAGTAGATTTTTTATTTTCGTTTTAAAATATCAATTGAATCGATAACTTTCCGTAAATTTCACTAAATTTGTTTGGTGCTAAACAATATCGACATTTTGGAAGGCAAAAAAATTACACGGTACATTTTCGCCATGAAAATCCTTAAGCTTACTGGCTACAACCCAAATATTTAAAAGCGTCCATATTCGCGAAAAATTTTAATGATGAAAGGAAACCAAAGTGGCCAAATTTCTAAATATTCACGTTTGACTTGTTCAATTTTACATGGATATTCATACAATGTACTGTTAACTTTTTTTTCATATATATATAGAAAGAAATATGCTAAAATCGAAAAACCTTTGTATTACTAAACACACTATTTCTGGCTTTTAATAATATATTTTATTCTAAAAAATTATCCCGGGAATTTGTGTAGATTATTTGATGTTTTGTGACACAAATCTTACATTTTAATACTTTGACTTTAACGTATTTTTTAAACACCTAAAATACCAGAAGAAAGAATGATAGAGGAGAGTAGAGAAAGCAAAGAAAAAGATGAAAAGATTATTCAAAGATTGAAAGAGAGAAAATTGGAAAAGAAAGCGAAACATTAATAAAAGTTCTAGGTAATTCGAACTTACCTTGAACTTCATAATAAACATTGGTGTTCGCTGAAGTATAGCTAAAGCATTAATTAAAAATATTTAGTCAATATACATTTTTATTTAATTATTATTATTATTAAAAAAATCTACATTTTTATTTAATTTAAAAAAAAAATATATATATATATATATATATATATATATATATATATATAGGTTTTTTTTTTGTTTTTTGTCTCAAGCTTGTCAAACTATGGTCTAGAAATAAAATATGGATCACATTATTTTGCAATCTTAGCAACTAAATGAATTTAAAATGTTATCAGTAGCTCTTAGATACACACAATCATAAATTCTCCGTATTTCTTTACAGCCCATTAGGACTAGTATTGTAGTCTTAAGAGTGCTCATAAAATGTTTTATATAATAGAAGTATAGAATTACGATCTTTATAGTCTACCGATCTCACCACTCGTATTTGGAATTAAGTATTTGCTAGAATTCGGCATTTGTAAACAAAATATGTACTTAATCTATACGTTTATTTTTTCCAATACTGAAATTTGTGAAAACTTTATTACTATTTGGAAAATGTTATCTTATAACAGACTGATTATGTTTATTTTATCTTTTTTTAATGTTTTGGTAGATCAGGAGGCCTAAGTATAATGAATCCCCCCCTCACAATATACCGTGGATGCCTTACTGACTTCACACGGCGTATTACAGCGAGTGGCCATCCATCAAAATACTAGCCCCGCTCGACGTTGCTTTCTTTAGATAATCGACCATAATCGAACCGAAGAAGGTCAACGGCATATTAATACAAATTTAATAAGTTTTGATACCTGCGTTTGACAACACAATGAAATTTTGTTCTGAATTATTGTTATAATATACACATTATAATAACACACTTGCTGTTAGATTTGTCTTTTTGCTTTTTTCAAATTCATGTTTTGTAATTATATTACATTACATATTTATAAATTGCTTAAAGGTATTTTGAAGCTCAGATTAGATCATTGAGGCCTCATATTCTAGACAGTTGAATAGTCACCTACTTTTAACGATTTTAATGGAAATGACACACACAACTGGAGGCTTTGAAGGAGACTAGATTCAACATAAACATTATCCCCCGTATTCACTAAAAAGGTTTAAGAGATAAACCAGGTCTAGTTGCCATGGTACTTAAAACCCTTAGTTCGCCAGTTATGTTTTGTTTATGTCACTGTCATTTTGTGATTTTGACATTTAGAAAAATTATTTGTTCAATTGTTAAAAATGTCATCTTAAACCTACAACTGTCAAGTAAGACCTGGTCTAAATTTAAACCTCTTTAGTGAATACGGATGTAAGTGACCTTAACAAGGCTTCGGCCTGTCTTGATAAAGAAAGGTTGGTGCACAAAATAAAATAACTGATTTTTCAAGTTCTATGGTAATTGATGACACCTATCACTTTCCTTTCTTCCGATAATATGTGCTACGTATTGATTACCCCGGTGTATTTAGACAAAAAATGAAATGTATTGATTTATTACCAAAATTTGCCATTTGACATTTTCTCTGTATGGATATGAAATAGAAAACACTCAAAGGACAATGTAAGTATACATAATTACGGTCCCATGAGACCTCCCTTGATTTTAATATGCTGTTTTACATAGATTAATGAAGTTTTTTGGACAGTTGGCATGTCTTGCAGCCAACACTCTAATTTTTATTTAACCATATGTTTTCTACTAGGATCCGTTTCTATCATATAGGAACTATTTATTACTCTTTTTATGTTATTATGATTATAAAATACATACAGAGCAATTTTTATATTATGGTAATTATTAAAAACTAATTAATTTTAATGAACTGGATTAATTTTTCGTATACTGATAGTGAACAATATTTTTTTCATACTACTGCAGTTGAAATAGCAATATTGTATACAAGGTGTTTGACTTAAATCTCTTAAATCTCCAAACGCTGGTTTCTCATAAATAGACGATAAGTAAAAATTTAGAAAAAGAATTTATTTATTTGGGTAAAATGCAAATATTTACGGAAAAGATAAAAACGATCCCGTCAGTACTATAGACGTTGCTACACGAAGAAGAAACAAAGTAATTGCAAGGACTTTAAACTTAAGGTTTAATTCTAATACACATTTATTATTTGCCTCAACTTGTTTTCCCTACAGACTACTAATTACTAATATAAAGATACTTTTAAATTATATTAACATATAATTTATGTTATTATGTTAAAATATGTTCCAAAACGAGTCATGGAAAAAATTATTATTTCAGTAAAATACCCGTTATATCAACTATATAGCAACTTTGTGAAAGTAACCGAAAAGTTTTAGAAATAGACGTAGATTTGAAATTAAGATCTTTAAAGTTTTTGTAATTGTTTTGTTTTACATTTTTATATACTGTTTTATACTGGTAACCACAATTTTCATTAGCACAAAATATTTGATCTACTTAAATAACTAATTTATACCACATTTCGATGTCCTCGTTAATTCCCGAAAAATCATCATTTGAATTTTAAGTGAAACAAAACTGAATATCTCATTAATCAGTCTAATAGTCAAACTATGTTATGTGTCTTGTTTTTCCCTGACGTAGCGGCGCGCGGCGCTTATACTGATAATAGCGTCGATTTTAATTCAGCCGAAAATAATTACATTCCACCCAATCAAATACACCTTTTTATCAAATTTTGAAATAGTTAATTCTTGAGAAGACGGCGTTTAAAGTTTTACGTGAAACACTCTGTATATATTATTGCTATTTCAACTGCTGTACTAAAAAATGAAATCAATGTATTGAAATTAATTACTTTTTAAATATTACCATAATATAAAAATCGCCCTATATATACTTTATAATTAAAATATTTTAAATAAAATAAAGTAATAAATAGTTTTCTATATAGCAGAAAGGCATCTTAATATAAAGTATGTAATTTATCGAGGTAGCCGTTACATGATGGACATTCATTATCACTAGTATAAAAAATAAACAAACTATTTTTGTTTAGTAATTTTCACTAAAAATGAAAATTATTAAACAAAAATAGTTGTTTTATTTATTATATTAGTGACTAAGTATGTGCTTAAATAAAGATTAAAGGCACATGGTTGGCAGAGATATGCTACTTTGATCACACTAAGACTTTTTGCGACAAATGTTTTTTGGTTACTTGATTAGGAGCATTTGTTTTTTTTTTATATTGACAATATAAAGATACTTTTAGTTTATATTAACTAATAATTTTATGGCAAGAGATCAAAAGTAGAAGAAAATTGTTATTATGTTAAAACATTTGAAAAAATTATTATTTTAGTAAAAACTGCTTTATCTTAGAAACAATATAGCAATTTGATAGTAGTAACCAAAAAGTTTTAGAAATATACGTAGATTTGAAATTAAGACCTTTAAAGTTTCTATAATTGTTTTTTTTTCTTGGCGTCGCGACGCCTATACTGATGACGACTACAATTTTCCTTAGCACAAAATAGTTATATTTACTCAATTAAATAACTAATTTATACCAAATTTCGATGCCCCTGTTAATTCTCCAGAAATCCGTATTTGAAATTTAAGTGAAACAAACCTGAATATCTCAGTAATCAGTGTAGTAATCAAACTGTGTGATGTGTTTTGTTTTTCCTTGGCGTCGCGGCACCTATACTGATTATAGCGTCGATTTTAATTTAGCTGAAAATGATTACATTTTACCAAATCATCAATTTTTGATATAGTTGCTAATTCTTGAGAAAACGGCGTTTGAAGTTTTAGGTGAAACACCCTGTATATATTTCTACTATTTCAATTGCTGTACTATTAAATAAATTTGGTTACTAACAATATCTAAAAAATGAAATCAATGTATTGAAATTAATTAGTTTTTAAATATTACTATAATATAATAATCACCCTATATATACTTTATAATCATATTATTTTAAACAAAATAAAGTAATAAATAGTTTTCAATATAGCAGACAGGCATCTTAGTATAAAATATGTGCTTAAATAAAAATTAAATATACAGCGTTGGCTACAAGATTCTACTTTGACCACATTTGTTGAAATAGCAATAATATTTACAAGGTGTTTAACTTAAAACTCCAAACTCTGGTTTCTCATGAATAAACGATAAGTAAAAATTTGGAAAAAAGAGTTTATATATTCGGGTAAAATGCAAATATTTACCGAAAAGATAAAAACGATCCCATAAGGACGATAGACATCGCTACGCAAAGAAGAAACAAAGCAATTGCAAGAATTTTAAACTTAAGGTCTATTTCTAATACACTTTTATCACTTAAGTAAACAGTAGTTTCTTAGTTAAGTTAAATATAATTATTTAGAGCTAAAAGAAAATTAACGCCACCATCAGTACATCGCGTCGCCAAGAAAAAAAACCAAATATTTGCAGAAATCTTAGTTACCTAAAAACTTAAAATGTCATTAGCTGGTTGCACAAAACTTTTAATCACGTAATAAATTTAACTCATGAATCATTTTTGACGTTGACACTCTTATGTGGTCTGTTACACTCTCAGCCGTCTGATTAGTTAATGCCTAGTCAAATGCTTTGTGCAACCCGCCATATGTTTTTAATCTATACCTATTTCTAAGACTTTTTGCGCCAATTTGATGATTGCGATATTTGTTTTAAAGACATAGCGGGACTTATTGTAGAATAATGATTTTTTTAGTTAGATATTTGTTTTTTTCTATAATGCAATATAATAACAATGTAAAGATACTTTTAACTTATATAGATATAATTTTAAGCCAGTGGAAAAAAAATTTTTATTATGTTAAAACATATGCTCCAAAACTATAATGACGATGACAATTTTCCTTAGCACAAAATAGTTATATTTACTTTAAATAGCTAATTCATACCAAATTTCGATGTCCCAGTTAATTTCCGAGAAATCAACATTTGGAATTTAAGTGAAACAAACCTGAATATCTCAGTAATCAGTTTTGTTTTTCCTTGGAGTAGCGACGCTCAAAAGTAGAAGCAAATTGTTATTATGTTAAAACATATGTAAAAAGCTATACTGATGATAACAATTTTCCTTAGCACAAAATAGATATATTTACTCATTTAAATAACCAATATATACCAAATTTCGATGTCCCCGTTAATTTCCTAGTGAATCAAACCCTAATATCTTAGTAATCAGTGTAGTAATTATACTGTGTGATGTGTTTTGTTTTTCCTTGGCGTAGCGACGCTTATACTGATGATACCGTCGATTTATTTCAGCTGAAAATAATTACATTTTACCAAATCATTAAATTTTGATATAGCTGTTAATTCTTGAGAAGACGCCGTTTGAAGATTTAGATGAAACACCCTGTATATATTACTGCTATTTCAACTGCTGTACTAAATATTGTTCACTAACAATATCTAAAAATGAAATCAATGAATTGAAATGATTTATAATATATTATAATATAATATAAAAATAATATAATATATTTTATAATAATAATATTTTAGATAAAATAAAGTAACAAATAGTTATCCTAGTATAAAGTATGTGCTTAAATAAAAATTATATGCACAGGGTTGGCTGCTTCGACCACATTTTTCTGACACCCGCTGTAGTTTGCGTGGTATGGTGCAATGGTAAAAAAGTTTCATTAATCCATATACAATTACGTCTACTTTGTACCATCTCCTCTAAATTTTAGTGAAAGATTTTATCATGGTTAACATGGTTAATAAATCACAGAAACGTAAGATTACCTAAAATATAATCTTTGGTTAGATATTTATATGCTGTCATTTTGTTTTAATTTTGTTTAGGTTACTGAGAAATGCTGGAATAAACCAATATTATACCACTCAAGAATTTTGAATATAGTAAGTCAAAATTAAAATCCAAGATATCCCAGTTAAATAATTGCATTTTCTGATTCAAGAATATTTACAATATTATTATTTTATAGTTTTTCTCTCTACATATATTTCCTGCAACTTTCAGGTATAAACATACCCACATGCAGAAAGTATTATCAAATAAAAAAGTCTTTGAAAATTAAACATTTCTCTAGCGTGGGAATGTTACATTACGAAAATTTTTAAACGTCATTTATACGACGTTGATTTAAAAAATACTCAGTAAAAGTCACATACCTAGAAACTGGCTCCAAAACACAATAGCCGCCCGTAGACGCAACAATTAGGATCAAACAAGTAGTTCAACTGTCGAGTATTACCAGGAGAAAACAACGCGAGAGAGGACGATGTATGCCGCGAAAATGCGCCTCACATTTCGGGAGCAACTACGACCGTCAGTTGGCTATATCGCGACGATATTGAAGAGAGACGCTCCATCAGCAGGGCAGGTGCGACGATTCGGCGCATCGAATTCTGGCGCCCTCATCGATTGGTGGGACAGGCGGGCCCCCTTACGATCATCGGTTGTTTTTGTTGACACTCATAATCTTTTAGGATATGACGAACGACACCTGTTCTTTAATTAAACCCAATAAAAGGTATTTCTTTAAAGTTACAAGTAGATTTAATAATCAAAATTACACGTATTCCACCATCAAACAATTAAGTAATTAAAAAGGTTTTAAATAAATACCCTGTACATTAGTGGTCAAATTTCAGCATAAGCACTAGTAAGCATAATTTAGGGCAATAATGTTACAAATCAATTATAAGTGCGTTGACCACAATTAAGTAGTAGCTTTATATTGTAAACCATTTCTCAAAAACAACCTGCTTTTGACAAACCTACCCCTTTTGGCGCGGCACTAAATTTGTATGGTATACTATAGTTTCGTACCAGATGAAAATTTGTAGATATTTTTTTTATTATACATTATCGACATCTTTTTCAGAAAATAACTTCAACCTAGTATGTACCTGGTCCTGGTATAAACGAGAAAGTGAGAGACTAAAATACGACCAAAATTAAGCTTATAAAGGAAGAATCCCATATCCTCTTTCTGTGTGAAGCAAGTAACTACGTGAGACAGCAAAGGGTCTTCATATTTGCACCAGTCGAAACTTTGTAAAAGATAAAATGGCAGTCCGAATAGCAAGTTTTTTCATTATATCACGATATTTAATTTAAACATCTTTTTATTCTCAAATCAAACTGTATAAAAGGTTACCATATCCGCAATTAACTAGAATAATATTTTTAGTTGACAATATCACCCTCTTATTCATTGGAGCGTGTCATTGCATAAATACTGCAAATGAAGTCATATGCAACTATCATTTAGAAAAAGAAATGTCGAATTTTTTCTATTATTTGTGATAGACCACGAAGACTTGAGGCCCAAGTTTAAGGTGGTATCATTACCATCACATGGTAATGTATTTACCTTAATAACTCAACATAAAGATTGTTCAAGATTTGGCAAACTTGTTGATATAATGCAATATTTCAAGGAAATCAAATAGTGTTTTTTTTTTAAATAAGGTCAAGTTTAGCATATTACTTTTTACAAAAAATATTTAAACTGCTTTATATTAGAGCGGTTAATTTAAGATTTTAGTTACAGTCCTGTCTAATGTTTTAACGAGATTTTTAATATTTAGCTATATCCTTTTATTGTTCTTGAAAGGCTTCTATTTAAAAAAAGATCTTAGTGCTACCTGCTGCTAATTCTTTAAATTTATTTCAGATGTCAGTAGTGATGTTGAGAAGCGAATTGTAATTTTATTTTTATAAAATTTTTATTCAATGATCTTACGTCAATAATTTGAAATTAATAAAAACATTCTTATTATATAATAATATGAGATATACAATACAATAAAATATTGTATTACATACATAACAAGAAAAGAAACTTAAGTAATTGTATTAATAATACTAGGAGACCAATATCATCATATAAAAGAAAATAATAAATAATAGAAATAATTGTATACGTTTGTATCAAGCAAAATTTATATGTTACAAATCAAATTGGTGAAATCAGTTATCTAATCTCAACCTTTTAGAACACGATACACATTTCATTCCAAAATAAAATCATATTTTTCGTATTTCAAAATTCGTATAATTTCAAACAACATGAGATATGACATATTAGTCGTTAAATATTAGCTTTCTTAAATCGTAAACACATTATTGCTATGTGTAATATAGCAAGCTTACAAACTGGTGTAAAGAGGAAGGGGAACAAAGAAGGTGAAAACTAAAAAAAATCATTATAATAAAAGGAAAACTGCAAGAGCAATATGGAGCGGTTCATCAATTATTGTCTTTGACTTTTAACTCAATTGACATTTTTCTATTTCAAATCGCTTTTTTTGCACCGATATAATAGGCTCGAAATGCAAATTTTTCATTTTTTTACATCTATGAAACTTATATATTTAAATTTACAATTTTTTAACTTCTCTATTTAAATAAATATAATTTGTGTTTTTTATTTCTTCTCTAATGCGTTCATTTGTGACATATACTGAAGGTAAACTCAACGGTCACGACAACAACGACAACTAATTTGTTATTGCCATATGGAAAGAATGGACAATGAGCAGCTCTTCAAGCAAATTTTAATGTGGACACCAACAGAAAGAAAAAAGGGAAAGACCTAAAGTAACATGAAGAAGTGGGGTACAGAAGGCAGTATCAGAACATAATCTACAACCGGGCGATTGGAAGGATAAAAGAGGATGGAAACTGGGAACCGAAAGGCGTAGGACGCTATAGAACCGAATACATGTATGTATTGCTTAGATTAGCCACATTTTTTTAAACAGCGCCTGTATATTAATATTTTAAAAAATATGCTATTCTCCATTTGTATGTATGAATTTGCTTTAGATTTTAAGATAAGGAAGCTATTCGACTTAAACTAATTACACAAACACCTTCGACAAAAGGTGACTTTTTTAAATCCTCTGATTTGGAATTTCTAATAGAGTGAGAAGGTTATGTTATATATAAACATTTATTACAGTAATTTTATTTCTCGCCAAAGATGACATCTTCATAGCTCAACTGACGTTTACAGTTTTAAACAAATTGGGCCAATTTGGGTCTTATGAAACAGTATAGATTTTGTGATCTTTTAATTTGAAATTTATAATAAGGGAAATTAGTAGTGTTTTGTATAGATATTTATTAGAGTGTTTTAGTTTTATATTTCACATAAAATAAACATACAGAACACATAAATAAAAATATTACTTAAATAAAAAAATTAAACATTATCAAAAATGAAACTTGTTAATTGCGATTATATTCTGATTTTAGTTCAAACCTGGCTAATATTTCTCTAAAATGAATTCGTGTACTTATAAAACCATATCTCGCTTCTGGCTCTAAGACGGAAGTGAAAGCTTTTGTGACAAGTTTTCAACAGCCTAAGTGTGACAAGGAAATGCAAGGAACTTTAAGCATAAAGCTTCTGGATCATGAATTAGTATTTTAATATGTTTGATAATGAATTCAAAATTGACGGTGGTGTAATAATTGTTTGTTGCCAGTTGGTTAGTTCAAAATATTCAGTTGCAATAAAATTTAACTAAACTTTAATTTCAAGTTTTTTTACATTGTTTTTAAAACTCGCATTAATCCCAGTTCTGTTGCATATTTGCGAGTGTCAGTTATCATTAAAAGTAGTAGATTTTAAGGTCGGCAATTACAGGATCGTCGATAGTTTTTAATTCATCCTCTAGGTAGCGCGAAAACTATGTAAAACTATAAACGTGCCTTGCCTCTAAGTACAGGAAGATTTTTTTTAGTACTAAGCCACTCACGCATATACATTTGAACTATATAATTTGAAATAACCTGGAATAGGTTTTTGTTCTAATATATAGATGCAATATACGATTTACAGGTGGAAGCCAGCAAGGCATATGACAATTTACCTGGATTTTATAAAGCTAACTCTGAAGAACAGTCTCTAGAGAACTGTTTTACAAATCTCATATACATTTTTGTGGTCGGTGCTGAGATCGTTGATGAATATTATATTGAGTTTCCGATAAAATTTCATACATGTTGCTATAATTCACAACGGTAGGTTTTTTACAATATTGTAGCGCGTTTCGGATAGCTTCAGAGTGCTAGTTTCTGTAGTAACGCAAGACTGCTACAAGATCTGCTGAGTTTACATTTCTTTGAAAAGAGGGGTAAGTATGGATTTTGCTATAGTTTTTCCCGAACCAGGTATTGAAGAGACGTGTTCCAATTATTAGGATCCTGGTTCTTATATTAAACTTATATGTTTTTAATAATCTTTCTTCGATAAAAAGTAATTCAAATAATTACCCTTTTTGGTCAGGACATTGAGTACTATATTATATAAAAAAATTAGAAATATTCTTCTAAAGCCTTTTCTATATAAGAGGTGCGAGCGGTCTTTTCTGCGCGACGCATTGGTATTTATTTGTAGGCTATGTTACCTAAATGTCCTTTTATGCAAAAACATCAGAAATCATATAATTTTTTGGTCAGGTATGTACTTTTAACATGTTTTAAATTTCTTGTAACTGACGTAAAATATAAATATTTATGTAGATAGAAATTATCTGAATTTTAACGCTTGCTAAAGCTCTCAAGCTGTTAATTAAAATGAGTGAAGTTTTAAATAAAATCATTGTTATTTTGAGTAACAACAACTTAATATCAGTGACAACTTTTGGTTACTATTACAAATTTATGTAAAATTAAAACTTTATTTTTTCGCTGTACCCTACTGTTTAATTTTATTAGTCACAAATACAATTATCCATACAAGAAAAGTGTTAATTAACTTCACGATATTATAACGAGGATGGGAGATAGTTGCGAGTTTTGTCGCTCGATCTCTAACACAAATTATACCGGCAAGTTTTAATAGCGACACAGATTACGCCTACTGTCCTCCTTGATACGCGCGGGATCAGATTTCGCATTTTTTCTAGTTGGCGAGCGCCAATCGGCTTATAAATATAAGAAGTATGATAGAGCACGCCTCTCGGAAACATGCTTAACACGCGGTTCGGCGAAAAAAAATAAGCAAAATATTATACGCTAATTTAGTTATATTAAGGAAATAATTATAAATATTGACAATAACACAATAGTTTTTAAAAATTAACATTTTTTTTAAATCTACATGCACCTATCTTGCAGTAATGTAACGTATAGACCAGCCACGTCACTGGAAAAATAGCTAATAGTATAGATCTCAGGAATACAGACACAATTTCTGAAGTGGAACGCTTTAATTTTCTACAATATGTATTTAAATATTATTTTTATACACGAACGTTAATCTACGTTTGTCATACGGGCTCTTTATACCATGTTTGAGAAACGCCGGTTTAGAAAAAATTAAACTAAATCGATCTATATAATTTCTTCATGGATTTAAATAAGATTAGAAGAAGACAAACATAAAATATTTGTCGGTGAAATAATGACTATTCGTCCTTTCATCGAACTATATCAGAACCGGTTAATTTAATTCGCGAATTAAATTATTTAGTGACCTGGTTCAGACCTTTAAGGAATTAAAAATTAATTAATAAAAATGTATACCCTATAAATGTATAAATGAAAACAAACTTATGACATGTTTCGCCAACATTGTGGCTTCATCGAATGATACAAATAAAATGAACGAACAAAACCTTTTTTAAATGTTTTGCAATGGGTTTTTCATAGTTACCTAAATCTATATTAACAAATCATATTTTTAAGAGGGGAGTTTATGTTTATAGTGAATGGTTATTTACCTAACTAGTGCGGAAAGTAATACTTTTCCGCACGCGATTACAGTTTACAGGGGAGTTCGGTAAGCAGTCGAGTGTGGAAAACTCACTTTCCGTGCGAGTGAGGTACATCATTTTTCCTAGGAGCGTGCATAAATTACGTACCTATGTATTAGCAAATGCAGTTTAGTGAGGAGGGTGAAATGAAGTGTGTTAAATTTTTATTTATTAGAACTGACTACTTCAGATTAGATTTGATCAGAAATTAGAAGTTCAAAATATGTCAAATTTGATTTTCAAAATTCCTAAGCTACATTTACCTACAGCGACAAAAATAATTACAAAACGCACATACATGTTACATTTATTCACAAATAAAAATAATATATTTTTAAATTATTACTATTATACAGTTTCTCGGATTGATTACATTTAGAGGAGATGTCAATTCTAAACACTGCTTATTATAAGTTGTATTACTTGTTAATGGAAATAAACCTTCAACTTTCTTTTCGGTAAACATTTTATTTGCACTTTGTTTAATTATTAATCCCTACACATTGTATTGTGCATTTTCTCTGTTTGTAGTTTACAAAAAAACGACGTTGAGGTGTGTTCGAAGGACGTGGAGCTATATATTTCCTATAAAGCTGAAGACGAACTGCATCTCCACCAATTACAAATGTTTTGGAAATATAAATTTTTGTATCATGAATTTTGATGGTTAGCAGGGTCTTTCTTTGTCTTCAGTGTTATTAGTGGTCGAAACTCAATTATACAAATAGACATCATCAGGTGCCTCGGAAAAAAATTGTGCGATTTCCGCTTTACCTTGGATTTTTTTGGATGGTATCCTACGTTTTTCCGTTTCAAAAATGCTGTTAATATTGATTATTTACTTATAGCCACATCTTTGTTTGTTTTGATAAACAATTTGAACATTGAAAAAATTGACCATATCGTAGAAGATTTGCAATTTCAGATTTTCCGCCAAAATAGGGTAAAAATACTTCTTTTTTAAGAGATTTTACCTCTTTCTTCTCGCACCATTGTGTAAAAACTTTGTATGCTTTTTCATACCTATGCACAGTGTTTTCTCGGAGAAGATTTTTGGCCAAAAGTAGGTTATAATTGTGATTAAAAATATTTTGTGTTTAATTGGTAGAGATTAGGTAAATTACGCTTAAAAATAAACTTTGGTTAGTAAATTACAAGCTTTACACATCTGGATTTGATTAGCTCATGACAGGTGTCACTTCTAATGGAAAAATAAACAGCAAAAATAACTTAAAGCGCAAGTTATATTTTTATGTTCTTAAGTGTAGATTTGACTTAAATATCAAAACTTTTATAACTTCTATTTCCTTTTTAGAATTTTTGAACCACGAGTGACGCAAGCTAAATAAAAACATGATTTTTTTAATGTAAAAAACATGAAAGAAAACGTACTATCCAAAAGCATAAAATTTTATAACTATTAAAAATAGTAGCATGAAATAGGAAAAAACTATAATCCTGGAATGCTTTCCAAAAAAATTCACTCTTCTGATTTTTATGATGTAAGATGTAATATTTTGTCTGCGCTTGTGTGCAAATGCAGGAAAAAATACGTGTCGGCGTCCGATATTCGACGATCAAATTTTATGTGTATGTTTTTCTTTAAAAGAACATGTTTTTTTTAAACCATTGAAGTGTTTTCATTTACGTCACTATATACAGTGATAATATTTAATGAAATTTGTGTCTTAAATTAACAACAAGATATAAATATAAAATATTTAAAAGTATATTACGCATACGTATTATTAAATGAAGTAATTATTAAAAAACAAAGAAAAAATCAATATATAACATTGATTTCATCTTCAGAATCGGAGGAATCAACATATTTAGGAGCCATAGATGGTAAATGTTCTTTAAAGAATTTTATTGTTTCGGGTAAAAACATTTGTTTATTTTCCTTCGGCATTTTCCTTAAACTTGTGATTAGTGGATCATAAGATACCAAAAATCTATTTAAACGATCACTGACTGAAAATAATTGTAGGGGAACGAGTAATGTGCGAAATATATCATAGTCTGAAGCATTTTCTGTAATAGTTTGTTTATATCCTCTGTGACCGGTACTTCAGTCACAACCCCACTTGGGTATCAAAGTCATTGTAAGGCCGGTATCGACATTTTCAAATACATCTTTTTGAGATAAAATAATTCGCGAAACAGTATGGTCCAAAAGCGCCTGCAGTTGAACCTTTGCATCCAATCGGTGGGCTGGATATGTTCAGAAGATAAATAACAATTGACCTTTGCTTCCAATTTTTTTTTATAAGAGGGATAAACATCGAAGTTTCTTTCCTTAGCGTCTTTTCTAATTGTTTAATAATCATCATCATCGGACATCCTAATATCGATTATCAGGCTAAGAGGTTCATCATTTGTATATGGTTTGATAGGTTTTTGTTATGATTATTCCAAGTGTTCATTATTTTAAGTGATCGGGTTGGTGTAGTTTCAAGACCTGTTTTAATTAAATTTAGGTCATCCTTTTTTGATCTTTTTTTAAAATTAACTGCAACGCACCTTTCAATTGATTTTTGTCGTTTGTATCTGCCAGTTCTCGAATTTTTCTTCGTTTTGACCTATTACTGCTTTATGTAAATGATTTTTGTGGCCTTCCAGAAGAAATACCCGGGGTTTGTAATATATTCATTTATGAAGAAAAAAATTACCTCCCTTAGTAACCACGCATTATTCGATTTCATAAATGTATTTTTGGAACGATTAGCTTTTTTCCATTGTTTTGTTAATTGGTCGCAAATTTCATTTATTTTTTTTAGCGGATTGTTGATAGATTTGGCCTCGAATGTTTATTCTATTGGTAATTCCATTGTAAACTTGGCAACTTCTTTCAATTGAATTTTTTTTCTTTTCAAACCATAAATTAAAAATCTCTAACCTCTGTATGGTCGGAAATTTTTTTTAGGTTATGTTACCTCCAATGTCGTTGACAGGTCACATGCTTCACAGAGCTAATATCGTTTTGTGCAGCACACGACTTGTCTACGACATTGGAGGTAAAATAATCTCCAAATTGAGAGCTGCACAAAACAAAAACAAGAAAAACCTTTTCCCGATGAAATTTGGAGGTTAGAAATGACAGACATCGATGATTAAGGAATGGAGACTTTTAGTATGTTAAACTGTAGGTTTTTAATTTATTTAAGCAAAAAAATTTTGAATAATAATGTTTTTTCTATTTTTACTGTACGATGTACCTTACTGTAGCAAAAATTATTACTGATGAATACTAACATAAAAGTGTTGATATCTCATAAGGCGACAAAAAGCGGCAGTTATTTTATTACTCAAAACACCATAAGTTGCAAAAACGGTTGATGACGGAAACATAAATTTTCTATACCAAAGAAAAACGTTTGAAATATATCAGGCATTTTTAACCACGATTAAAACATCCCTTCAAAACAGCTACTATGAAATAAAAATAAAACATTGAATTAACGTTTTAATTTTAATTACATTGTTCTGCAGCTTCCATATCAAATTTTGTTAATTTATTTCCAAATAAACTTAAATAATTACCGATAACTTAAACAATATAATAGAAAAATAAAGTGTTTTAAGAGCCTGTTTGTAAAACATTGAAAAGACGCTTCGTTTTGATAGCTGTAGGTATTCTTTTGTTTCAGTGTTTTTTATTTTCTAAGCCTACTGGACCTTCTAGTATATTTTAATATTATATTTACATAAGTTAAAGGTACTTCTAATATAACACTTATTGGTCATAAATGGTCTCCGGGAAACCACTGTGCTATGGCGGGATTCTTCGGGCAATACCTGTAAGCTGACTGCTGCAGTCTTCGTCTAAGTCTTGCATGTTGAGTGGCGAAACCGTCTTCTAAAAGCACAAAATTAAAAATAACTAGGCAAACTAAATCACACACAGACGCATTAGTTGTTATTGCTTTTTGGTGTCATCGCATCCGAAATGTATCTATTAACACTATTGTTGAAACAATTGTAACTATAAGTTTACTTAGCATTAAGTTAAATGGAATGATATGGGATTATAATATGATGTAAAGTCAAAATTATGATATAAATAATGGGATGAATTTTTCAAATTTTTAGAATATTGAAAAATTACAAATTTCTGTTAAGCGGGTTTTTTTAATAATTTTTGAAAAAAAAGATATCTAATACTTTTGATACAGTTGAAAAAAAAATTGTCTTTATCAAGCACTAGTGCGGAAAGTAAATTAGTTCCGCACTAGTGCGGCAAAAACTAATTTTACGTACTAACACGCGTAAGGAAAGTTGCTTATAGGTTTAAGTCAATATGAAAAACCCATTATAAAACAAGTAAAAAAAGGTGTTGTTCCGATAAAGTTGCGAAACATGTTATAAGTTTGTTTTCTTTAATATAGTGGAAGTTTTAAGTAAAAAATGTTTTTTTTTTACTTAGTTCTATATATCTTAACTATGGATTTCCACCAATTTATCGTCTGAATCAATTCAGGAATATATTTTTTTCATTTTTCTAGTAATCGCTAAAGGTATCTATATTTTGTAAACGATCATGTTATGTAAGTAGACAAATAATACTACTAAGAAGTAACGCGGTCATGAAAACCAAAACGTATTTACCTGTTTATTGCGGAATTTTAGTTTAACTTTTAAATGTCGAGAATTTTATTTTAATTATTTATTTTTTGCTTCTCCTCTTTAACTTCTTATCCAACAATAAAAATAAGACCATTTAAACTGAGCTTCAGAGATGTTTCTCTATTGCATGCAACAGTATCAATGCTTGTAAAGTTTATTTATATTATTACTCTCACATTTTAAATCAACAGTATTATAATAAAAATAATGTTTTTGGTCTTTCTTGTTAAAATATCCTACTGAAAACAAACAAATCCAATATTTTATATATAAAAGCTACAAGTCGAAACATGTGGGCCTTAAAATGAGCTACTCAAAAACCAAAATAATGAGTCCAGAAAATCCACATATGTCGATAAAGAACCAGGACATAGAAAACGTTAATCAATACAAGTACTTGAGCCACCATCTCTCTTAGAAAAGAAAGTCACTCAAAAGAAATCGCTTAACTGAATATACTCTCCTGGATGGCTTTTGGAAGACTATTAAAAGATAACACCAATCCTATGAACCTAAAAAAGAAAGTGTTCGATGCATATGTCCTGCCAGTACATACGGATTAAAAACAGTACCTCTTACATAAAAGAGTGCCAATAAATGAAAAGTGATGCAGAGGGATATTGAAATCAATGTTGGGTTTGTCTTTGAGAGACAGAATCCGAAATAAAGAGATCAGAAGAAGAACAAGAGTTACGGATGTAATTGAGAGAATCGCCGAATTAAATAGGCAATGGACTGGACATGTCGCAAGGCAACGAGACAAACGATGGACATTCAAAAATTGTACAATGACAACCCAGGTAGACAAAGCGAAATAGAGGTAGACCCAACGGATAGGGATAGATGACATAAAGCAAATAGCCGCAAGTACTGGCAGCAAAAGGCACAAAACAGAATCAAATGGAAAAACATAGGAAAGACCTATGTCCAGGAGTAAATAAATGCAGGCTGAAGATAAAGATTTATGTCTTAATAGATAATTTCATAAATTTTTTATTTTTCTGTTATTAAGTAAATAAGTGGTTGAAGTTTTGTATTTATTCACAAGTGTTAATGTTTTAATTACCAAAGTGATTAAACAAAAATTTTAGTTGTTTTTTTTATATCGGTAGATCGTTATTATAGTTATTCTTAAGTAGTTTAAAAGGCACTCTTTTATCATAGTACTTATGTGTTTACTAAGATGATTTATTTAATAGTTGAATCGGTCTCATATTAGCACCTGACCCGGAATCATTCATTTAGTTATGTGTTTAAAACAATATTTTATTAGCTATAAACAGTTAAAAATATTAGAAAGTTTATATTACATTTTACATACTTTAAAACGTGCAAATAAATTCAGGTGCTCGCAATTTTTGCCCAATCTATCCGTTTACTGCGGCTGTCGCGATAGACGTGGTTTCTGAATTTGGGTATATGGTGAATATTAATACTTTTCCATCTGGTTGGAGTAATCTATGGTAGCGAGATGATCTCTTATTTTATATTCAATATATATTAGTTAAAAATATTTAAAAAATATTTTTCATTACTTTCATAAGCTTCAAAGGATATCTTTGTAAAATTTTAAAAGTATAAGTAATTGTGTTCTCAGCATTCTGAAATAATTGTAACTTGCCTATAAAATTTTTGTTGGTATTACAAACTAACCAGACCTCAGACTGCCCAATTTTACTTGCTGCATTATCTGTAACAAATTGATACATCAGTGCTACAAGAACCTCATATAGGCCCACTAATGTATATAATTAGATATTATGCTTGAAACCAAAGCAGAGTACCTTTTGGAGATCTAATCTTTTATGTTAGATTTTCTAATAGTTACTCTATACTGTCAAAGAAAAAACAGCAGTGGCGGCTCGCGGGTGAAAAAGTAAGTGAAGTGCAAATGAAACAAGAAAATATCGCAATAATTTTTTTTCCAGAATTTTTTTATGTGTATAGGGGGTAGAATATTTTTTACGACTTACCTAAATTTTGTATACTAAATCAATTCTCCTATCCCTCATAGCAGCAAATTTATTTATAACATCCTCATAAAATGGATGAGTTTCCCTAATCTCCTCCAGAAATTCCTTTTGAATTGAAATATTGCCAAGATATTGTAGTTCTTGAATAAGTTTTTACACATTTGAAGCAAAAAAAACTTCTTTCCACTAAAGCACTTGTCAACGGTATTGTCAAAATAAGGAAAAACAATTTATATGCTTCGGTAAAAATATATTTATTTTTATTAATTTTTTTCACTTGCTCTTGCAGCGATATATTCCAATTACTCTCATTGGTAAAAATAAGACCAAGCTCATTTTTAAGTCGTTGACTTGCTGAAAATATTTCTCCATATAACTGTAACAAATTTTCAAATGGGCCAGTCGGAAAATTTTAACTATATCCGGAAAATTTATCAGACCCTGCTAAACATGAAAATGTAAGTTTTTCACAGTCTTGAAATTGAGTGTCATTTCCATTAAAATATGGTTCAATATTTCATAAAAAAGGGTTCTTTACTTAGCCCTAATTTCTTCAGGTGAAAACTTAGCTTGCTCACGTTTGTAATGATTTATTTCTGTAATAGAATTTGCTTTATCAAACCTGGTATTAAAAAAATGTTCATTTCTTTTTTTACAGAGCGCCTCACGACAGCGTTTTATATTGGATATGCAAAAATGAATGTCAAGCGATTTTTTTTGAAGAACCTCAAGTAGTATGTCCGTTATTGAGAAAATGTCATTAAACACTAATGCCAAAAACGTGAATTCAAAATCGTTCATCTCACCTAAAAATCCTTTTGCAAGGCGGATTGATTTTTCATCAGATTTGTCACAGTTTGTAATAAATTCAAAGACGTCTTTTAATTTATTCCAGTCTTAAACAATCACATTTACTTCGAATTTGAAGTTGTAACAACACCATAAATAAATATAACACAAAACAGTCAAGTTAACTGCAAAGGAACTCACCGGTTGCAGCGAAATCCGCAAAAATAAGAGTAAACAACCACCGGAAACTGAAAAAAGAACGACACGTGGGTGTAGGGTACGCGTTGTCATGGCAACATAGTAGGAAAATCGTAAACTAAACATAGCACCTCCAGCAGAGTCAAAGCGGTTTGCGCCACTATTATAGTTGTTATAATAAACTTCGATTGAAAGTTTTAAAAAGACATGCCGCCAACTGTCAAGTAAAATATTTATTCGAGATGTACAGTTTATTTTTTACCAATTAGGTATTAGGAGTATATATTAAGAGATATATAATAAATATAGTAGAAGTAGCACTTCACCTACTTCACCTGAATAGCCGCCACTGAAAAAGAGTGCCGCAAAATAAAATAGATCACTATATTAGTTTAACTATTAATATTCAGTTAAATTACGAAAAAATTATACTTAACTAATGATACAAGAGAAAAAAGCGATAAATATTTCTAACTACCTGGCGCAAAGGTTCCTGAATGTGGTTCATTTAAATATATTAGACATTCAGGTATAAATGATTTTATGCCACTGCTTGTAAAACTATTACATTTTCGGCGTAAGGCAATTCGTGACTTCTCCTTCGTTTCCAAGGAGTATGTAAAGAGCATTAAAATAAAAATATTTTAAAAGTTTCGTTATCGTACTCAAGCGGCTTGTAAAGTTTTATTGGAGTATCCTTCTTGTACGATAGTAGATTAGTCCTATAGGAAGATATCTATGTCTTTGCTATCAGAATTGCTACACTAGAGGTCTATAAATCTTTTAAATTCTTTATACAATGGTATTTTTTAAGACATAGTTACAAAAATGTAATTTTAGAAGTACAATTTTACGCAAATCAGTAAGAAATTATACTAATAAGGTAACAAGTGAGGTGCCGGACTTTGCGAAATCAGTTTTTACTTACTAGTTTCATGGTATTGTTAGAACAGCAAAATTATATGTCCCTTTTGAGAAACTGTGAATATAAAGTTAAGTTTAAAGATTTTAGCTTCAATCTTATTTCTATCGGATATTTATTTACCCTTGGTTTTTTTGTTAGGAAAACCTGGAAAACCTTTATGATAAGAGAATATTCAGCCCTTCGAATATTCAGCTGAAACTATTGTTGTTCTACAAATACTTTTTGATTTTTAACCTGGCTTGAATTCGGTTGATGCAAACATTATACAAATTAAAAAAAAATACAATATACAATTTTAAACGTCATTAAAAAAGTGTTTAAAAAATCTCATCATTTCTGACAAAAAGTTGTTTTTCGTTTGTCTATTTCGCAATATTATGGCAAAACATAAAAAAATTTTGTTTGTTTTTTTTGTAATAGCGTTTAAAGCAACATAAGATTTTCGACGATCAGTAAATGAATTTAGAAAATCAATAAACATTTTGTTGAAATATTAACGAAACACAAAAGAGTTTGAAAAAATTAGGGGTCCAATCCAATAATTTTAAAATTCCGTTGAAGAGAAATATCAAAAAAATAATTTTCGAATGATCTCACAATTTGGTTCGATCGCGGATGATAGTGACAGTAAAGCATCATCGAGAAAAGTTGGTTCTTTGATGGGTAACCACCTGGGAAGATCGTGCATCATCATCATAAGGGCTGCCAATACTAGATAGTAGTTTTTGCAGCTATACAATAACGACTGTAGTAGTACCAGTGTGTTTTCTATATAGGTACTGTAAAGTATGACGGCGGCGGTATAAGGTAACGGTACTTTATGGTTAATCCTTAGGCCTTCGTGCTCTGTACAAACAAAGAAAACAAGTATTTTGAGCTCAGAAAAGATATAATATACCACCAACCTGTCGTATTTTGATCATATAATGCGCGATCGGAAGACCTATAGTATTCTTCATTTAATTATCCAGGGGAAAATAGATAGAAATAGAACCTTGGCAGAAGAAGAACATAGTGACTAAGGGATTTAAAGCAGTTATTTGGTTAGTCCACCATTTCACTTTTCAGAGTAGAAATAAACAAAATCATGATAGCCAACATGATCGCCAACGTAATCGCTTAGGGTATTACAAAAAAAGAACCAGTATGGTGAACGTTATAAAGGAATTTTCTGTAAAGATGAAATTTAGGAACAGGATACCAAATTTGTACCAAAGTTCTATGAAAATTGTATAGAAAAGCATTCGTTCTTACATCGCTCAATATATCACATTGCAAGTATTATAATGAATTATAGTTAATTTTTTCTTTCTGATGTTTTACTAAGTTAAAATATATTCTAAAACACAATAAACAAATGGTTTTTGTTAACGATCCTCTTGTTGTTTTATTAGATTCGTGTATTAATTTGTTGTTAGGATCCAGTTTTTTTACTGAAACCTAACCCCAAATAATGCACTAACAATAAAGAAAGTCATGATAGTCAACACTATCGCCAAAGTCCTATAATCGGTTAGTGTACTACACAAAAAACCTGGAAGATGAACATCGGAAAGGAATTTTCTGTTAAAACGATTTAGAAACAGGATTACAAATTTAAAAAAGCATTCCTTTTTATATAGCTCAATATTTCATATTGCAAGTACTGAATTATAGTTACTTTTGTATTTCTCGTATTTTACTAAATTAAAATATTTTCTAAAACTCCATTTATAACTTCTAATAATAATAATTAAATTTTTCTGTGGGCAATTTTGGCTAAATTGACTAGATGGTTTTTCAAAATATTACTGTGATCAAGATTTGTTAGAAACCAATACATTATTGTGAATAGTAAGGGAGGTCCCCCTTGAGTAAACTTGTATTTACAATTTTCATCAAACCTAAGTATTCTGACCCTTCACTTGTATTATTGGTATAAGTACATCTAAAATCGAGTTTGTGTAATTTGCGTCTAAAATTATAGCCAGGCTCTTAGTAAAATTAATTCCCTTTCTAACTTTGGCAGTTAACCGAACGATTCTGCATATATATAAGTAGTTTGTCTCACAGCCGATGTGGCTCATCATTTTGACAAATACAATAATAGAGTCACACTTCGATTATAAACTAATAGAGTAAAATATAAACAAACTTTTTTGTCTCCTTTTTATATATTAAGTGAGGATGGAAATGTGGAAACTGTATTCCAAATGATAGCATTAAAATTACTTTATAGATTATGACTGCAAATTGTCACGAAATTCAAACTCATTTTCGTAATATTAACTCAACTAAACTAAATCCAAAAATTAATTATTGAGGAATCAAAAGTCTCACTGGCATATTAAAGAGATTAATCAGACATCCAATAAAGTTTTCAAATTTCATTTTCTTCCAATTGCTTACCACATTCATCCAATTTCAAAATAATAAAATTCACAAATAATAATTTTGTTTTAATGGGACGTGAGTTTTTGTATTCAATTGGTTTTCAATCGAAGAATTTTTAAAATCGGTGCTCATAGGCAGTCCATCAGTTCAAGTGATAACGTCACACCTGTCAAGCGCTTCCATTCATTCGAATGTTTCAGAGATGAATTTTAAAAATTGCTCGAATACGTTTCATATTGATTCATTTAATGAAATGGTGATAATTTAATAACTTTTAATATGCTTAGCACCGCCACTTTTTGAGATATTTGGACACTTGATTGGATTTTTTGTGTTTTTATTGAATACTTGAAGATTTTTGTTGAAAAAGTGAAATGTAAGTAGGTGTAAAGCTAAAATGTCACCAATCATGTGTATGAAAGTAAATATTGATAAAAATAACGTTCATTCATGAAAGTGGGATTATAACTTGCTTGTAATTAAAGCCCGTACAAAAATATTAAAATCGATGAAATGAGAAGTGAATTATTTTCTACCGTACACACACAAAAAAACACAAATGAGTTTTGACTTGACAAAACTTATTTTTTTTATTCTATATTTTAAAAATACAAGCGTTTTTCTTAACAATCCTTTTTGTTGCTTTAATTTTAAATTACGGTATAAGTGTTTAGTAAATATTTTTTATACTTGATATTGCGCAATAGATTATATAGTTATGGACTCTCGATTTTACGTGAAAATCCACAAGAAAATTATTGATAGCGTCTATTTTAGTTAATATAATGTGAATACAAAGAACAAGAATAGAAACTAGATAGATAGGATACACCTAAAACAGACAGGAAATTAAAAATACCATGCACTTTTATTAAGTTGTTTTGTCAATTTGATAAACTGAAAAAGCACGTTTAAGAATGAGATAATCTATTATAGATGACAATTTTGGGGTATATTTGAAATACTACCTATTTAAGTAATTAAATGTTGGATTTGCAGGAATATTGCAAATGTAGGAAAATGTGACAAATTACTGTTTGAAATGAAACAATTCTTAAGCCTGGGTTATGGATTGAAAAAGTTCGCGTCTTGCGCCGTCCTTTTGAGATAAGCGTTTGCTGTGGTTCTTAGCCCGTCTTATAGATTGAAAACGTTTGCGCTTTGCGTCGCCTGTAGAATTAACTTTACTTTTACGTTTATGTTTATCGCCTTTTTATGTAATGCGATTTTGTCTTGCTTGGTTTTAAGTTTATGTTCCTTTTTTTTAATTTGCTGTGAATGGATAATTAAAATCATAGTAATAATGCCTAGTAAATAATAGCACCGAACATTAACAAGACAAGAAGGAGCACTCGAAGCTCTTCCCCTTGGTATGCCTATCTCACTCGAATATCGGATGCTATGCTTTTTCGATGCCTCGAAGTCCTGCCGGGCGAGAGGCATAAACGGGTTGTCCGTCGTAGAATAAAGTATTGAAATATACCACCGAACATTAATATATACCAATTGTCTTTATATTTGCCGGCGCGCAGTGTGAAACCAGTTTTTTATTTTTTTTTAAATTAAAATAAGCATTTAACAATTTACATAGTGTTTTGTGCTTGGTAAGTGGCTGGAAAATTACGATTAACTCCGTTATATCTTTATGGGAAAGTTTAAAACGCAAAAAGTATTCATTTCTTTTAACAAAAAACCTTAATCATGATTTTTTTTGTCCTGAGAAGAAATTGTTTCCGAAATTCGAGAAATCTAACCCCAATACAATTTTTAAGGCATTCAAGAAATTATTTACTCACAAATATCTTAATGAGGTTGAAGGTGCAAAATGTATCCAAGATATTAATAAAGTTTTGCTTAATGTAACTTCAAAATATATAAATATCGATGTACCAATAATGACAAAAAATAGTTTTTCAAAGTGTTTGCATGCGACTATATAATTTCTTCAAGTACGGACGGCAATGCTGTAGTGTTTACATTACTTGCTATCTATTAAAAAATTGGTAAATTTTCTTTAGCCGGAACTTCCGTCATTATGAATCTTTTCTCTTATTAGGAATACTCAAGAGTGGCCCAATTTAGTTCAGTATAATAGTCGTTACTATCTTTTAAACATTTTTATTGGGTGCCATTTTTTCCATTATATTGGATTCCTACCAATATTTTACTAGTTTCTGCTTATGCCACACTTGTTTTAGAGCATAATTAAAAATAAATTCAGTAATTACTTTTTACATTGACAAACACCGGCATTTTGTTACGTCATGTTGAATTGATCCCGAGGTTTATCTCTATATCACATTTAATTTTTCTATAAAATTTTTCAATTGAATTTTAAAAAAATGATTGTCCGCCAATTTATTCCAATATCTTGAATTCGTGCTACAACTTTACCAGTTTATCTCTATATCACATGTATTGCTTGCAGAAAATTTGAAATTAATTTAATAAGTGGTTTTTCAGGCCGATTTTTAAATATTTTTTTGTTATTCTAATGAGTTCATCTGATGAATAGCTTTTAAGCAATGTCGCCAACTGACAGACCGACAGACGGACCGACGGAATTGATTAAACATATCTTTTTGACATCTAGGAACGCTAAAACACGAAAATATGTAAAACCTGAGAAGATGATTTTTTCTCGATTACAAATATTTTATTTGGCCGCCGTTTTGTTCCGCTATATTGAATTATTACCACAGGTTTACTAGTTTATCGGTATATCAAAATTAGTTTTTTAGGCTGAATTTTTAAATACTTTATAAAGCTGCCATTTTGTTCCGCCCTCTTAGATTAAAATTTTCCACAGTTAATTTTCTTTTTTATTTAATTTTTACAAACAGTACTTTTTATATTTATTAATAAGATCTATCAATTAAACCACTTGACCTTTTCCTCTTTTTTCTTTTAATACATATAAAGCAAAATAGGTTACAATAACAATTATGGCTAGATATTTTTAAACTCGTTTTTAAACCACCCCGGTAAGTGAACGTTTATTATTTTTAACCGAGAGCGGTTCGACTAAACCTCGTAAAAGCACGGGCACCTGCACAGCCGTATGAATTTCTCGGATTCGTCAGAGCGTTATTGTAAGCACAACATAAAAGTTCGGACGGACTCCTTCTCGTCTTATTAATGTTCGGTGATAATAGGCATTGTGGACAGCTGAAGTTGTTGAATAGAAGGCGGCAAAAAAGGTGGTGAATTCGGCCTGTTAATTGTAGTAAAAATACTCAAAACTCTACCAGTATTTTCATAAAATTATATACAATGACCCCCAGTTTTTTTAAATAGACGAGGGTATTATTTGTATATATTTATGTCAAATGTATTACGAAGGACGAACGTTTTGAAAATCTCTCTAAAATCCAGCAAATTTTATTGATTGCAGCTTAACGCAAAGTTAAAGATCGCCATCTTTTCGACGCCTAGCGGAAACTTAAACGGATGGCGGCAAAAATATAACCGTACCCATTCCTTTACTTTAAGTAAACTTGAAGGAAAGCGGATGCGGCGATGCAAGACGCAAACGTTTTCGATTTATAACCCAGGCTTTAGTGTTAAATGTACGTTTGATATACAATGTTAAGATTTTATATATTTTCGTAGGTTTCAATATGATATTAGATAATAATCGAATTAATTCCTAATATTTTCTAAAAATATATGAAATAATTCACAGACATAGCAATTATGTCATTGTTTTGTAAAAAAGTTACACATCAAATAATTGATGAGTATTTTAGAGGAAATATCAGATTTCAGGCCATTCTAATTCAGCCTAGGACATATTAACAGTTCCTATCCCTGTTAGGGATTTTGCATTTTTTCCTAGGACATACTAGTATTGCCTAATAGTTTTTAGGACCGAATGGCCTGTTTACTGTTAGGAAATATCCTATTTAAATTGTTTGTTGCATCCAGAAGTTTCGATGATCAGTAATATTATTGTTGTAGTTTCTTAATCGTACCGCCATACCTCGCGTTGTTTTAAAACTATAAAATATTTTTATTCAAAACATGTTAGAAAGGGAAGCTAAATCCACGTTTAAATTTGTTAACAAATGATCAACATAGGAGCTTAATTGAACAGGTAAGTTTGTTAAATTATTTTTATACAATTTGTTTTAGGTGTATTGAAGTATGTAAACTTATACATACGTTCTGTAGACCTCTTGTAGTTTTTTTTGGTATTTAAAGGAATTATTTTAAATTAGAGTAAAAATTACTAAATTTGTATGCAATTATTTTACGATTTGAGGTTATCTATCAAGTATATTGGACTATAGAAACCTATAGATACATATGGGTACGTTATGTAGACCTCTTTTTGCTGCAATTAATAGAGTCCGGATTTCTAGGATTATTCATATTATAAATATTAAAAGCAAATACATTTTGTTTACAAATGTGTAGGATTTATCCAAAAATAAGTTATTTGGCACTATTTTTTTTGTGATTTTTTTGCTTATTTTGTCGTTTTCTGCTCATTTTTATATATTTTTTAATAGTCCCATATATGTTTGCTTGTATTAACTGATTTTTAATATCGTTTTGATATTAAATATGATTAATGTGACGTAGAGTTTGAAAATTTTATTTTGTAAAATGTATTAATTTTTTACTAAACATGTTTAAGACGTCGAACATTTATTAGATTTTTTTAATATTTTGCACGGTTTTGCAAAAAGGAAGTGCTCTTTGATGCTTTTTTATGTTCTTTTCGGACTTTTTCATGCTTTCTTTTCGAAAACCGATATGTTTTTGAAGCTCTTTTTTCAGTAATTTTAATGCTTTTTAATCTGGGCTGTACTAATTAGGATCAAAATTGTTGTGAAGGAGCCTCCGACACTTCAGGTTCAAGGTCAAATTGAGAAAGACGGTTAGAAAAGTCTGAACAAAATGGATATAAGAGTAGTATACAAGGCGGGGTACTGTGACCGAGGATGGCCTGTCTGTCCAAAGACTGGGCGTGTCCAACTTCTTCGGCGACGAAGTGACACAATCCTGAAAAATTCCTGAAAATGGCCGAAGAAGAAGTGGTCGACAATGACCAGAGGCTGTTGACCAGAAGGGCCTTATTAGTGTACGGGTTCAAAAAGGCCTTTTATATTTGAAGTGTCTTTTTGGCACTCACACACATGCACCCCTATAATTATTACTAATTTGTTTCTTATAAAAAAAAAAAGCCCACGCGCCCGCCTGGATTCGAACCGTCGACACCGAGATTTGTTTTTTGTCAAATTTTTAACTTCTAGACTACTACCGCCATGCAGTACGTCGTAATAAGTAAACAATTTAGATGATCTTGTTTATCTTTTAAACGAGCAATAATAGTAATAATACGCAGTTATACAGTACAACACATGTGGTAAAAAAAATAGAATGTTTGTAGGGCTTCACGCCGCACCTCTGGTATAATTTCATGAGCCGAGCCTCGCCTCGCCGAATTCCGAGAATTGTTTTTCTGTTAATATTCGACGTAAGACTAGAGGTCAGGTTCGCAGATAAGAAAAGGTCGAGGATGTAGATAAGGAGATGTTTGTGTAGTATTGAGATGAGCAATGTTTGAATAAATACGTAAAATATTAGTTTTTGGAAAAATACCGAGAATAGCTTGTTTTAATTTTCGACGACGTAAGACTAGAGGTCAGGTTCGCAGATAAGAAAAGGTCGAGGATGTAGATAAGGAGATCTTTGTGTAGTATTGAGATGAGCAATAATAATGTTTTAATAAATAATATTTGTTTCGAATAATAGCTTATACCAGGTGATTAAAAATATGTATAGCACACATAATTAATATATACGTAAGCCTTCTATAAATGAATACAATTTTTATGCCAAAGATGTAATTGTTCAGTTGAAAAAAATATTAATAAACACTTAAAACATAGAGTAAAGTTATTAAAATTTTGTGATCCTTGTTTAGCGAATTATGTATTTGGTGTAAATAGTATTAGGTCTATGATTTTAATGTCAAAATAGAACAGTGCAAAAATATGCAAATTAAAATGTAAAAAAAAACTACTACGGTTTATTTTATGTGTTGTTGGTTTTACTTAGTGGGTCTCGTAATTCGAACTATGGCAGGAGAAAATTCAATTTTGTGTCTTGATATCCAGAGATTTAATTGTGCCTCTGGATTTATTCCAAAAGAACTAGCTGTGTATGATGGAACACGTTGTTCAAATTTTCTTTTCAAACCACCATATGACAAAAGCATGTTAAAAGGCCAGGATTTAAAAACGATATCTTATCTCGAAAACTCATATCATGGTCTAATATGGGAGTCTGGTTTAGTAGACTTGAACGAAATAGCAAATATCTTAGAACATGCGATGAAAAGATATGATGCCCCCAAAATATACGTCAAAGGAGATGAAAAGGTGAATTTTCAAAGAAAATTTATAAGTGCGGAAAAAATTTGGAGAGTGAACCGAAGCTAAACAAGTTTAAGAAAGTTCCCGAATGTCACTTTCACAAGGATCCATATGGCACTACTTGGCATTGTGCATTATCAAACACCAAGTTGTTATATGGTTATAAATACTTTTTTTTTTTTTGTTTAAAGATCAATAAATTATTTGTAGAAAACATGGAAATAAAACGTATATGAAAAAAATATTTATTTTATTAAGTCACTCTACATTATTTTTATCTATCCAACTATTATACTTATCACTGAAACCTAACCATTTTACGAATACTCTATTGTTTTTACGTTTTAACACCTTTTCAACTAAATAAATGTCTGGATATTTAACTTTTTGCAATTGAAGTTCATAGAATCCTTCTTTAATGTCTTGTTTTTCTGCATCTTGAAGTAGGTATGTCACTGGATTTGTAAGTTAAACTTTTTTTAATATAAATTCGGTTTGGATTTATAAAAATTTGCACTTATAGTGTGTTATTAGTATAGGTTTTTAATATAAAAAAACATAACATATTTTAATATTTTATTTAATATTATCAGATGATCTGAAACCTTTATTTCCCCCTAATGTCCCAAAAAGAATACTGTTAGTCGATACAAAAGTGCAATTAATAGATTTTTTTTATGATGATTTGTGCAATTTTTTCTGATTTACAAATTTTAGATGCGATGCAATTAATAGATTTTTTTTGATGATGATTTGTGCAATTTTGTCTGATTTACAAATTTTAGATGTGATATTTGAATGATTAAATAAAACTATAAATACATTCTTGATCAATGATGCCCGCTCCGACGTCGATTCCATATTTGGCCCGATCTTGAATGGATTTCAGCGTAGAATCCTTGTGGTATTTCAATTTGTATGCCTGTGTCAATTTTTGATGATGGTTCAATGGTGTGGTCTTCTACGCTGAAAAGATCGAATCCAGCCGCTTCAGAGGTAAATTGTCTAGGAGCTAGAGCCTCTATATGTGTTTTTTCTTAATTTAATCTGAAAAAAAATGTAAATTTAGTTATTATATGAAGTAAATATTGGTATTCAACAAATTTATTAATTTAATGCCTGCCTGGATAGTTGGTTTTGTTGTTGTTGTTGATGATGAGACTGATGCTTTATTCGTTCTAATCTACGAAATTCCCTTTTTACACTTTTTGAAGCACCTATCGGACTTTGTCGCAGTACCAAATGGTTGGATACGTAACGGATAGGATCATAAGTTTCGAATGTTCCATCTTCATCCCAGCTATAATCAACCAATTGTGATGATGATGGCACTGCTGTTGTTGTTGTTGTTGTTGTTGTTGTTGTTGGTGCTGTTGTCAACGATGACGACGACGACGACGACGACGACGACGATGATGATGGTGCATCAAAAAGTTTGGTTCTTGGTGTAGTCATTCTTTTTTGATTTATTCTAAAAAAAAATAAAAAAAATAGTAATTTTTTTGTATATCCTGTTTATTATGATATTTTTTGATATATTTAATTTTTTAGAATATAACCTTTTAATATTGTGGTTTACTTTTTGTTCTAGGTGCTTTATTCGAAACAGATAATAGATAAATTAGCAAAATTAAAAACATGAATATTGTTTTTTTATTAGGTAAATTTTAGTTTTAAGGAAATCACCATGGTAAAGTATCTGTATATTTGTAATTGACGATTCTTTTATCGTCGTAAGGATTTAGAGCAACTTTTGTCTGATTAAATGTATAAACTTTATGTAATTTTGATACAATCATTTTTTGATTAACATTATTACAAGTATTATTAAAAATACGTTGATAATAGTCATCAAAAGTTATAGTTTTAAGTGCAGTTTTATTAATTCCCTTTGCTTTTTTATAATGTTATAATTTTGAATAAAATTATCAGTTTCTTTTAAATCTATTCCTTGATTTTTCATTTTTTTATATCTTTTCTAATTCCATTTGTGTTTTATATACTTTTATGGAACACGTTTTAGATTTAAGACCTATAAATTCTAACATAATTGTTCCATTTAGTTCATCTTTCATTAATCCTAAATTTTTTTACTTTTTGAGGGCATATTGTATATACGTTGTTATAAGGATAGTCTAAAGTATCAAATAAATGAATATCTTCTTTAATATGTTGATAGATATCGTCAACGAGAAAAAAAAGATATATTAAAGAATCGGTATCTGTATACAAAAGTTTTGCGTTAGATCCAAATTTATTTTTTATATAGTTATAATGAAAGTCATAAAGAAACGTTTTTTTGACAGATCCAAAAAAAAAAAAAAAAAAAAAAAAATGCTGAAACCTACTAAATATTGGTTTTATTTATTTTTACTTCTAATCGTGACATTTCGATAAGAACAATGTCATTAGAAATACAAGTACAACTATGAAAATTTGGTTGTGAAATATAAAAATTTGCTCCAAATCTACCAATCCATCTTGTTACTAACTTAATATCTTTATGTTTGCGTACGTTTTCTATTGTTTTTCCAAAGAATGCATTATTTAATAACTTAAAAAAAAATCAAAATCATTTTTGCTTTCTTTTCGTAAATTTGTATTTAAATCAATATGTTTTTTTTAACCAACAAGATTGATCAAATTTTAATACTTTATCTATTTCTATAATTTTTAATCCTAATTGTAAAACTTGTTTTAAATTTCGATAATGAATTACATTTTTTTTTTAATAAAAAATGTAGTTAGCAATTTTGGAAGTTTTGATTTTGGTGGACATAAATGTTCCGGACAAAGTGGTAAATCTTTATGTAATTGAAAAAGTTCTCTAGGATATTCTATATCAACTTCAAATATATATCCAATGGCGCTATCGTCAGCAATATTTAAAATAACATTAGGTTAGGTTATTATATTATTAATTATTTAGATTACTCCATTTAAATTTTTCTTTGAGGTAATGGTAAACTCATTGCTGCACCATATGAATTATTAACATCAAAATACATTAAATAAGATTGAGTTAATTTTGAATCGTAAGATGTTTCCATATATTTATTATTAGCTTTACCATATCTATTCGAACATTGAGATATACTTCCTCGAATACCTCTTTCGATAAATAAAAGCATGTCAATGTCAGTTAGTAGTAGTTCTAATTCGATACCTTGTGACAAAACAATTTGATAAGTTAAACCTGGAACTGTATAGGTCCACAATGCATCTAGTTCGTACGTTGTTAGACACATATCTCTAAAGTTTTCAAAAATATCAGTCAAAAGTAGAAAACGTCAGTTTTAAGGTATAATTCTGCATATTCTTGTAAATTGTTGATATTAAAAGTATTCCAAAAACGGTTTGAGACAAAACAATATTCATCTTGTGAAATATTTTTACCACTAATGGAACTATAAAAAGATTCTATTTTCGGAAATGTTGTGTCTTTTAATTGTTCCCAACAATCTAAATATCCATATGGAAAAAACTCCTTTACGTGATAGTAATTCAAACTCGGTATTTGATGTATAAAAACTTTTAAGAATATTTTTTTATCATTAGGTAAATAAGAGGATAAATTGTTAATACTGGAAGACATAAATCTATAAGAATCCAGAAATCTAAAATTAATATTTGTATTTTCTATATATTTCGTAAAAGAAATAAATCTTTCTTTATTAATTATAATTGTAAAGGGAAAAATTATTTTTTCCCTTTACATTAAGACTGAGTGCTTTAATTAAGAAATAACTATAGTAGCCGCAGGGAGATTGTAGAATAATACAAGTGTCATGGGGTCAGTTTCGCAGATAACAAAAGGGCAAGATGATTACAAGATGAATGAGTAGCACCACGAAACTGACAATGATCTTTAACTTTTTTTTCATCGAATGCAAATAGTTTTTTACAAATAAAACAATGAGATACAGAATAAAACGTATGTAATTCTTCTTTGTTTAAAGGTTTTATTGGAATTATATTTTTAAAAATTTTGTCAACTTGGTATGCAATATTCTCTTTTAGTTCTTTTAGGAACCATTCAGTGCAGTCTTTTCCTGTAAATATTTTAAAATATGATAAAGAATTATTATATTTAAAATAATATGTAATGCTGAAAGCTTTATGTTCTTGATATATTGTAGTCGTAGTAGTAGTAGACTTTGAATTAATTGTGTTTGGATTTATTTTTTCTAAAATACTTTCTAAATCGGCATAAATTGCAAAAAGAACTCTTTGTTTAAATTTAAAATTTTTAAATTTTAAAATATTTTTATCATCAGATGGTAAAGTTAATTTGGTTTTATTCATAGTTTTACAACAAATTAAATGTTTTTGAAGGTTTTCTTCAGTTTTAAAGTGATTTAAACATCTTTCACAAAACCATTTTTTGTGACTTATATTTCCCATTTGTTGGTTTAATACACGTGATAGATCTTTAATTAAAGCAAAATGATATATATTTGGATAGTTATTTTCATCATTAAAATAATCTATTTTATTGTTACAAGGAATCATTAGTAAATTTATTTTTGGAGAATAATTTTGTTGACTTGAACACAGTGGAACAATTTGAGATTTTTTTTATAGTGAAAATGTTAATTGATAATTTATTTAATATTTCAAATTTTAATATATTTTTAATGCATATGGGAAATTCAATGTTATCATACTTTAATACCTCACTAAAATGAGGATAAGAAGATGTTCTGTTTATATTTCTGTTTTTTTATCACTTACTGGATATAAAGCACATGCAATTGACCATAAAAACAATATTGATCATTATTTTTAATGTTAATAATTCCTTTGTATTTTTAAGAAGTTGAGGTATTTCTGTGTAAGTTGAAAGGTCAACATTTATAGGGTAAAATTATTTATATTCACTTTCAAATGTAAAATTTCATATAACGCAAAACCAGAATCTCTTTCTTGAAATTCTTCCAATTTTTTAAAAATTTTATTTTTCGCATTTTCAGTATACCAATTTCTTTTAGAGCAGTATTATTGTGAATAATTTCGTTTTCTGTAGAAAAATGTTTTTATATCAGTTTCCAGTTTTTATCTGAATTGAAAAACTTTTATATGCTTTATTTAAAAAAATTGTTGGATCTTTAATATTTAAGTTTATAATAGCACCTGTTCGTATTCGTTCCTGAAAACACGATTCAATATCTTCCAGTAATAAAATTTTTTTTAATTATTTTTAAATAGAGCAGAACGACAAAATTTTATTCTTTTTTGATTTTTAAAAGTTTCCTTATAATTTGTTAAATAAGTTAAACTTGATTCAATTTTTGAAAAATTTGCAATACATTTTGATTTACTTTTTTTGACAGTTATTAATTAATTTTATTATTTTATTTAAATATTTTATCCAAAATAAATATTCATCTTTTTTTAATTAATCTGCTTACCTGCTCGATTTTATGTAGCACTTTACTGACCAACTGATCAAGAGTCTGTAAGCTAATTTCAGAATTAACATCCATTTTTATAATGGACTGAAGTCTATTAGAATAGTTAAATAGGGATCTAGGTATATACATATTTTTTTAAGTTGTTGCAGTGAATTAGATTTTATTATAATACATAAGATAATTTCAGTGAATCCAAAATAATAAACTTAACAAATTAACCCACAATTAAAGAAATAAGTTATTACAACTTATATAAAAAATATATTCTATTTACAAATTAAGTAATCATTTCTACTGCGTAGTTGCATATGTAAATGTAAGTAATGGTTTTGTGATTATACAATAGGAGAGGTTGAGTTTTTTGTATTTTCCATTTAAACATTTCATAAGAAATACATTTATCTTAAAATTTATATTTTTTCAAATATAATATGTTTGAAACTAAATTTCCTAGTTTACCCTTCCATTAAAAAAACAAGAATCCACATCTTCCAAAACTGATTTTCTTTTCAACAGAACCTTGTTATTTTTTAAGTGCAATTTAAAACGTAATAAAAACTGTTTTTAAAATTGACAAATTACTTTCTATTGAAGTTTTTGCATATACCATAAAAAAATCAGTAACTTTCAAAGAAAATCAAAATAAATACTATTATTTAATTAAATGGAATTTTGTATATAGACAAGCTCGAAAAAGTGACTGTCAAAAATATTATCTAGTTAGACTTCGTTTTGAAAAAAAAATTAAAGAATGTGAAAGTGTACTTGAAAAAATTCTAAATACAGAACATAGATATAAAATATACAATGAAAGGATAAATATATTAAATAAATAAAATAAGTTTAAAAAATAAGTAAGTTCCTGTTAAATAAATATAAGTTGATTCAGGACAACTAAAGCCATCTTTAACGAAAAATTAATTTTATCTTTTACAAATACCATGATTGTAGATGGGTGTAGACATTTGTTTTTTTGATTTTAAAACTTTTTAATTAGAAAAAAATATATTTATATATAGAACTATTAAAATGTAAAAAAAAAACTAACTCCGCATCCAGTCGTTCAGTTAGAATTTATGTAACATCGTGGTATTTTATTTAGAAATACAGTGAAAAAAAAATATACAAATATTATTTATTTCTACCCAAAAAAAATAAAAAATATTTACTGAAATTACACGTATCACTATTATCTAACTAATCCAAATAATTTATTCTAAGATTTGGTTGTTTAATTACAATTTTGTTTTGAACTATTTCCATTTCATCTTCCTCGAATAAAGTTACTTTTGAAATTTGATTCACTTTTTTTTTATAAAGTTTGTAATTATGAAAATTTTGATAATATTGATGATCCCTGATTGGGAACGAAATTGGTTTTAAGTAAATTAGGAAATTTAGTTTCAAACTTATTGACAGGTCTTTGCTCAACAACAAAATTAGTTTTAAACATTTTTTTTGTCAAATCACTTTTACTAACAGCACGGATTAAACAATATGCACTAGTATTTTCTGGAACTGAAGAACTTGTTTCAAATTCTATACTAATAGTCAACAAACGAATAGAGAGAGAACTGATACCAAACGCAAACTCTGAAAATTTGAGATTTTGACGTAGACGACGATCAAAGTATTCATTAATTTCAAAGGAAATTTTCAACAAAATTTGCTGTTACATATTGGAACACCACATCCAGAGTAAATGCTTCTTTATCTTTTATTATACTACTAGCAAACAGAAATTTTCCTAATATTTTTAACGTGACTTATATTCGATAACGAAAAAAATAAAAATGCAATGCACGTCGTGCAACGTGACTTTGTATTTGATAACTGAAAATAAAAATGCAAAGGTCATGCAACGACCCATATTTGATAAAACATGTTTTTGCAACGTGACGTATCTTCTGGAAAAATTTTACATATACATGATTATACCATGCTACTTTGCGTGTGTGTGTGTTGTCAATAGAAAACAGATGAATGATTGATAAGAGTTTTCTATATAAATTATCATGCACACACCGAACCTGTCGAGTACATCGCTCTTGTCATTATATCATTTCCAAGTGAGGCGATCCGAAAACTGAAATTGTAAGTAGATTACTTAAAACAAAAAAAGAAGATTACCAAACGCATGTTCGTTATCTAAAAAAAAACAATTGCCATTATTAAAAAAATGTTTAAAAAATAGTTCATGTGTTCGTCGTTGTAATAGAGTGGAAAGTAATTTGTCAATTTTAAAAACAGTTTTTAATACGTTTTAAATTGCACTTAAAAAATAACAAGGGTCTGTTGAAAAGAAAATCAGTTTGGGAAGATGTGGATTCTTGTTTTAATGAGGTAAACTAGAACAGTTTCAAACATATTATATTTGAAAAATATAAATTTTGGATAAATGTATTTCTTATGAAATGTTTAAATGGAAATACAAAAAACTCAACCTCTCCTATTGTTTATCAACAAAACTATTACTTACATTTACATATGCAACTACGCAGTAGAAATGATTACTTAATTTGTAAATAGAATATATTTTTTATATAAGGTGTAATAACTTATTTCTTTAATTGTGGGTTAATTTGTTAACTTTATTATTTTGGATTCACTGAAATTATCTTATGTATTATAATAAAATCTAATTCACTGCAACAACTTAAAAAAATATGTATATACCTAGATCCCTATTTAACTATTCTAATAGACTTTAGTCCATTGTAAAATGGATGTTAATTCTGAAATTAGCTTACATAGACTCTTGATCAGTTGGTCAGTAAAGTGCTACATAAAATCGAGCAGGTAAGCAGATTAATTAAAAAAAGACGAATATTTATTTGATAAAATATTTAAATAAATAATAAAATTAATTAATAACTGTCAAAAAAAGTAAATCAAAATGTATTGCAAATTTTTCAAAAATTGAATCAAGTTTAACTTATTTAACAAATTATAAAGAAACTTTTAAAAATCAAAAAAAGAATAAAATTTTGTCGTTCTGCTCTATTTAAAATAATTAAAAAAAATTTTATTACTGGAAGATATTGAATCGCTTCAGGAACGAATACGGAACAGGTGCTATTATAAAACTTTAAATATTAAAGATCCAACAATTTTTTTTAAATAAAGCATATAAAAGTTTTTTCAATTCAGATAAAAACTGGAAACTGATATAAAAACATTTTTCTACAGAAACGGAAATTATCTACAATAATACTGCTCTAAAAGAAATTGGTATACTGAAAATGCGAAAAATAAAATTTTAAAAATTGAAGAATTTCAAGAAAGAGATTCTGGTTTCAGTGTTATATGAAATTTTACATTTGAAAGTGAATATAAATAATTTACTCCCTATAAATGTTGACCTTTCAACTTACACAGAAATACCTCAATTTCTTAAAAATACAAAGGAATTATTAACATTAAAATAATGATCAATATTGTTTTTATGGTCAATCGTATGTGCTTTATATCCAGTAAGTGATAAAAAAACAGAAATATAAACAGAACATCTTCTTATCCTCATTTTAGTGAGGTATTAAAGTATGATAACATTGAATTTCCCATAGTGCATTAAAAAATATATTAAAATTTGAAATATTAAATAAATTATCAATTAACATTTTCACTATAAAAAAAATCTCAAATTGTTCCACTGTGTTCAAGTCAACAAAATTATTCTCTCAAAAATAAATTTACTAATGATTCCTTGTAACAATAAAATAGATTATTTTAATGATGAAAATAACTATCCAAATATATACATTTTTTTGCTTTAATTAAAGATCTATCACGTGTATTAAACCAACAAATGGGAAATATAAGTCACAAAAAATGGTTTTGTGAAAGATGTTTAAATCAATACTAAACTGAAGAAACCTTCAAAAAAACATTTAATTTGTTGTAAAACTATGAATAAAACCAAAATAACTTTACCATCTGATGATAAAAATATTTTAAAATTTACAAATTTTAAATTTAAACAAAGAGTTCTTTTGCAATTTATGCCGATTTAAAAAGTATTTTAGAAAAAATAAATCCAAACACAATTAATTCAAAGTCTACTACTACTACGACTACAATATATCAAGAACATAAAGCTTTCAGCATTACATATTATTTAAATATAATAATTTTTTATCATATTTTAAAATATTTACAGGAAAAGACTTAATTGAATGGTTCCTAAAAGAACTAAAAGAGAATATTAAAATTAGTTGACAAATTCTGCAAAATATAATTCCAATAAAACCTTTAAACAAAGAAGAATTACATACGTTTTATTCTTGTATCTCATTGTTTTATTTGTAAAAACTATTTGCATTCGATGAAAAAAGTTAAAGATCATTGTCAGTTTCCGTGGTGCTACTCATTCATCTTGTAATCATCTTGACCTTTTGTTATCTGCGAACCACCCCATGACACTTGTATTATTCTACAATCTCCTCCGGCTACTATAGTTATTTCTTAATTAAAGCACTCGTCTTAATGTAAAGGGAAAAAAATAATTTTCCCTTTACAATTATAATTAATAAAGAAAGATTTATTTTTACGAAATATATAGAAAAATACAAATATTAATTTTAGGATTTCTGGATTTATAGATTTATGTCTTCCAGTATTAACAATTTACTCTCTTATTTACCTAATGATAAAAAAATATTCTTAAAAGTTTTTTATACATCAAATACCAAGTTTGAATTACTATCACGTAAAGGAGTTTTTTCCATATGGATATTTAGATTGTTGGGAACAATTAAAAGACACAACATTTCCGAAAATAGAATCTTTTTATAGTTCCATTAGTGGTAAAAATATTTCACAAAATGAATATTGTTTTGTCTCAAACCGTTTTTTGGAATACTTTTAATATCAACAATTTACAAGAATATGCAGAATTATACCTTAAAACTGACGTTTTCTACTTTTGGCTGATATTTTTGAAAAAAACCTCAGAGATATGTGTCTAACAACGTACGAACTAGATGCAATGGACCTGTACAGTTCCAGGTTTAACTTATCAAATTGTTTTGTCACAAGGTATCGAATTAGAACTACTACTAACTGACATTGACATGTTTATTTATCGAAAGAGGTATTCGAGGAAGTATATCTCAATGTTCGAATAGATATGGTAAAGCTAATAATAAATATATGGAAACATCTTGCGATTCAAAATTAACTCAATCTTATTTAATGTATTTTGATGTTAATAATTCATATGGTGCAGCAATGAGTTTACCATTACCTCAAAAAAAATTTAAATGGAGTAATCTAAATAATTTTACACCTAATGTTATTTTAAATATTGCTGACGATAGCGCCATTGGATATATATTTGGTTGATATAGAATATCCTAGAGAACTTTTCAATTACATAAAGATTTACCACTTTGTCCGGAACATTTATGTCCACCAAAATCAAAACTTCCAAAATTACAATCATATTTTTTATTAAAAAAAAATGTAATTCATTATCGAAATTTAAAACAAGCTTTACAATTAGGATTAAAATTATAGAAATAGATAAAGTATTAAAATTTGATCAATCATGTTGGTTAAAAAAAACATATTGATTTAAATACAAATTTACGAAAAGAAAGCAAAAATGATTTTGATTTTTTTTTAAGTTATTAAATAATGCATTCTTTGAAAACAATAGAAAACGTACGCAAACATAAAGATATTAAGTTAGTAACAAGATGGATTGGTAGATTTGGAGCAAATTTTATATTTCACAACCAAATTTTCATAGTTGTACTTGTATTCTCTGATGACATTTGTTCTATTGGAAAATGTCATGATTAGAAGTAAAAATAACAAACCAATATTTGGGCAGGTTTCAGCATTTTTTTTTTTTTTTTTTTTTTGGATCTGTCAAAAAACGTTTCTTTTATGACTTTCATTATAACTATATAAAAAATAAATTTGGATCTAACGCAAAACTTTTGTATACAGATACCGATTCTTTAATATATATTCTTTTTTTTCTCGTTGACGATATCTATCAACATATTAAAGAAGATATTCATTTATTTAATACTTTAGACTATCCTTATAACAAACGTATATACAATATGCCCTCAAAAAAGTAAAAAATTTAGGATTAATGAAAGATGAACTAAATGGAACAATTATGTTAGAATTTATAGGTCTTAATCTAAAACGTATTCCATAAAAGTATAAAACACAAATGGAATTAGAAAAGATATAAAAAAATGAAAAATCAAGGAATAGATTTAAAGAAAACTGATAATTTTATTCAAAATTATAACATTATAA
>JAUTXW010000139.1:1422500-1662119 GCA_030620095.1 Kuschelorhynchus macadamiae | reverse complement strand
AGGTACTTAGTTGCAAGTTGAAATGCGGTTGTATAAGTGATTTTGCAATTTTTTTTTCACAATTAAAATATTTATTATCGGTATTTTGTTTAAAATTGATAAAATATTTATATTATTAGGTGCCCTTCTTTGTTACCCTATGTCCTGGATTTTTACATTTTGAAAGGCCTTTGTAAACCTAATTTATCCTCAAATTATAGAGACATCAACATTACACAATTGAAACGGCCATTAGTACATTTTTCAACACCTAAAAAATATGGGGAACAAACATTCTTATAAACTTGAGGTATTTTATACCTCACATGGTTCTTAATAATGTTTTCTTAAGGACATGGGTGCTAAATATTGTACTTTCTTATTTACAGGGTGTTTTTCCTTTATAAAACACCCCGTAAATATACATTTATATTTTTTTATGTTCTGTTTCATTAACAAATTACCGCCATTTCGAACTGTAATTATAATGACTCCATATTTTACAGTTAAATTATTCTTAAAAAAACTTCTCAAAGATATATCTACTATCCGACCGCCCCACAGAGGTAATTTTATTACTTCTAGGGAATAAAAAATCGAAACAAGATATGCGACATTTTTTTTTATTTTTAATATGTCCTAACTTAAAAATTAAGCATTTTTGTAAATATTCTACCTATTTATAAGGGTGACAAAAATATGTGTGATATAATTTGTCAAAATTTTAATTTTATTTTTTTTTTAAATTATGTATTTTTATCGCATTTTTTATTTAAAAATATATTATGTTTTCACTATTTTTACGTATTATTATTAAGACTAAAAAAAATAAAATTACAACTTTGACACAAACACAATCTTTTCTGAGTAGAATTTGTTTTAAAACATCCTGATGTTTTAAAAAAATGTTGTTCCTTATCTAAATTATATAACGATAACAAAACAAAAAGAAAAATATAAATTAACCAATATATTTTATAAGTTAGGCTTAAATATATTTTATTTTATAAAAAACCATCAAACTTAACAGAAACAAAAGAAATTTTATAAATTTTAAAACATTAAAATTTAATACATTAAACAACAACAAATTAACAACCAAAGAAATAATATTGTTAATGTCACCTAATAACAAGCTAAACCTAACCACTTGGGAAAAATATCTTATAAAGACAATAATTATTATTCCTCATCAGAATCCATAATATCCTCACTATCAACAGTATCAACAATATTATTATCTATAGTATGTGGTTCAATCAACAAATTAAGAACATCTTGGCATAAAGGTTGTTTATTTGAACGGTTTCCTATACATTTTGATAATGACGATATTAAGGGATCTGATGATATTAATAGGCCATTAAATATGTCTCTCATAGTTGCTTCCCGCGAAAATTTTCTTGAGTGAAACTCCCGATAATTTCTGAAGTCTTTATTACGGGACTCCAAGGCTTCCTCAGAAAACATTCCTATTGGAAGTGAAGTATTTTTGACTATATCAGTTCCGTGAAATAATAAACGATGGAGGCTTTCAGGCATGTAATACCAATGGTATAGATTTACATACATGTTGGCAGTAGCATTACAAAATTTGGTAAATGAATCTATGTTAATATTATATCCGCATGATATTGTTGTTAGTATTATAAATAGATTTTTTACAAAGTTTTCGTCCAGGACATTTATGGAAGCAGAAGAAGAATAATGACGAAAAAATCTACGTGCTGAGTTCCATCGTTAGTACTTCCATACCCTTGTTTGGGAACATCAACTAATAGAGATAACTCATCTTTTAATCTCTTAATAATATATTCTTTTCTTTGCTTTACTTGCAGTTTATCAGATTCAGTTTTTATTTGCCACTTTTTTAGGTCAAGTCTGTAGGATATATGTAAACAGCATTCCAGACATCTAATCCACGCGTGGAGATTTGACATACCGTAATCGAACATATCCGTATTTAGTGTAAGCAATGAAATTTTTTTAAGGTCATTCATAATTTTTGGAGTTGCTTTACAAATTCCACAAGTTTGGCTCGATGAATTGCTGATTACTCCAAACGTCTTTCCATCGAGCATTGTTAATTTAAAACTATGATAAACAGTTATTTGAAAATTCTTTAATTGGCATATAGTTGGCTGAATATTTTCTATTTGGTTTTTAATATTATTTATTTCACTCCGTGACAATTCGGTCGTTTCCTTTGCAAATATAAGTTTAATTGGCCTACAGAACCTGGTTGATGAGGGGCGTGCATTTTGCCATAATATTAGGTTGTTACAACTCATTTGTAATGGAACGAGACATATCGAAAACAAATTGGAGTCTGTTTTTAAAATGCCTTCCTCTCCTGGAGTGAATGCCTGTTTGTAGGTTGAATGCCCTCCACTCCCATCACAACCCCATTTGTACGAAAGCATGATGTTTGTTAAATCGCTCGTTGAAAACTGTTCAAAAACTTGAAATTGTGCTTCCACTATTCTTTTAGCAGTGTGGTCTGAAAGTCCTTGTAACTTCACCTCGGCACTAATGTCTGTAATAGTAATTTGATCCTCAGAGGGGTAACACTTTTTTTTTGCATCTAGGATAATATTATAGTTCGGATAAATATTTGCGAATTTAGCGTTCGCTCCTTGCTGTATTAGTGTATATGTTTTTTTTGTAAATCGGCCATCTACAAAAAGTGAGAGTGCTTCCTCGGCAGTATACTTTATTGGTTGTTGAATTTGACCTGATGGTTGAAGTAAATTTTTTGTTTGCTTTGCGCAGTTGAGAGATCCATCAGAAATGCTTTTAAGCACTTTTGAAGCATTTCGTTGTCCAGCAGTTTCAAAGCTTTTACGGGTAGCAAAAGTCAACTCATCTTTTGAATAATTTTGAAGTAGAGGTAGTATCTCTTTTCTTTTACTTTGATTGCTAAGCTCGCTAAACTGTTTTTTAGGACGGCCTTTTTTACGTAATGTGGAATTGTTATTACCCTCGTCTTTAAATATCACAAGATTTTCATTAAGCCAATGATGATGCTTTTTTTCAAATGTTTTTAACATTCTTTGGCATTTTAACCAGTTTTTAGCCAAGAAGCTGTTGAAATTTTTAATAATATATTTAACTTTACTATAGTTTTTATCATTTTCATCAATTTCCAATTCCAACTTATTTATTACATATGAAAATACAGCTGAATTCTTGTTTTTTAAAGTACTTTCCTGACGCCAAACATTAAACAATTATCTTTTCATAAAGGACATTTTACCTAAAAAAGTGTTTTTTGTTATTATCTGCAAGCTTCTGCGCACCATTTGACAAGTTTAAAAAACAATTAAGTTTAGTTTTTTGATTTATTTATATTACGTTTAAAATCTATGGAAATCTTAGAACTGCCAACATGTTTTTTGAACCAGTAGCAAAAATAAAAAATTAAAATTAATTACTTTTTAAAAATGTTAAATTGCAATTAGTGTAAAGAACAATTAATAAACCAATAGAAAAAATGTATAGTACTTACCCCAAAATAAAATAAAAATGTATTAGCGTATCACAAAACTTGAAAGTATATCGACAGGAGCTTGTCAAAATTAAAAGACATGGAAATTTGACAAGCATTAGTTTTGTTTATTATACTATTGTCAGATGCGCGCGACCCTGTCACAGCCTACTAATGGCAATTATGGAGATTACCATTGTGTTTTATTTTAAATTAAAGTGTTTTTAATTAAATTTAATGGTATTTATTACAATTATTAACAAAGTATTTTTGTATTTATTAATTACTAAAATTGATAAAATGACCTCTGTGCGCCCCTTCCATTTTTTGTTTTCTTATATTATCACACTTATTATTATTATGAAAAATTAGGTGAACCTGAACAGCCACAGCAAAGTTTGTCTAGAATTTTATGGAACACCCTGTATTATTTTATTATTAATAATATTATTAAAGCTGCATTTAATGATAATATTCGTTTGATAATTAAAATGTGTCAAATTTTGTTACTATTTAAACATCCCAGCTATAAAGTGATGAACCTGATTTTCTGATACCATAATGCCTTACAAAACTTTTTAACTTTAACTGTATTAAAATTCATGGCCCGTTTAATATACAAAAATTTTCGTTATAATTATTTAATTTTGATAAACATGTAAAAAATTCACGCAAATCTGACTGTCTGTTGGAGTGTAATTGGGTTTTCAATAAAAATTGGAATTTTTATGTGTTGTAGGTACAGCCTAATACGAAACAAAAATATCCGAATTTTTAAATTCAGTTACACCAAAAATTAAATATTATTTAGGAATCAACTGGTAAAAATTTTGGTACAAATCCAATATGGCAAAACAAAATGGTGGCAATAATAAAATATTTAAAAATTTAGCCTGAAAAGCTACTTAATGGATTGATTTCAAATTTTGTGCTAGAGATGCCACGAGACCAGACAAAAGTTATCTCTCGCTTCTCCTCGTCTCGACACCATTCAATCTCGACACTCGAGACGAGAGTGTAGGGATCGAGAAGAGATGCTCGTCTCGTCTGGAGTTTTAGTAAAAGAGACCCTCACTCTATAGATATAAATATATAGGTCTTTCCATTTTTGTCAAATCTATAAAGAACAAAAATAAATATATAAATGAAATTATGTGTCAGGCATCTACAAAAATAGGTAAATTATTTTTGTTGGTATCAGCCTATTTGGATCAAGATTACCTACACCCCCAGAGAAAAACTGGCGTCAGTTTATAAAAATGCCATTTTTTGTAATATTGAAATATTTATTTAGCATAAAAGTGAAGTTCTTAGAATAGCAAACAGTGGCAATCAACATACTGTTAGAACAGGTAGCCCTGAAAGAGTTCAAACTTGTAGCAAAAATAAATGTCAACAAATTATTTTTATCAAAGCTGACATTGTGTAAATCAGCATTTTTTTAAATAATGAGACAGAAAGTCTATAGTCAGCATTGTTAGAATGTGATAAAAAATTACGACTATTTTCACTATTTTGTGCCAGAATTATGAGTGATATAGAGACAAACTGGTAAAATTGTGGTATGAAATCAGGATGGCGACCAAATAAGATGTTTGTAGGTAATCGTGAAAAATGAACCTTCCAAGTTCCAGGATTTTATAGATTTTTGCATTTTAGGGTCCCTAGAAAAAAAAGACATGTTTTTCTTAATTTCGTTGGTATGTCTGTCGCGGCTTAGCTAAAAACTACTTATCCAATTAACTTTTAATTTTAACCGAACATTTGGGGTCCTATGAGGCTGATTTGGTAACATTTAACATTGCGTTCAATAAAAATGTATGGAGAAAAGACAGTATATAGGTATGTGTTACTAAATGACTATATGCGGAAATAAATTGGGCCACACTTCACTATTCCTAATAAAAGGCAAGATTCATTACGAGGGATGTTGCGGGTGAAAAAAAATTTACCGATTTTTAAAATTTGATGTCGAAGCTGTTCAAGAGATATATCGCCGCTCCATTGTTTGACGGTACCGTACTCATCAGTTATGAGTCCTCAAGAGGAGTTATAGGTGGGTAGTTCGTGAACGAACTAGTTCAAATGAACTAGTTTCTCTCGTGAACGAGATGAACTACTCGTGATGGTTCGAAAGACACGTTCAGTAGTTCGTTGTCATTGCAAACGAAATAAAAAAACAGCAGCGTCTTTTTCTCTTTTCGTGAACGAAATTGAGCTAAGGATAAATGTCAAACGATTTTTTTCGGCGGGACAAGTTATAACGGAAAAAAGATCACAGCAAAAATCTAAAAAAGTTTCGCAAATATTATTTTTAAATAGTAAATTTTAAGTTCCTTATATATTTGTTTAGAATCTATTTGCCAAATACCTAATTACGTTTAGTTTTATTTAGTCAGTTCTATTTTGCTTATTGCTAGTTGTTTTGTTTTATAGCAACTTGTTTACATATGTAGACTTTATTATAAGATTATGTGTTACTTTTGAGAATTTACCGTTTAATTTAATGAGTAAAATATAAAACTTGTGAAATCCAGGGACAATTGCGTCTTATTTAAATTAAAACCGTTTGCAAAAATTCTATGTGAACTAATGAACTAGTTTTTTGAACTATATTTTTTTACGAACGAGAACGAATGAACTAGTTCACGTAATTGAACTAGAATTCCCACCTCTAAGAGGAGTACCTACTCATATCTACGTATATATAAAGGTATGCAGATCTATGAAGTATTGAGCCGTCTCCGTATAGGTATATTATTATAAGTCACTAAGGCAGCTCCATAAAATGTTGATAGGCTCTTAACTACGTTTGAAACACAAATGTCCTACTTGTAGTAAGTCTTATCTTAAAAGATTTTCTTGTTCTAGTAATTTCTATGCAAATTTACGACATTTGCTTAGGCATTTCGTGTCCCTAAGAAGTGCTAAATGCTTATAACTTTAGCACCTGGTTTATTTATGGGACTGACTGACTGACATAAGTGACATAACCCACGAACTAAAGTTATACTTTATAATATTAAAAATGAATAGTCGAAAATACAAAGATATTTCTAGATCTCGGCTGTTCACACTGCCCCACTCTCTCTTTTCTCGCCAAGCACCCCGGCCAGTGTTGCCAGAACATTTTAACAAACGGTAATAGATTGGCGTTCGAAAAGGTAATAGATTTTGAAGAAAGGTAACAAATTCTTATTGAAGACCATTTTAGTGAAACACTGCGCTTTAAAAAGAAAAAAAAATAGCTTGCGTTTATTCCTTTCGTAGGATGATTCGGTCATTCAGCAATTCTCCTAAATAAACAATTTTTTTTTGCTTATTAAGATTAGCTTTTTGTTTCGAGCCTTACGTAAAAAGGTAATAGATTTCATCATAAGGTAAAAAAGTAATAAATCTCTCCAAAAGGTGACAGATCTGTTACAATTGTAATAACCTGGCAACACTGACCCCGGCCCGTCCACAATTCCAATTTACTTCCGCGAAAAACGGTCCCGTTCATAATTCAAAACCTTCAGAGGGTGCCGACTTATCTCCCATCCAGACATTCTACACTGTTGCCACTTTTAACAACAATTCAAATTTGTAAAAAATGCTTTTTATAATACATACACGGCGTAACCAAATATATACCCGAAAGTTCAATTAACGGTAAAGACTTCAAAACGCTTTTTTTTGAGTTGTTTTTTTTTATTGAGGCGTCGTTTTTTATTTTCCCCTCCATGGAGAGATATTCTAAAAAGAAATTGAAAGGTTTAAAAATGTTTGACAATTTTTCTGGCTAGACCAGTGGCAAAATCATTTATATAGCTTTCCGGAAAATTAATATGAATTTTGAAAAAGTGCTTTTTAGTTGCATGTTTTTATTGGGGCAACAACAAATTGTAGGGTTATTTAACGAGTCTTTTCTAATAATAAAAAAAACAAAAAGGTGCATTTTTTAAAATAGGGGTTCGGTAGAAGATCTTTCCAAGGCAGGCCGTCCAGCCCGCCAGGAGAATAAAAAAATAAATATATTGTTGTCTGTGGTAAAGAAATTCCCACAGTAGCGTCCGTAGGGTTGTTCTTAGGGTTTCCATCTCCCCGGATTTGCCCGGACATATTTGGGTTTCTAAGGCGTCCGGGGACGTCCGGGCGGATTTCCAAAAAATGTCCGGGTTAATGTTGAAAATCATAGTTTTAATAATAGGTATAACATTACATCAGCAAAGTTCATAAATTTATATAATCTCAACTAACTCGACCTTCGACAACTCGTGATGGCGCGCAACCAACATTACAGATTGGCCAAATCCGCTATATCAACGAAGTTCTACAAAGCGCGTTTTCGTTTCGTTTCGCCCATCTCTATGCGAGTGTTTTTGGTTTGTATTTTACTCGGGGATTCCCCTTTATAACCGAACGGCTCGAATGGTTTTGTTTTGACCAATCAGTGTATTCTGTGCATTTGGTTTTTTGTGGTTTGGGTTTTGTGCTTTTACATAGTACATCAATATATTATTTTGAGAGTTAATTATGCCAAAACGAAAGTGCGTTGTTTCGGATGAAATGCTTAATACATTTCCTTCTTTTAAAAAGGGAAAGTCGAGTTTTGAAGTAATGTGTAAGATATGCAGTGTAAATCTTAGCATTGCACACAAAGGCAAAAAAGACATCGAGGACCATATAGCTACTGAAAAACATAAAAAGAACTTGAAAAGTCAGGCAGGTCAGTAAAAAAAAAACTAGTTAACGGTGTTAGAAAATCTAAATTATATTTATTATAATTTTAGGCACATCCAAACTAGACGTTTTTGTTAAGGCAACAAGTAAAGATAATGAAAAACTTGTTAAGGCAGCTGAAGCAACACTAGCATATCATACAGTCAAACATCACCAGTCATTTAATTCAATGGATTGTACAACTAAGATCCACAAGAAGATGTATCAGGACTCATCAATTTTAAAATCAGTGACTTGCGGCCATACGAAAGTTGAAGCCATAGTAAATGGAGTACTCGGACCGTCAACAGTAAAAGCTATCACAAATCAGATTAGTGGTATTTCGTTTATTGGAATTTCTACAGATGCCAGTAACCATAATGCAATTAAGATGTTTCCTATATTAATTCAATATTTTGATTTTAAAAAAGGGGGAATACAGATTAAACTAGTTGATATATGTAGCTCAGACAACGAAACATCGGAGACTCGGAAAAACTTAAACTTACTACAAAGTGCATTTCATTTTCTGGTGATAATTGTAACACCAACTTTGGTGGAATTAACAGGGCTGGTCAAAATAATGTTTTTAGCAGATTAAAATCTAAAATAAATAATAATCTAATCGGCATTGGATGTCCGGCTCATATCATAAATAATGCGGTTCAGACCAGTTGTGACATCTTGCCAATTGACATAGAAAGTATAGTTTTAAAGCTGTTTAATTATTTTCACATTTTTACAGTTAGAGTGGCCTCTTTAAAACAATTTTGTGATTTTATTGACACAAATTACATGCAATTGTTATACCATTCCAAAACTAGGTGGCTTTCATTATTTCCGGCTATTGATAGAGTGCTCAAGATGTTTGACGCTTTGAAGTCGTATTTTTTGTCTGAAAAAACTCCACCCTTTATTATTAAATCATTTTTCGAAAATTTATTTTCTGAAGCTTATTTATATTTTGTTCATTCTTTGATGTCAGTGTTTCACCAAAATATTGAACGTATTGAACGCGCTGATAATTCCGTTGTCGAGGTACTAGTCATTCTTGAAAATGTTATTGAGAACCTAACTAACAGATTAAAAACTAGGTTTATCCCACTAAAAGTCCGTGACATTTTAAAAAAAGCTTCAGAAGAAGGTTTTGAAACAGAGTGCGATATATTTAGAAAAAATATATTTTGTATGTATGAAAAAGCTATCGATTATGTCAAAATTTGGATAAAACCTCTTGAACAGCTTAAATGTTTTAAGTGGATGAACTTAAATAATTTGGAGGCAAAAGACTGGGAGGTGGACATTTTACCATCCATAAACTATCTTTTAGAAAAAGGCGTCAATATTGACGATGCAAAGTTTTTTGACCAATACTTTTCCTTAAAACAATTTATAACTAACAGTTTTTCTGAAGAGCAGCATGATTTGTCAGCTCATAAAAAGTGGGTTATTTACTTTCAAAGTTGTGTATCAATTGAAGTATTTTCGGAACTATTAAATCTATGCGAATTTTTTTTCTCCATCACGGCACACAATGCAAATGTTGAGCGTATATTTTCATTAATTGCTGCCCAGTGGACAAAGGAACGCAATAGGCTAACCCTTGATTCAATAAAAGGGATTATATTGACAATTTTTAATTATGATATGACCTGCAGTGAATTTTATGATTTTATTTTGTCACCTGAAAATATGTCTGTCCTAAATCAAATTCAGAAATCAGAAAAGTATCAAATAAAATAAGGAAATTTGGCACCTTTTTTTATGAAATCATTTTTTTTTGTTCCTATGTTTTGCACTGTTCTATCTTTTGTTCCTATTTTTGTTCCGTCTTTTTTTTAATAATAAATGTTTATTTAGGTTTTACTTTTGCTCAAAATAAATAAGTAAGTACGTTAATTTATAGTTTTATTGTTTTAGTTAAAAATTTATACTACTATATCAGTTTTATAAAAGAGTCCGGGTTTCGTCCGGGTTTTAGGTCTTAAATGTCCTGGGTTTTAAAAAACTGATATGGAAACCCTAGTTGTTCTAGATCATCATGAGATTGCTGCTTTGAGCGTTCACATCCTATTAAATATAGAAAAATGGCACCCATTTAAAATCCAACTGGTTCCTGAATTAAATTACGATGAGCCAGATCTAAGGATGAGATGTGTGAAATTTTTATGGAAATATGTAATGAGGATCCCTTTTTTGGTAAAAACATTGTATTCTCTATGAATCCTACACTGATTAACTTATATCCTAGTAGAAATAATACTGTAGGTCACAATGAAGACTACTAGTGGTCAGGGTTGTCGGGGGGGTTGGTTGTAGAGTCGACTGTTGGTACTAATGTAAAACATCAGAGACTTATTTTTTATTTATTTTTATATTTTAGAAGTAAGCAATTAGTTTTTTCTTCAATTGAACACATTTTAGTAAAAACAGGGGTAAATCATCTTGAAGATTACATATCTGAAATAAAATATGGGGTTTTCCAATTAAAAAGTAATCGTCAGTTTTTTCAGACTAATTTTTCAAATATGCCGCCATTTTGATGCACCATGTTGGACTCATACTAAAATTTATTTGGTTCATTCCTATATAAAACTTGATTTTTGTGCAAAATTTTAGATAAATTGGAAGTTGTTTTAATTTTTTTAACAACTCACTCTGCCGCCATTTTATTTCGGCGTCTTGAATTGGTCCCAAATTTTTTCTGTTCCATTCGTACGTAATACATGATTTTTATGCAAAATTTCAGGTAAATTGCGTAATTAGTTTTTTCAGTAATATTTTTTTAGCATTTCACTAGACCGTCATTGGTAACCCTTTAACAATGTACTTAACTTTAGTTTTTTAAATTCCTGTTTCATTACAAAATCAAAATAAATATATCTGGTTGCTTCAAAAAAATAGGCGCCAACGTTTAAAGGGAGATTCTTTGTAAGAAAATAAGACGAAAAGTATATATAAACATGGGAACTATCCTTAATTTCCTTTACAAAATGGTTCGCCAATTAATTATTTTTTAAAAAACTACTGACTTTATTGTTTAGGGCAAGTAAAAATACCAAAAAATGTCTCCAATTATTTTGTAATAGAAAAGTCGTTTTCGAGAAAAAAAAACAAATTCTGTTTTGATCTATGCTTCTGGCACCTCTGATCCAGTTTTAGTTGAAGTCAAAACTGCTGAAAACTCTACAAAAATTTTTATTTAGATCATTTCAAGAAAAAAGTTTTATTAAATATATGTCCGCGAATGCGAATATGATTTTACCTATTTACAGGATGCCTCGGAGAAAAGTAGACAGAAAAATTGGTAAACATACTCAAGCCCAAATAGAAAAATGTATTGGAATTAATCCATGAAGAAAAGAGTAGAGTAGCCGCACAGTTTCCAAAAAAAAAACTAAAATTCTATTTAGGACATTTAGCACACCTGACGGAAGATCTTTCGTTTAGTTCGAAATTACTCTATTGACAGAGAAATATGTCAATAGAGTATTTTCGGAAGCTCAATAAAATATACCCAAAACCTATTTTAAAAATTGTGCATTGCTCTTTTACGAACTTTCAGGTAGAGAGTGTGGTCAAGTGGCCTGTCAAATGGCGAAAATAAATAATATTAAAATGCTTGCAACTTGGGAAACAAATAATTTGACTGGAATCGACTGGTGGCCTGAGCAACAGCATTCAATAAAGATAATGTTAAAGTCTTTTTTGATAACTTAGAAAAGGTCATAGAGAGAAATCCGTCGTTTGCGGATGGAACGCGCATATACAACTTGGATGAGACTGGCACTTCAACAGTGCAAAAACTTCATCGGGTAGTTGCTCCAAAAGGACACCACAACACAGACCAGTGGCGAAAAGGACATCGTGTGTACTACGTGCTGTAGTAGCTAGGATAACATTCAGACTCCACCATGTTACCAACAGCATGGTGGATAGCACGAGTCACATAAAATCATATAACTTGCTGAAAGTTGTGAAAAACCATTACATGTTAGGAATGCCATCGGACCTGCTACCAAAAACTGTTAGTGCACAGCAAACCTACTTCGTGATCTTCCCAGAGAGAGAGGAGTGGGATCAGAATAAATCTGATCTACTTAAAGGAGAGCTGTGCCTATTCATAGACGGCTTCAAAACCAATAAAGTTGTAGGAGCTGGAATCCATGGGGTAAGACCGAAGGTTGATCTGTCAGTAAGCCTGGGCAATAACACCTCAATATTCCAAGCAGAAACCCATGCTATCGAATTGTGTGCCAGAATGTGGCAGGATCAACAAACAACAGATAAAACAATAAAAATATTCTCGGATAGTCAAGCGGCACTTAAAGCACTTGAAGCGAGTCATTGTACATCCAAAACACTTTGGAACTGCTAAAAGGCACTAGTTGGTCTGGGGAGCGACAATAAAATCGCTCTTATCTGGATACCAGGACATGCAGGTTTGGAGGGAAATGAGTCTGCGGACCTTCTAGCAAAGAAAGGAGCAGAGACAAGATTCGTGGGACCTGAACCAGATTTAGGAATAACCCACGAAACGGCCAAGCCCGCAATTTTGGACTTGGTTGAGGAAAAAGCAAATCTCTATTGGCTTGGACTGCCAGGCCTGTCCCATGCAAAGGCATTTATCCCCCTTCCTATGAAGAAGAGGATATCAGAAAGTCTGTTAAATATGAACAGAATTAAGTACATGGCCATTATGGTCTAAGACATCACATGCACAGGATGGGGCTTGAAGACGAATCCGAGTGCCGCCTATGTATGGAGGATGACGAGACAGCCAGCCATGTGCTATGTGCATGTCCGGCAGGTGCCAGGATCAGGTTCTTTATTTTCGGTAGAGATATCCTGCTGCCCGAGGACTTGAAGAATACCCCCCAAATGCAATGTTAAGACTCATTGAGGATTTAGAGTTGCTTGGGGAAGTATAAACATAGGGGTGAGCCAAAATAGACCACAGAGTCGCAGTGGAGGGTGGGTTTGATCCACTCACTTTTAACCTAACCTAACCTACGTGCTGTAAAATAAGTGATATGAGTCAAGCGTTGCCCTTCGTTATAATTTATCCAAGAAAAAATGTAAACCCTAGGATGGGCATTGGAATACATACCACCTGGTTCCTTAATTTTGGTTTTTGCTACACCCTGGTTATCCAGTAACAATGTATTATATTGGTCAATTTATTGGAACTGCTTTTGTTAGATCCATGACGATTGAAAATATAACAAAGGCCTTTAGAAAAACCGGTATTGTGCCATTTAATAGAGATATCTTCAGTAATGATAATTTTTTGGCCAAATATTGTGACAGATCGACAAGATCCGACATGTTCTGCTTCAGACCGGAGTTCATTTATTACTAAACAGACTTTACTTCCTGTTAATAACGATCCAACATTTGTTCTTTGTACCATTCCTGCAGTACCAACCAGTGATGTTGTAGGATCTTCTAACTGGTCTAAAAAAATAATAACTCCGAATCAGTTTAGACCTCCAATTAAAGCTGCTCCTCGAAACAATAAGAGAAAAGCGAGAAGATCAGGTAAAAGCATTATCGCAACAGAAATAGACAGGCGGCTGTTCAAAAAAAATGTTATGCTAAAATAGCGATGATGATGGTTGGTACGATGAAGATGAAGATGTTTGAATTGAAAGAGAAGTTTTGAATCCGATGCTACGCAGAGCAGAAATAGAAGACCATGTCGTAGTTTTGTTTTGTACAAAAAAGCGAATTTATTACGGTACAAAAATACTAGAGCCCGTTAATGACAATATGGAATATTTTTCTTAGAATGAACCACAACAGTGCCAGACGTCGCCGACACGGTATTTGTCAAAGAAGAAGACATTAAATTTCTACTTCCAAAACAAAAAATCAGTGGTTCGACAGACGTCTTATTATAAATTTTAAGTTAGTTTTTCGTTTTTGAATATGCGTTAAATGTGGTTGTTAACAACTCTTTTTGTGTTACATTGATTTGATGTATATTTATTTCTTTTATCATACATTTTGTACCATATTATTATTTTTTTATGAAATAAAGTTTCTCATATAAACTTATTTTTTAGTTTGAGAGAAAAGCAAATACTTACCTAATCTTGATTTTTGTCATTCAGGCAGCTGATTCACTGTATACTATTAGCTGATTCACTGTGTTTTAAACATTTTTGTGTTGAAACTGTTGATCTTTAGGCAACCATATACATATGTGTTCTAAATACATAAGGGAATCCATGGTAAAAAAATCAAAAAATTTAACCACCCTACCCTACATTAAAATTTTTAAACTGTAACGCGGGCGCCGATAACCCTCGGGAGAAAAATTGACGCTCAAAAAAAGATCTTTACTTTCATATAATACAAATGGCGTATTTAGAAATTTGGTACGGGGGGAGGGTCTAAGCTCATAATTTTTGCTGTGACTAAAAAAGTGGTCCTTGCTGTATTGATAACAACAACCAACAGTATAACAGGAATTTCGGTAAAGATGCCAGTTCTAGTTGTGTCTCTCATTAAACTAATTAATATTTCGGTCAAAAATCGGGACATTTGGCGTCCGTTATGAGCTGCTAAATTGTACTTAAGTTATTTGTGTAGATTCTTTTATTATAAATTTATAAAACTGTAGTATGTAAAAAAATAACTAACCGTTTTTTTTTGGGCACGTCTTTTAACTGTAGGGATAAAACTGTGCACAATATTGACGTGCGTGGGGGCGGGGTTCAATACGTAATATTTCATGTATATCAAAACCAGTATGAAACACTATCGTTCTAAATTAATTACTAAGTTGTATCAAGTACATACTACATACCAATTTATAAGATACTATCAAAACATTTTAACCAAACAAGTTGTAGAAAGTTGCAATAAAAAGTAAGCTTTACTCCACATTTATGGAAATTCAAATATTGATAAGTCAGTAAAAGCTGAAACAGCTGCCTGGTTAAATGTTAGAAAATGTATACAATTAAATTATTATGATTTCGTCTTAACCTCTGCATTTCTAAAATATTGTCTTTACATCTAATTACTTTAAGCAAATTATTATTGATATGAAGCAATTCGCTACTGAAATCAACATGCGGCTGAGAGTTAGATGGCATTTCTTAAAAAACTAAAGATGAACTATTAAAAGCACTAAACCAAAATATAGAGTAGATTTTTTTACTTTACTTTTCAAAATAAATGTGTATTTTCTTACTCGGAATTTCACGAACGATAATTTTATAATAATTCACAAAATGTAATTTAACATTTAAAAAGGAAACTTTTTAATTGTTTTTATGTATTATTGAAAAGTCTAATGCTTTTTGAGAAGGGCGGCAGTCCTCCCGTTTGCACTAGGTTAGGCGTCACAGAAAAGAATACAAATTAATTTATTTGATTGTAGGATTGCCTTGAAAGCTATAATTTTACGGTGCATTCGCCGTTGCATAATAGCGTGTCCTTTGACAATACTTTATATTGGAGTGAATTTAAATTCTCGATTCTAATACTGCACATAAATCACATGATATCTGCGGTGTGACAGGTCAATGTAGGTCACCGAAACCTCATTAGCCTAGTGAAGGACCCGTCGTCGTTTATTAAAAAAAAACAGTTGGTTTTTAAAAAAATGTAATTATGTTTTATAACAGAATATAGGAAAGCTTACAGTTTTTCAGCAAAAATTAAATTAAAAAAATAATTATTTTCCAATAATCGTTTAAGAGCCAACGTGTTATGTCGCATTTTAGAGTTACTCCGATATCGTAATCAGTGACTCAAAAATAAATAATGGTTGCTCAAATATTTATTATTAACGCCAATTATTTTAGTGCATTCTGAGAACAATTATTTTCGTTGTCTTAAATTTTCTTTATTTTTTTATTATATTTCTTTTAACTAAAAAGAGGACATTTGGGTAAAAAGCAAAAAGTAAGAGTTCTTAATAATCTCAATCTAAAAAGAGTACCTGTTCTCTTTAAAGAGTACGGGTGGTAACCTTACTTATATCTGACACAGCAAAAACTGTATCTTCTCCATCTAAAGAAATATAAAATTTTATGAAATCTTTAAATATTTCGCCTGTGACTTTAAGCACTTAAAGTGTCTTGTAAATAAAAATGTGTTGATATAATGGCCCAGATGAATAAAACGCACCAAGTGCTTTTACTATAATGCTAACTCTTTCTGATATTTGTGTTGTACATAAATCTTTCTCAAAAAACTTAAGCAAAAGCACTGGAACAAAAAATGTAATTATCAAATATAAGCTACCTACCATTCGTCCACCCTGAAAGGCATTACCCCAAGATAGATAAGTACATCTCAAAACTGATTTATTTATGTTAAATACATAGGTGCATATACATAATGTCACAAAGATCAAATGAAGTTTTATATAGAACAAGATTTGTTAAATTTACAATAAATAAGTTTTGTTATATGATGTGCGCTTCTGCCGTATACGGTATACCGACTTATGGGACTGAGCCGGTAGATGAAGTGCTGAATTGATAGCGTCATTTCTTATAATACAAAAACATGGAAGTTCACACTAGAAAATGTTTTGATGCAAAACAAAAAAATTAAGCCCTGTAGATTACAATTCTTCTGCTTTTAGCTTTTTTTGGGCCACTCGATATACCTATTATACTTTAAACTATTTCGAAAATATGGCGTCGGCACAGTGTCATGATATATCCATGAATGTGACAGTTTTAAACATTCCTATCGGGGACTGATAGTGATATACCTAGTTTTGTTGAAACATACATAATAATAGGAGGAATAATTATTTAATATGTTATATTAAGACGTGTATCCGATATCTTCTGCATGATCCAAATTTTACATTGGGATATTCTAGTACAATTTAAGCCACATTTCAATAATTTTATTATATTAATCCAGAACACATTTCCGGAACCTCCACCATATCCTATTACCAAGATTTTGCTTGATTGCTCCGTAACAACAAAAATATGTAAACATTTTTACACTTTGATATGAAATTCCCTTGCAGAATGCCTTAAAATGGCATTGTATTAATTATTCAATGTTTTTTTCACTTTATAAGTATAAGTGAGTTTTTCTAAAGAGGGGACATTATAGTCAAATCGCAATACTCATTTCACTCGCATCCCAGGCAAGCTTTCGAGATAATGTTTATATAATATATAAATCTGGCAAAATTCCTTGTGTTATAGTATAAGATAACATTAACATTATAATTATTAAACAGATATGGCCAAAACAAGTCCCTACCTGCTTCATTTTATTTTTAAGTGTATCTGGCTCTGGGAGGGAGGTTTAACCACAAATCTCGACAAAAGACTATTTTAGCTTAAATAAGGGAAGGGTTAACTCCCTCAAAACCCCAGTTATAGGTATACGTCACTGTAATATGATACATTTATAAATTAAAAATATAAAATGGTTAGTTGTGCTAATACACAAATAAATGACGGTATGAAAGACTACAAACAATCCAATTTTATCTTAAATTTCAATTTAAATAAAATAAACGAGGCACCTACAAAGGCAAGTGACAACTAAAACAAAAAAAATCATTACGCCGGTTTACAAATACGACGTTGTGCCCACTCAAAAAATTTTCTGACCACAAAGCATTGGGCGGGAAAGACGGACAAGAGGCGGCGGAGACATAGAGCCCCCTTAGCTTCGCCACTGGTGAGGTCATGCCCAGCGTTTTTCTGCCGCTCTGTATGATACCGTTAAAATATAGCTTGCTTAAATTCAAAAAACTTTTGTATATAACATTTTCCCCTGTTCCGAATGGATTAAGAAATAAAATGGGGGTGCCACTTGGCTGATTCACCCTGTATAGTTTCTTTCTCTAAAACACCGGAACCAGAATCTACAAAAATTGCTTTAAATAAGATAAGAGTACTCTTTGTGTTATATTATATTCCTAATAAATCATAGGTATCGCCATCTCCCGCTAATAGCCAACATCTCCACAGAAATTTCTGCCAGGATTAAAGAAAGCTTTCATAGATTTTACTTCATATTTATGTATTGTTAAACGCATGAGTTAATTACAGTGTTGGCACACACAGTATAATTGTACTAGATCTAGCACAATAAACTATATTACTTAATTATTATATATAAAAATGCAGGTTTTAATTTATAGAAAAAAAAGTGCGAACGCCCGGGAACCGATTCTCAGCCTTTCGAGTCACCAGCCATCTAACCACGGGATCAAGGTGGCTTGACTGAATATAAAAAAACTCAGTTTGTATTCCGTTCAACTAAATTATTACAGCGATCCCTGAACAAATAGGAGCCTTGACATATCCAAAGTTTAATATTACGTATGTGTAATTCTTCGCTTTTGTGAAAAAGTATATATCGGTCAAACGGGTAGATCTTTTTAGAAACGTATAAGAGAATACAAAACATCATATATTATACAAAAAACAGATTCTAATTATGCAAAACACTTAGTACAAACAAATTACAATTTTAGCAATGAATTTAAAATGTTGCACTCAGCCAATAAAAGGTACAAGCTAAATTACTTGGAAAGTCTAGGAAGTAAAAAGAGGAAAAACCGTAATATTTTAATGAACGATCAAAGGGACGTAAACGGCTCTCCACTGTTGAAACTTTATATCTAAGGTCTGCGTGGGTTAAGTAGGTAGACACATTTTTATTGCCAAAAATTTCAGTTTTAATATCAGTCTTGAGTTGGTTTTTAAAAAACACACAGGGTGTCGAAACAGATGTCAAACTGAAATAAATTAGTGGAAATTACTAAACAAAAATAGTTTATTTATTGTACTAGTGATAATGAATTTCCATTAAGTAACGGCTGACTCGATAAATTAATTAAGAATGACTTCATTTTTATAAACTTGCAAAAAGTGGCAAGTTTTCATAGATACTTTATATATTTTTGCCTCCTTCAAATTCTTTTCGGGCCATACAATAGTAATAAAACTCTTATCTTGTACAATTATTGCAAAAATAAAGTACAATTTTTTGAAGTAGCTACACTGGTTAAATGGTAATATCTTCGTATACACAAATCAACATAACCTAGTTCCATAGAAGATTTATAATATATTTGTTCCTTGATATGTTAAAGAATGTGTTGAGTTTTCTTTTGTAATTGCTTCTCGCTAATCTCTTTCTGACTGATTTGTCACAGGTAAGTTAGAAAGTACTCTGGCCCTAACGATATCTCGAAAAATAAATTCTTGGTGCTTCCGCTAGACAATGTTTTTTATTTTAACCTTAAAAGGATTAACATTAAATTAAGTTATTTGTGAAATTCTGATACTTCATGTGATAAAATAAACTCTTTTCGAACCCTCCCTTAAATAAAACATTTTCTGAATATCCAAAAAATCCAAATAAACAGATCATGTCTTCCCGCCAATTTCCCCTCTTCATAAATTCTGTCATTATTATTATTCGTTTGGCTTCTAGGTCATATCCTTGGAGTAGCAAACAGAATTTTCATATTCATATCATATCCCCTTCCACAAAAATCCGTCAGCCAATAAAAATAATCTTTCATTTTGGCGGAGCTTATAAGAAAGCCCTGGAGACTATATGAAAGCAGTGGAGCAGATATGACTCCCTACATCACGGATTTTTGCGCCAATATGCACCGCTATACAGATATATATGTATATATATATATATATATATATATATATATATATATATATATATATATATATATATATATATATATATATATATATATATATATATATATATATATATATATATATATATATATATATATATATATATATATATATATATATATATATATATATATATATATATATATATATATATATATATATATATATATATATATATATATATATATATATATATATATATATATATATATATATATATATATATATATATATATATATATATATATATATATATATATATATATATATACATCGTTCAATAATCAACTAATAACCAAAAGTGCAGAAATATATTTCAAATTTCCTGCTGTTCATTGTCGCCAGTTTTACTGTACAAAACAACAAACCTTTTCTTTTGACGATTAGGTCCTTATCAGTCGGTGTAAAACAGTTATTGTAATATTTAAAAACCAAGCGCCTGAGAATTTAGAGTCAATTAAATTTTCGTTATGGGGAACAAAAAGTTTGTAAAATTTGGATGAAAAGTAAAAAAGTTTTAAGCCTCAGAATGTTCATTAGAAAACAGGGTGCCTAAGTTCATTTGTTGATCAGTTTGTTTAAGTTATTTCTATGAATATTCATTACTATTCGTATTAGAATTGGTGATGACATTTTTAGGGGCTCTTAACTATCAGGTAGCTGTATAATTTTTAAAAATAACAAGCGGTTTCTGTGACTGTTACGGTGGTCAATGCAAATTTTTGGCTTCCTGAGGTGACGCACGGTAAACATATGAACGGGAAGCCACAAAATGTACGAAGATAAGATCGACATTTGTGTGTTTGTTGTGTTAAACTTTGACAAAAGTACGTGTTAACTCAATTTACAATTCAAAAAAGAAAGCATGAATTTAGAAGGTTATGATGGGAATATTGTAGTTCTCATGCTAGATTACTGTTTTTTGTTTTTTTTTAAATATTAATGCGTAAAATATTCCGCACATTATCTCCAAAATAATGTGGACTTACATATATAACTAGATAATATACAATTTGAGCAACAAAAGTGGTAGAGCAGATTTAGTGGAAGATTCATTCATATCCGCTACTTACATATTTGGCAGTTATTCCAGGCGATTATATCTAAGTGAATTGGCCAATAGACCAATGTAGCCACCCTAAACTTTTGTATACTTAAAACATCATAACGTTTAAAAAAAAATTACCGAAATGAAAGTATTATAGACAGTTCGACAGATAATCGTGTCGTCAATGATGTAATTAATTGCAATATTTAAAGGCAAATTCAAGTTTTTAATATACAGGGTGTTAAAATGTACCTTATAAAATCAACAAAAATATACAGCACTCCTTTGTTTGCAATTCCTTAAAATTGTTTAAACCAACATATTTAATGTATATCTTACATGATTATCCTGGAACGTTTTTGAAATTTTTAATCTACCCCATTTTTTCAAGAAGTTCGACAAAAAAATTACAAAAATGAGCGTTCTATATTAGTTCTGGGTGTCCGATATAGGGATATGTTGAAGTTTTTGGATGAAACATGAACAATAATAAAGGAAATCAAAATATTCTGATACATTAAAGTAAATTCAGAATGATTTAGATAACATTTCGATATTTTTTTATTTAAAGCTATACTTTGTATTTTAGAACCTCCCCGGTATAAGAAAACTTAAATTAGATCAGAATGTAGTCAGTTATCCTGAGACGTTTTTATACTACTGATATACAATGTATGTGATAATGTTCGCAAACTATAATATGGGAAACTTTTTTATTATTGATTTCCCAAACAAAAATTATTCTTGATAAACGCTGGTGCATAAAGAAAACAGGTAAGGTTTACTACTACTAAATCTATTTTCTCTTTATGCACCAACTTTTATCAAGAATAAAGTACTTTAAAAAAACAAAAAACAGTAATGCTCCATATGTTGCGAACATTATGGCCCACACAGTTAAGAAGTTTTGAGATAACTGACTATAATTTGATCTAACTTTAATTTTCTTACATAAAATGGAAACTATTACATTTTTTAAAAAGTTATGATGTTTTAAAATTACACAAAATTTTAGAGTGGTTAGAATTTTCTGTTGGGCAGCTTATCTTACCGAAATATTCTAGAATACTAATTGCCTCGAATACAATTTAAAGCAACGAAAAGTGTTCTTTACTTAGTATCAATAAATTAAAAGATATCTTAAACTTTTACTTTACATGATCAATACCACCGGAATCTCGACTGGAAATTTTTGTTTTATATAGATTTATTGGTGGCATCACAAAGGAAACCGTATTCTGGGTTTTTGCATTGTACAATAACCGTAGGGTTATGGTATAGTATAGCACAGAACTTTCTGTGATTTTTGTTAAAAAACGGCTTTTTTAATTTTCTTTAGCAAAGCCATAAAAACAGCGATTTCTATTAATCCGAACGGAACTGATATGGCAAAGAATTTTCTAATAATCGGTTAAAAGCATACCAAATTTTGAGTTTTTGTATTTAAAAGAACAACTAAAAACTGTATATCAGTTTAAAATTAAATCGTTTGTAGTTTTTGTGCCAACCAGCTGCTTGTTTTTTTTTTAATGCAGTTTTATATATTCTGCTCAGAACAGCACTAAAAATATTTATTAAATAAGAAAATGTCTTTTTTTTTTTTAAGTTCATGTACCTAATCAAAATATTGGCAAAATATGTTTTAAATATTCATTTATGTAAGTAACTAAAAGTAATTATAATTAATAATATTTTATTTTTAAATAGAATATTTTATGAAAAAATAAAATAGTAATAATTACAATTCTTTCTTTTTCGTTTCAAAGTAAACTTTTGTAGTTATTATTTTCTTTTATAAAAATAAATATTTAAAACAAAAAATTGTGGTATAAATATTATTTGCTCTAATGTAATGTAGTTAAAACTGTTTAGGTAACAGTTTATTCCTTTATAACATTTAATTTTTTGGCAAAATTCAAAGTCAATTGAATAAGATTTATTTACTTTAATTTCTAAACATTTTATTTTGCCGTCGTTTTATTTCGCTATTTTGAATTAGTACCAAAAATTTACTTAGTTTATCTTTTTATTACACTTTGAAATTATCTAATAAGTTAAATTTTTCAGATTGATTTTTTAAATATTATATTTGGTCGCCATTTTGTTTCTCTATCTTAGATTCGTACCAAAATGTTATTAGTTTATTCTTATGTAATACTTAATTTTTGTACAAAATTTGGGATAAACTGGATTAGTTTTTTAGTAATGATTTTTTAACGTTTGACTAGGGCGGCATCTTCATGTACTATATGACCCCTAATTTTTGACCAAAATTCGAAATCAATCGGGTATGTAGTTATTAAACTATGCCTCAAATTGTTAGACAGACTGAAAGATCGAGAGGTAAACCCACGGAATTGATAAAATATATATTTTTTTGCATTTAGGGAGGCGTGAAGATAGGTAAAACCTGGGAGGGTGATTTTTTTCATGATTACAAACATTTTATTTGGCTGCCATTTTGTCCCGTCATCTTGAATTCGTATCACAGTTTTACAAGTTTATCCCTATACTAATCTAGGCATCTAGGATCCCTGAAAGAAGATCTGAAAAAAGTAAGGGTAATTTTTTGCGATTACAATACTTCCCTCTCGAAGCAAGTAAAAAATGTCCAAAAAGGTATATAGTCAATAAAATTCCTTCTTTTCGGCGTACAATGCAAAAACTGAGATACGACCATGTTTTACAAAAAAGCGTTACTTTTTTCGTAAAAATTTCCACTTGATTGACTGTACTATAATGTGTGTACCTTACGAAATTGCTATACATAATTTTATATATTAGCCCAAACAGGATCGGACTCCCTCGAGAGTTAAAAGTCTAGAGATTCTGAAGCCAAATCAGGATCAGGAGCCAAATCTGGATCCGGGGCCAAAATCTCAAAAATTATTAAATCTGACTTCTTAATAAAAAGAATTAATAAACCCTTTAAGAAGTTTTTTTGGGACCGAGTCTCTAAAATTATTTAATGATCATGGATGTTGAAAACGCATTTTTGAGAAAGGTTTATACAAATAGACTTACAAATAAACTGATAAGAACTAGCACGTTAGTATAAGTTAACTAACAATTACACAAAAGACGAAATTATAAATAAACTGGAAAAATAGTTTAATAACAATTTTAGGTTTTTGATTTAAAAGATGTTCAAAATACTTTCCATTTTCCCTCAATTTCGTTCCATGTGTTGCTACTTTAAATAAATACCTTTAGTAACAAGTGTTATTAGAAAGACTATTTTTTAATAGCGTTTAATTTAAATTTACATGATTTTTATTTTTTTGTTCGCACAAATGTCTCGAAAAATTAAAAAAAAAATATAAAAATTTAGCCCATTTCAATAGCAGACTAAATCTCCTTTCTAATATATGTTTCGTAATTAAAAATTTCAAGATGACTATTGGATGAAAAAAAATTTTGTAGAAAAAAGGTTCAGGTAGCATATCCGAAAGGTTTTCTCAAATTTAGTTTATCCCCAACATATGAGGATGTTAAAAAAATTATCTGTTTAAAACCGGCGGCTATTTGCAATTGAGAGAATGTTTGACGAGAGGAAATTTTTGAAAATTTACAAAAATCAAGTATTTTATTTCTCAAGTGATGCTTAATTGAAGTATTTTTATCAGCGGGCGGGTCAAATACTATAAGAGTTCTAATTTTAAATTAATTCACCTACAGGACGTTCTAATAAACAAAAATCGCTATTATTTAGGTTCTGTCACATTTACGCAGCCATTCTGAAATAAATAATTTTATTTTTCTGATATTTTGAGTATGAAATAAGGTGAATAAGTGCCTCTCGACTCCTTCCTTCCTTGTCTTCAAAATAACATTTAATTACGAAATATACACAAAAAATGAGTATTTGGTCTGGACTAAAGTTTTTTGATGATTATTTATGTTTAAATATTCTGTATCTTAATAAAGGAGTACCCACAACGAAAATTTATTTCAGTGAAGTTCCTTATATTTTTGATACGTTGTAGTTCTTGATCTTCTAGTTTTAGAAATATAGCCCTCAGAAGGGGCCTTCTTTAGAGAAGCTTAGTAGTCTAACAAATAAATAAAATATTAGATTAAAGATTGCTTGTATACCAGCAACACTTTGTTTAACCTCTTTTAGGTGGGTAAAATATATTTTAGTAGATTTTTAATTTGATATATAATACAAGGTGCCCACCGATGAGGTTAACAGTAGGTCAAAGGACCGAAAATTGAATTTGTTATTAAAACTGAAAAAGTTAATCTTCTCAAAAAATGTTTCTTGTCACGTAATTTTCACGCTGAGAATCCTTAAATTGGTAAATTTTGTCGGATAGGCATACTTTATTTGCCCTTAAAAAACCCTTCATAGAAAAATTGCTTTAAATAATAGGTCCATTTAGTACGTAATATTCTAAAATATCCCGTTGCTGTTATGAATGGAAGAAAACTTTAAGTAAAAAAGCTAGTTGTTACGAAACGTGCATTTTGTAAATTTTTTTTTTATTTATATGGGATGTCCCAAACATGCGTTATAGGGTTCAACTTAATTGTTTTAAATTTAGGGGTATTTCTAAAAATTTTCTATAAAACAAATTATATCTCAAAACTGAATTTTAGGGTACTGTAAAATTTAAACGGCTTAAATCAAAACACACTGCATATTTCTATTTTAGTTTACTTTGTTTTGTCTTCTGGTATTAACTTTCAGTCTAACCAAACGTTAACATAACATACAAATGAAATGTTAAATTTTGATAAAGAGAAATATTAGTACAATGAGATAAAGAAAGACCATAAAAAATTAAGCTAAAATATGATTTTTTTTTAAGTCAAATCGGTTAGACTCTACAGTTTCTTTAAATTTAAGATATTCAGTTTTTAAATGTCAATATCTCGAAAACAGTTAAATATTGGTAAATGATATGTTTGATATGTTAGTTATATAAAAACACTTACAATTATAATGTGTTCTATTTAAAAAACCTGAAGTGGCATCTTATACCGCGTTTTTGCGACATCCTGTACAATATCTTTTAAAAACACGCTTTAAGTAATGTGTGTTTCCTCTTTAAGGTCTTTTTAATTGATAATAGCTAACAAGATATCCAAGGATTACAAACCAAATAGACCTAAATTTTTATTAAGTTTCCAATTTTTTTTTCCAAAATGCACACAAAGTAACTCTGACCGGTATAGTTTAGTCGGTAACTATACCAAATTAGAGTTTCCCAACGTAAAAAATATATTTTACCTAACTTAAAAGTGTTAAAAGGAAGCTATCCCAATCAAAATTATACACGACACACGGTCTAAGTTTCTGTAAAGAAGAGCCGTTTGGATTTTCCATACTTCAAAAACGGCTCGTTTTATTCTGACCTTCTTATCATGGTATCTTCTTATTCAGGAGGTCAAAAATACAATATAAAAGATTGGGCATTTCACTGAAGCTGGTTTTCCAGTGTTGTTTATGGTTCTGTAACGTTTGCCGGCTTAGCTTTTTTACAAACGAAATTATATAAGCGCTTAATTTTTTTTGAGCCTGAAAAATTGCAGAATCCGGGGACTGTGTCCCTTTCACTGTTCACCTTGTACATCTTTTACGTTTGTTAGTAAACGTGACGAGAAAAGACCGATTCTTTGTCCTATTTGATTATTAATTTGGAAAATAAATATTTAAATTAAAAGACTATACTTATCTGCTTTTTTAAAGTATAAAGAGTAATTGAGTGTTAGAAGTCCAGCAGAAAGGTAACTGCATGTACCGATAATTCCTCTCTAATTTCAATTTTAGCTGTTTTTTGTCTTTAATATATTAAATACGAATTTTGCTTATATTTTATTAGATATACAAGTGCAATAGAAGGAAAATGTTCCATTCCAATACACAGACCTAAATACCGTCGACCTGCGCTCGCGACTCCCTGCTGATCTTCTTAATAGCTCGTCCACCCCTGGGGGCGGCGCCCTGCACAGGTGTAATGGATTTCCTATTAGAACGCCAAAAACCGATTCGGGCCCCGATATGCATCTACGATGATGAGAGATATTAATAAAGCTGTAGATAGTAAGTACAGCACATTACGACCTGTCAGAAACTAATCGGCCGTTTCATTATGGCTGATTTGATTGATATAACAAGCTTGGCGCCTTTTATAATCACTACACGATTTATCGATCACACAGTCTATTTTCTTCATGTCCAGCTTACTACCTCTGTGCCCAAAAAAAAACTTTTTTAATGAATTGCAGGTCATGCGGAAGTAATGTGTATGGTCCCTTTAACCCATTTTAATTTTTTACGGTTTACGCCTAGCACCTTGATGTAGATAATTATATTGTGTGAAGGACTGTTGGAACATATATGATAAAAATCTGTAAATTTCCTTTGCCTGGAACTTTCCTCGTTATTATTTTTTTTTATTTCAGGACATTGTCACAGTTTATATGTGTTGCATATACTATCTTTTCAAACATTTTTATTGGGCGCCATTTTGTTCCACCATATTGGGTTCCTACCAATATTTTTCCAGTTTCTTTCTACCTATGCCTACTTGACTAGAAACGCTAAAACATGAAGATATGTAAAACCGGAGAGGGTGATTTTTTTTCACGAATACAAACATTTTATATGGCAGCCATTTTATTCCGCCATCTTGAATTAGTAACACAATTGTACTAGTTGATCCCAATTTCATAATTAGTTATGGCACACAATTTTAAATCAATCCAGTAATCTGTTCTTTCAGTTTGAATTTTTAAATATTTTATTATGCTGCCATTTTTTCCGCCGTCTTGAATTCTTACCAAAATTTTACCAGTTGAATCCAACATAATACTTAATGTTTGTGCAAAGTTTGAGATAAATTGGGTAAGTAGTTTTTAAATAATAATTTTTTACCATTTCACTAGGACACCATTTTGTTTCGCCATATTTAATTTTTACCAAAATATTACTACATCATCGCGATATGATCAAAATTTGAAGTCAACCGGCTAAGTAGTTTTTTAGCTATGCCGCGAACAGACCGACGAAATTTACATGTTTTTCGGAATCTAGGGACCCTGAAACGTGAAGATCCGAAAAAATTTCTGAAGGTGATTTTTTCACGATTATAATTCTTTCCTTTTAAGAACGAAATAAAAAAACACAAATTGGTAAATTTGCCTTTACCCAGAACCATCCTCGTACGGAATTCCACTAAGTGAAAATAACACACTTTATATTAGCATATAATTTTTATAATAAATTTATGCAAATCCAATAAACTACTTATTTAAATTTTTGTTTAAGTTATTACCAAATAACTCTAAAGGCGAATTTATTGAATTTTTATATTATTTTTTATTTGGCCGTTATTTTGTTTCACCAGATTGGATTCGCCCCAATTTCTGCTTATGTCACACATGATTTTTGGGCAAAATTTAAAATCACTTGAATAAACATAAGTTTTTTGCACATTTTTGAAAATTTTTTATTTGGACGACATTTTGTTCCAGCATGTTGAATTTGTACCAACAATTTTACCAGTGAATCCCTATATCACATTTAATGGTTTTTTTACTTTAATGGATTCGTACTGAAATTTTGCCAGTACATTCCTGTCACATTTGATTTATCTGCAACATTTGACGTCAAAAGGATAAGTAGTTTTTTGATATTATTTTTTTAACATTCATCGTTACATCTTGTTTTTGAGTAAATTTTAAAGTCAATCGGTTAAGTAGTTTTTAGTTGCCCATCGAGCAGACAGACAAACAGAGAAACCGACGGAATTGAGAAAACATGTTTACCATCTAGGGACCGAGATAGGGGGAGATTTGAACAATCTAGGAAAGTCATTTGTTTTTTCACGAAAATATTTTATTTGTCCTCCCTTTCACCAGGGTAGTAAAAACGAAATTAATGTTATAGCAACGTTTATTTTCAATATGATTTATTGGTGTAACCCATGCCAAAATGTAAAAATAAAAAAACAATTTTTTGTTTAAAAAACACATTTCGCTACACAGTTAAATCTCGATTAAACAAACCTTAACTTTCGGGTGTACTTAATTCTAAATTTACTTCTCATTATTATCCTAACCTAAGAAAATAAGATTCCACACACACACACATATATATATATATATATATATATATATATATATATATATATATATATATATATATATATATATATATATATATATATATATATATATGATCACTGAATGTTTCTTGAACCATTGCAAATATATAAGTTTCAGCAAAGTTTTCTTGGGAATTTTGGGTCAGTAAAATAAACTGCGAGGTAGTGGGCAGTTACATAATTTTATTTTTTTTTCCAGGACGTTTCGTTGACTTTCGTACAACTTTTTCAACTGGTTTATAACGTGTCTAAAAGTAAGATTAACCTTAAATAAATATATACGATTTACAAAAAATAAAATTACCATCAGAAACAAAGATCCAAAATGCATTAAATGCGATAACAAATTGTGTAACACATATTAGACATATAACACGAAGCTGACATTTTGTATATTACATTAAAAACACACATAACGTGAAAATATAATACATCAGTCACATACATAGAATGACAACGAGTATTAAAGTCGACTGCTACTATATTACAAATAAGACATGTAGGTGTTATGAGAATTCTGTTGTTTTTTTGTGCTGTAAGAGTTTAAAAGAAATTATTTTACGAACATCCAAAATACCGTTGTTATTTCATTTCTCATTTGGTATCCAATTGCAAAATAAAAGTGCATTTTTTTGGGGTACTAGTTAAAAAACATAATAATGAATTATTTAATAAAATATTTGTTAGAGAACTGCATATTTTCTAATTTTAAGGTGAAAAATTTAATTAAGAATATTAGAATATATTTTATTGAGACCAGCTACTTCCGATTTATCGTTTATGGATTGAGGATTGTTTTTTATGGGGATCATTTCATGATATTCGCGTTTTCTTTTGTGTGGTTCTGTTAAGAGTATTTTTGTTTCATCAAAGTTAAAATTATGATTAAGGTTTTCCTCATGTTTTTTAAGTGCTGTAGTATTTTTTTTATCGTATCGATGCCCATTTAACCTAATGTGAAGATGTTGGCTAGTTTGACCAATATACACAGAACGACAATCTCTACATGGTATCTGGTATACAGTATGCGTTTTTTTATTTTTAGGAATTTCACTGTTTAGTTTGCTGTAATTATTATTTAGGAGGTTAAACCCTTTGTGACACACAGTAACATCATGTTTTTTAAAAAGCTTTTGGACATTTTCTGACAGGTTGGGTATATATAGTAGGGACAAATAGTGTTTATGATTTTTCTTATTGTTTTTTCGGTTTTCTCTATCTGTGATATTGGAGTTGTGCTGTTCAATGCGTTGTCAAAAAAAGGAATTTATTAGTTTTTGTGGGTATGAGTTTAATTTAAGCACATTTTTTGCCTTTTTTATTGAGGTATTTCTAAACTCAGGGTTGCTCAATTTAATTGCTCTATCGGCTAAACTAATTACTACAGATTTTTTTTGTGATATATGGTGCTGTGATTTATAGTTTAGATACCTACCGGACCACGTAGGTTTTGTATACCATTCTGTCAGAATTTTAGTATTTTTGTGGTGTAGCGTCATATCAAGAAAGTTCATTTTGTTCAGTTTTTCGATTTCTATAGTAAATTGGAGTTTTTTATGGTAACTATTAAAAAGATTTAAGGTATAGTTGATTTTATCTGTGAGAATTGCGCAAATACAGTCATCAACATATCTATAGAAAAATTGTAACGAAAAATTTAATTTGGAAATAATTTGCGAAATCCTTAGCTTAGGCCCAAAATATGCGATTCCAATAGAGAATAATAAAACCATTCCTTTTGCAGAAATAATCGCAGCTATTAAAGTAGCTATATGTTATAAAAATACAACGGAGAAGGATGAAATTAGAGCTTCTTGTTGTAATATATTGACAAACTTTAAAACAAAAAATAATAGAAGTTCACGTGGACAACAAAAAAACAATCACGACCTACACAAAAATCTGAAGAAAACTAAACGTTTTTTAAAAGAAAACCCAGGGTTACTAATTTTACAACCAGATAAATCCAATAAAACGGTAATAATGAATGCCGCAGATTACGACTCCAAAATCAATGCATTATTACAAGATAAAACAACATATATTGAAATTAAAAATGACCCTACAACTATTTATCAAAAAAAGAACAATGAGCTAATCAAAAAATGGGAACAAAATAATTTTATTTCACCAAACACAGCTAAAGATCTATTAATTCAAAACTCCTTACCTCCCAGAATATATGGCCTGCCCAAGCTTCATAAACCAGGAATTCCTTTAGGACCCATAGTGTCTTGTATTCAGTCCCCTTTCAATAACCTTTCAAAATTTCTAAAAAATATTTTATCGAACGTAGCATACAGAAATAGCCATTACATAAAAGATTCATGGAGCTTTAAAGAAAAAAAATAAACGAAGTACAGATCCCAATTGATTACACCCTTGTTTCCCTCGTTGTAGTATCGTTATACACCAATGTACCAATAGACGTTGCCCTAAATGTAATTAAAAAAAAGTGGCCTGAAATAAAAAAGTATACAGATATTCCACTAAACGATTTTTTAGAAGCTATAAAAATTACTTTAACATCAACTTATTTTAAATATAAAAATTCATTCTACAAGCAAATTGAATATCTAGTATAATTGCCCAATTAGTTCTAGAAGACCTTGAGACCCAAATTATTTCTAAATTAAATTTTTCGTTACCATTTTTCTATAGATATGTTGATGACTGTATTTGCGCAATTCCCATAGATAAAATCAACTATACCTTAAATCTTTTTAATAGTTACCATAAAAAACTCCAATTTACTATAGAAATCGAAAAACTGAACAAAATAAACTTGATATGACGCTACACCACAAAAATACTAAAATTCTGACAGAATGGTATACAAAACCTACGTGGCCCGGTAGGTATCTGAACTATAAATCACAGCACCATATATCACAAAAAAAATCTGTAGTAATTAGTTTAGCCGATAGAGCAATTAAATTGAGCAACCCTGAGTTTAGAAATACGTCAATAAAAAAGGCAAAAAATGTGTTTAAATTAAACTCATATCCACAAAAACTAATAAATTCTATTTTTAGACAACGCATTGAACAGCACAACTCCAATATCACAGATAGAGAAAACCTAAAAAACAATAAGAAAAATCATAAACACTATTTGTCCCTACCATATATACCCAACCTGTCAGAAAATTTGCAAAAGCTTTTTAAAAAACATGATGTTACTGTGTGTCACAAAGGCTTTAACCTCCTAAATAATAATTACAGCAAACTAAAAAGTGAAATTCCTAAAAATAAAAAAACGCATACTGTATACCAGATACCATGTAAAGATTGTCCTTCTGTGTATATTGGTCAAACTAGCCAACATCTTCACAATAGGTTAAATGGGCATCGATACGATAAAAAAAATACTACAGCACTTAAAAAACATGAGGAAAACCTTAATCATAATTTTAACTTTGATTAAACAAAAATACTCTTAAAACCACACAAAAGAAAACGCGAATATCATGAAATGATCCACATAAAAAACAATCCTCAATCCATAAACGATAAATCGGAAATAGCTGGTCTCAATAAAATATATTTTAATATTCTTAATTAAATTTTTCACCTTAAAATTAGAAAATATGCAGTTCTCTAACAAATATTTTATTAAATAATTCATTATTTTTTTTTTAACTAGTACCCCAAAAAAATGCACTTTTATTTTGCAATTGGATACCGAATGAGAAATTAAATAACAATGGTATTTTGGATGTTCGTAAAATAATTTCTTTTAAACTCTTACAGCACAAAAAAACAACAGAATTCTGATAGCACCTACATGTCTTATTTGTAATATAGTAGCAGTCGACTTTAATACACGTTGTCCTTCAATGTATGTGACTGATGTATTATATTTTCACATTATGTGTGTTTTTAATGTAATATACAAAATGTCAGCTTCGTGTTATATGTCTCATATGTGTTACACAATTTGTTATCGCATTTAATGCATTTTGGATCTTTGTTTCTGATGGTAAGTTTATTTTTTGTAAATCGTATATATTTATTTAAGGTCAATCTTACTTTTAGACAGGTTATAAACCAGTTGAAAAAGTTGTACGAAAGTCAACGAAACGTCCTGGAAAAAAAAATAAAATTATGTAACTGCCCACTACCTCGCAGTTTATTTTACTGAACCAAAATTCCCAAGAAAACTTTGCTGAAATATATATATATATATATATATATATATATATATATATATATATATATATATATATATATATATATATATATATATATATATATATATATATAACCAGTGGCGCCATCTGTAGTTGGTTGCCTATTTCCCTCGTCGACTTTCAAAGTCGAATGACATGACACCTTGTTTGTTTCAGGGTTTGGGTATTTCGGTTTTAATACCGATACCCCCCAAGGAAACTGCCTGATGAGCCTTGCCGGGGCAGATACCACGGTAGCAGATTGGCACCTTGGCCCTGGAAACAAACATAGCGTCATGTTTTGGTCGATTCTCGACAAAATGGTGAAGGAGTAATCCTTACCGTTACTGGTTTCGTTTTGTATAACTTTTTACGACCAAGAACCGCACAGAAATTGAAATTTCTGTTTCTCTTTTATTTTTGCACAGATGTGTCGTCTTGTGCTCCAAAGTAGGTCGCATCTAAAGCGATTTAGTTGCACCATAGTACCTACAGATGGCGCCACTGGTTGCCTATTTCCCTCGTCGACTTTCAAAGTCGAATGACATGACACCTTGTTTGTTTCAGGGTTTGGGTATTTCGGTTTTAATACCGATACCCCCAAGGAAACTGCCTGATGAGCCTTGCCGGGGCAGATACCACGGTAGCAGATTGGCACCTTGGCCCTGAAAACAAACATAGCGTCATGTTTTGGTCGATTCTCGACAAAATGGTGAAGGAGTAATCCTTACCGTTACTGGTTTCGTTTTGTATAACTTTTTACGACCAAGAACCGCACAGAAATTGAAATTTCTGTTTCTCTTTTATATATATATATATATATATATATATATATATATATATATATATATATATATATATATATATATAAATAGGCGAATTTATTGAATTTTTATATTATTCTTTTATTTTAATAGGCTGCTATTTTGTTTCACCAGATTGGATTCCTTTCAATATTTTACCAATTTCTGCTTATGTTACACATGATTTTTGGGCAAAATTTAAAATCACTTGAATAAACATAAGTTTTTTGCACATTTTTAAAAAAAATTTATTTCGACGACGTTTTGTTCCGCCATGTTGATTTTGTACCCACAATTTTACCAGTTCATTCCAATATCACATTTAATGGTTTTTTTACCTTCATGGATTCGTACTAAAATTTTGCCAGTACATTCGTATGTTACATTTGATTTTTCTGCAAAATTTGACGTCAAAAGGATAGGTAGTTTTTGATATTATTTTTTTTAACATTCATCATTACATCCTGTTTTTGATTAAAATTTAAAGTCAATCGGTGTTCTGCAATTGTGCATGCATTTTTTTGCAACGCGCAGTCACTTTCATGTCTAGTTATTCTTTGTTGTAAAACATTGAACGTTTGCCCTATATAATTTTTGTTACAGTTAATGCACTTAAGAGGGTACTACATTTAATTTTTTTTTGGGTCATCAAGGTCTTTTGGACTGGAGAGAGTCTTGCCCATTTTTAGTATTTATTGCCATCTATTTTGACGTTCACATGTTCAGAAAGAATTTCTTCTAGTTTATGACTCAATTCTGGACAATAAATTAGAGGGAAATAACAGATTTGCTGATTGGTGTAGAAAAAAGGGCATCGGTTACTACGTATACTTCGAACGAAAATAAAATAATTCGATTGTCATGAACAGCTTCTGGTAGATTACCTTATGCAAAAAAAAGTATACGAGACCTATTTAGACAACCTAAAATGAACGAATGTGTGGCAAAACTTAAGTGGCAATGAGTGGGGATTGTATCGGAGAAAACTTCAATGACGATGGTTGGAGGATAAAGATAAGTAGAAAGGTCTTGTTTCCAACTTGCCCCAGACAGGAATATATTGAAAGATCAAAGAGCGGTTGTAAACAAATTGGGAAAGAAAAACACCGATAGAGATACGTCTTAAGAATTTATTTTTTTAGAACAATGTGCAAAGTGGAGTATTTAGTACCTATATATATATATATATATATATATATATATATATATATATATATATATATATATATATATAACAGTAAACATAAAATACATGACGGCTACTCAGGATGTTCTTTTGACATTTTTATTGTAGGTCCTCTCATCAAATTGCCCGGTGGACCTTCTTACTAACAATACGACAGTGTGTCTAACTCTTAAAACGCGATTGTCATTCATCCTATATTTAATAAAAAAAAACATGTATGCAAGGGGATGTTCAAATAAAAAACAGTTGGAGTTACTAACTTCATGTTCAGATTACATAATTGCCTTTTATATAATCGATAGTAAAATGTAAGGTTGCTTGTTGTGTTAAGAGAAATACGCGAATGTCTTTCCCATAGCTATTATACCACGGTCCTCTCCATCAAATTGAAAAAGACACGGTCTACAACCACCTGACTAAATTGGGGGTGGAGGACCTGTCAAGATAACCCATAAATTCCGAAAAAGATTCAGTTTTTTGTTTGATTTATCGCGGTGCTCGCGCGGTCACTTTTTCATGTCCGCCCGTTACCTGCTCTTTCTTTCTCCAACATTAATCAGACGTATGTCTCTGATTTGAGATAGGTTCATTTTAGTCGAAAGATGAGGCATTGTAATGTTGCATCACCATCGATCTTCTTATTTAAAGAACCAAACTTAAGATTTATTAAAAACACTATTTAAAAATGGTGAAACCAATTTCCACAAAATTGATTGCTGTTGTAAATTGAGGTAGCCTGCTTCCATTTATCATACTAAAAATATCACGTTCGTATTCTTGTGCAAAATGCGTTTTTTTGGTAGTCATATTCGAAAAACGCCGAAAATTTAAAAAAATTACTTAATGATAATTTGTTATTAGTATTTTTTTGTACGATATTGATAATATGGAGGCCAAAAAACTTAAATGCAAAAAATCTGTGAGTCATCAGTAAAGCAGTATGGTAAGAAATATTTTTTGCATTGACAGCATAAAACACATTGGCTTTAATTTGTTTTACTAATAAACCAAAGTCAAATTCCTTTTTGAATCACAAAATTAATTTGGTAATTCAGCACCAATTTTAGGAATAATACTGGAAATTAATCATTTGGATGAAATCTTTTACCTTTTATTTTTTGTTCTTGGTTAGTAAATTTTTTACCTATGAAATGTAAATAAATATATTTCAGAAATCCAAGTGACTCAAAAACTTAAAGTCTCCTGCCTTATTACGTCCTATTAACTTTTAAAAAGCCTTTTTATTATATAAAATCGTGTTTCTTTATAAAGACATTTAAGAGAGTTTGTGTGAAGGTAATATTTTGCCAATAAATTTTATAATGTTCTCTTTACAAAACATGAGCTATTCTTCTCTATTCAAAGTATTCTCATTATTTGTGCAACCTTGCAACAGTTCTTGCAAACTATTGAACATTTAAACAAGGGAATGAAATGGTTTTTTTTTTAATTTAAGGCTAGAAGCTTAATTTTTTAGATGGTTTAGATTTATAAAAGAGGCTTATGTTTAAAAAACTATAAAAAATAATCTTTTTTACTATAAACCTACTACTTTGCTGAATAACTCACATCAAAGCTTTTCTGAGGGTTCATTTCATAACTGCCATTCAGTCTATTTCTTATTGAAAAAAAGCTAATAACACATCCATGATATTCCTTGTAATTTAATATCTCACATGAAACATTGTGATTTTTTTTAATTTCGGCGTTTTCTCAAGGTGTCTAAAAAAATTTATTGTTGAATACGTATGTATATATCTAGAATATTGAATAGAAATACGTTACCTTCAATTTACAACGGGAATCATTTTTCTAGGAATAAGTTACGTTTTGAGGTGTTTTTCAATTATTTCAATTATGTTATAATAATAAATAAACAAACTGTTTGAATTTTTGTTAAAAATTTAAATCACTTTAACGAAGAAAAAGGTTAATAGACAGAGTGAATGGGAAATGATTGCAAATATTTTAACTCGCCAAAGTACTGGGGGTCAAAGCTTAACCATTGCTGAGAAAAAAATGGTTAACATTGAAGTTATTTTGTTGTAATTTCTGCAAATTAGATTTTTTTATATTATAATCTAAGACATTAGTAACATCATTATTAATTCAATAGTTGAGGTTTTTGATAAAAAAAATCCAAAATTAGAAAAAATATTTAAGTAATAAATAATTTTTTGACTCTTATTTCAAAACGCCTAATCTAGCAACACCAAAATGAAACCACCTGTCGGCCTGCTTCTGCAGTTGTCGTTTGTTTGCTACTGTAAACAGATTAAAACCCTTCTTGAACAAGAAACCATTTTATTTGTACTTAGTTATGTTAACGCAATTTCGGACACGGAGATGTGCTATAGTAATTTGCGTGTGTGTTTGAAAATTTATACATCATTTGAATATGCTTATTTACGGTAAATCATCACATATAGCACATTCAGCTGCAACCATTCAAAGGGAATGATTTCTAAATACAATACTACCAAATAATAGATCATCTGTGTCAGTATCAACGCGAACTAGAAACAGGAAACGTAATTCCAGCGAACTAATTTCGAGGCATTTTAATTTTTGTGGTCATATGAAGACATTAATGGTGGTGAAATTGCGAATGAAAACGATCTTCATTTTTAATTTATTTTTTGGAATAATTAATTTAATTATAAATCAAATTGTAGCTATCTAGAGTTCACAGCAAATCGTGCAGCGCTTAGAGAGTATAATTGTTATGTTGCCACTTTGTAGAAAAAACATACATCTTAAAATGGCTATAACCTCAAAGCCCTTGTATACCTGTTAAAATATTACCATTTTATAGTATTTTTTATTTTTTACAAATTCTGCTTTTATTTTAAAAAGTAAGTTAATTCATTTAGTCACTAATGTATTTTTTACAAAAAAAAACTAATCGGAAAAATTTATTTTTGTTTTGTAATAAAAAATAAACTTTTGCAAAATTTGGGGAACAAAACTGGCTTGTATGGTTTTTCTAATCTGTTGATTAAGACTTACATTCTTCGCATAAATCCGAACAAATAAAAGTGGCTTAATAAAAATATACCGTTTTAGTTTTTTGGGCTCTTGAATCTAACGTGACTGTTAGAAGTATCTGGTTCTCTATAACACTTAAGCCTAAACAAGTTTATCGAAACAAACTCTAGATTTGGCTATGCTAACGGTTACAACATCGATAGACGAAGCCCTAAAATGCAATCACGTCATTTTTCCCCCGAAGATTTTATCTACGAATCAAATGCGACCGTTTCGCCGCACATTCTACGAGTTTTAACGCGAAACGTCAAAACAGGCGGTGGTCGATTCTTTTCCACTTTTGGACTTTCAAAGAATCGACCAGATTTTTATCGGGCTTTGTTGTGCAAAGAAATCGGCAAGCCAAAGAGACTGGACCGATTTGATACACTCCGTTTTAGTCACATAAATTCACAATTTGTGGGACTTCGCTTATTTATTTTATTTGTTTTTTCTTTGAGCTTCATTTTCCATATCTTAAAACATTATTATGTAGTTCTGCCAACTGCTAACTCTAAAATATCTTTTCAACTTGTTGAAAAGTCAACTTAATATCAATATGCAGCTCCAAACAAAGTAAAACTAGCTGAACAAGTCCTAAAGTCATATAGCAAAAAATTACTGGTATGTACCTGGAAACCGAAAAGTAAAATTTAATAAAAAATGACAAACATTTTTTTAATGAACATTTTTTGGAATTCATAAATCACAGTTCTTCGGACTAAATCGTTTCAAAGTTCTGGATAATATGATATGCTAAACATATTTTGTGTTACCTAAATATTGCGTTCCGCCGTAACTACTTGTTTCAAGAAAGTTCTTTATTATTACTGAGGAATGTCACTCTAAAGTTTTACTTCCTCAGTGTGTCTGAATAGTAATTTACTATTTTAGTTTTGTTGTTTAAAGTAGCTGATGTATTTTAACTATATCTGCATCGATATTATTAAAAAAAGGTATTTAAAAACGTATAAGTGAATTATTCTTTCTGGCATCATTAGACCACAATGGTTCCATTATTGAAATATGGCCTGTTTAAACAAATTGAGAGACATAAATGGGTCGTAATAACACGAGGCAAATGGATTAACATAAATCAACGAAGTGTAATGGTATATGCGTCCGAGCTGTCAATAAACCCACGGTACCATCAATCTCTCAAAGAGAAAAATCCTTACCGGATAATTGTTTTTCTCGGATGAACGTCTGCCATGGTTGAAATTGGTTTTTAATAGTTTATATTTGGTTAGCTGGTATAAAATCATAAGCGTCGTTAAGAACGTCTTAGGGAGAAGGGAAAAGTCAAACTTGGTTTTGAAAAATAGTTTTAATAATCTTTTTTGATGTCTTCATCATTAATTTTTCTTAAGAGCCACCAGTTATGTATATTGAAATTCATCGTTTAAGAAGAACATATTTTATTAAAGATTAAAATTTGTACATTGTTTCTCAGTTTGTAGTAAAGTAAAGTAATTGTTATCAATACAAAGTTACAATTTATATTTTGAAACTCTCCTAGAGAGCTTTTAAAAAGAGATAGGAAGAAGTTCAACAAAAAAATTAAACATCTATATCTCGCGTTGTCTTTTAAAACTGACAAAAAACAAGTTTTTTTAATAAAACACGATATCTATCTTTATTTATTAACGTTTGAAAACTGACTATTTTCAGAGCGGCTGTAAACTCCCAATGATTCTAAGTGATAAGAAATAGGCATTCTTGGCATTGGGATGTTGAGGAAAAGTGAGCCAACCTGTTTTACCAGAGATGAGGAGCTTTTCATTATTAACATTAGCCTTGCCTTTTACCAGCGATGAGGAGATATTCTTTATTAACAACATTATCGTAGCCTGAATTAATAAGAGAAAACGTAAAAAAGCGGTAAAAAGTGATGTCGATACGACAGATACAAGGGATAGCATTTCAAAGCCTGTATTTATTAGACATTCCTGTCCCGATAATGTCTTATTAATTTGGCATATTTAAAAATATTTTCTTGATTATGTTTTAAAGATGTAATGTGGTGCAAATACGTTTTACGGTATTCTAATATACAAAAACGCGATTTTGGAGATGTTTCGCAAAATCTGGAAAACATTTAATTTTTCTAATATTAGCGTCTACTTTGCCACTCAAAATTTAAGAACGAAAAATGAAAATGAGGTAATAAAAAATAGGCTCTATATTCAAAATACCTTTGGCTTAAAGAATTCAGTTAAAGTGCGATTTTCGGTATAGAAATGTTTTTTTTTCAAGAGAGCTTAAGTAACTTTCGTATTTTTTCCAAAAACTATTGATTATAGAAGAGGCTTTAAAAATTGATTTATTCAAATGAGATTAAAAAATGAAATTTTACACCTAGTAGTGTGAATTATTGCTGTTTTTTCTGTTCAAAAATGTATGACCGTTTATCTTGATTTGTTATCGCATATGTAACTTTTAACGCATATTTAACATTTAACATATATTTCTATTAGCGTCTATTTTAAACTGCGACTCAAAATTTAAGAATTAAAACTGAAAATGAGGTAACAAAAAATAGGGTCTATATTCAAAATATCTTCTGCTTAAAGAATTCGATTAGAGTGCGATTTTCGGTATAGCAATGATATTTTTTTCAAGGGAGCATAAGTAACTTTCATATTTTTTCCAAAAACTTTTTATTATAGAAAAGAATTTAAAAACTGATTTATTCAAATGAGATAAAAACTGAACTTCTACAACTAGAAGTGTGAATTATTGCTATTTTTCTGTCCAAAAACGTATGACAGTTTATCTATCGCATATTTGACATTTAACGTATATTTAATATTTAACATATATTTCTATTGGCGTCTAATTTAAACTGCGACCCAAAATTTAAGAATTAAAATTGAAAATGAGGTAATAAAAAATAGGGTCTATATTCAAAACATCTTCTGCTTAAAGAATCTGATTAAAATGCGATTTTCGGTATAGCAATGAATTTTTTTTCAAGAGAGCGTAAGTAACTTTCGTATTTTTTTCAAAAACTTTTGATTATAGAAGGGACTTTAGAAGTTGATTTGTTCAAATAAGACAAAAACTGAAATTCTACACCTAGTCTGCCCTCCTTAGTTAAAACGTCCTAACTACATCTTTTGTCATTTTTGACTTATGGGCATATACTGGTTATCCTATGTCATATTTATCTAATATCACAAGTTAGAACGTCCTAACTTCACTTTATCCCCACGAGAATTACTTAAATTTATTGTCCTATATTCAGAAATTATGAATTTCCAAACACAAAACGTCCTATCTATGATTTACAAGACTAAATCGTCCTATATCTTATGTTAGGACATTTTAACTTAGCATTCATGGTAATAAAATCTATTTATTTACTACTGTTTTGATACTTAGGACAAATCTTTGCATGGGAGCAACCTAACCCAAAAAAATATCATGTTGACACGTGTTAGTTGTGGTGACAGTTAGTTCAGATCAGACGTAAAATCAAAGTTTAGGGGCTTAATATTAATATTGCAGTTGTATTAATAATCATAATTATCAAAGGTAAGTACCAATTTGTTTTATTTTTTATTGCGTGGATTCTTTTTTAAATAAAACCAGTATACATTTTTCATCAATAATATATTTCGTGTGAAATGGCGCATGCACCATAATTATTATATTCTTATTATTTCAGACCGTGTAGGGACACCAAATTTTTTCATTCATTTTATTTTTCTACAGCTTTAAGGATTTAAAAACATTTATACAAGGTGTTTTAAAAAATGGGTCAGTGATTAATCACGGTTCTGTTCAAACCACTTTATATATAGAAAGTTGAATTTAGGTATACAGATTGATTTTATATAGGGTGTAGAGGTTCGATAAGAAAAGATTTTTTTAACTGAAATTGCAAGAATGTGATTCAACGCCCTAAAATTTTCAATATGTTTTCTTTAAAAAAACAATTAGTTGACACTCATTTGTTTATTTCAGAATGCCAAGCCGCGCTAAGAAAATAATAGCTTTAGCTTTAAACACCGAGCTCCAGCAAAAAATTGCAGATTATAAAAACAAGAATAAGACAAATCGACCTAAACATGACGATGATCCTGAATATTTACCCAGCCATGTGGATAATTCTGATCTTAGCAGCGATAGCGAGTTTAGCGATAAAGAAAACAAGTTACAAAAAAAGACAAAATACCCAATGGCAAAAACTGACTTGCAACAAGAAGAAAATGTGGAGAATCGGGTGCTAGATGATAATACGCAAGTAAGGGAAACTGCAACATACATAGTTAAATCTATTTTGTCAGACATATTAAAAAATGTTGCAGAAGAGTCTACAAGGAAAATGAGAAAAAGATACACAAAGAAAGGAAATCCCAGAAAACGAAGGTTATTTGACGAGCCTCTTGTCGAAAGAAAGAAGCAAAGACTAGAAAAAAAAGTAGCCTCACATGGCGTGCAATTACCTTGTAATGAAAAATGTAGGTTAAAATGTCCTAAAGCACTTAATTTTGAAAGACAGGTACAGATTAACAAACAATTTTGGGAAAAGAATAATTTTGAACAAAGGACCTTTGTATTAAGTTGCATAAAAAAATGTACAAAACAAAGTAAAAGAGTGGTTAATTCAAGAAGAGAAAATAGCTTTAAATATGTCCTTAAAGATTTAAATGGAAGGGAGAATTATGTTTGCAAAACTTTCTTGCTCGCTACTTTGGGGTTTCATCCTGCAAATGATAGATTGTTAAAGTCTGTGAGGGATACAGAACCAACAGCGGTTTTTCCAAAAAAAGACATGCGTGGTCACCATCCTAACGCTTCCAAGGTTGACAAAAATTTGCTAATAGAGCACATTAAAACTTTTCGGCCAGTTGTTTCGCATTACAGAAGAGAGCATGCCCCTAACCGGCTCTATTTGACAAGTGACATTTCAATCACTTTGATGCATAAAGACTTCTTAGAAAAGAATCCGCATATTAAAGCGTCTTACGAGTTGTACAGACAGGAAGTCGCCAGCATGAATATTTCGTTCGCCAATTTAGGAAACGAAGAATGCTTTGAGTGTGAGAAATTTGATTTGCATTCGAAAAGTTCTTTTCACCAAAAAGAAAATTTAAATATTGATTGTGAAGAATGTAGATTATGGAAACAGCACAAAGAGGACTATGACTCTGCAAGAGAGGAATATGAAAGAGATAAGACAAAAACGGCACCCGAGAAACTAATTGTTTCAGCTGACTTACAGAAGGTGATTTTTTTTTTTTTTTTGTTGTTTATTATTTAATATATTTAAACATTTTTTTAGGTAATAATGTTACCCCGGGCCGAAATGTTTAAAGAAGTCATTTTTACTCCAAGACTGATTGCCTTTAATGAATCATTTGTTCCAGTTGGTGCCTATTCAAAAGCTTACAAACCATTGGCGGTAATTTGGCATGAAGGTGTAAGTGGCCGAAAGAAAGAAGATATAATCTCCACATTTTACGCCTTTTTTTTAAATTACAGAGACGCACAATATATTACAATTTGGCTTGATAATTGTGCAGCCCAAAATAAGAACTGGACTTTAATATCTTTTTTTATTTTTATTGTGAACTCTGCCGACGTTGAATTAAAAGACTTAGATATTAAATATTTTCAGTCCGGTCACACCTTTATGTCCGCAGACGCTTTCCACCACCAAGTGGAACTTAGCTTAAAGAAGACGCGAAAGGTGTTTGATTTTAATGATTTTAAAGTAGCAGTTCAGAAGTCAAACTCTTCAAAAGTTGAAGTAAAAGAAATGAACATTAAAGATTTTTTTCAATGGAAAGATTATTCTTCAAAATTTAAGTTGCAAAAAATAACCCCCAAGCCATACCTTAAAAACATGGTTCATTTAAGCTTCAAAAGAGGTGAAAATGTAATGTATTACAAGAATTCATTTAATGGGAAATTTATATTATTAAATTTTTTAACGGCAAAGGAACAAAAAGAAGGGATGAAAACACCTCCTTGCGTGACTAAACCTAGAGGTATCTCTGCAGATCGAAAAAGAAATTTGATATCAAAACTTCAAGCAATTATGCCAAAAAATCGTCTAAAATTTTGGGAAGAATTAGCTACCTCAGAAAACGATGTGGATCTTCAAAATGAAACTGATTATTAACAAATATTTTTATTAGTTACTTGTGAAAATAGGATTTATTTAGTTGTCACATTCCATTATATGTGACGTTTCGTTTTGTTAAACTAAGGTTACAATAATAATAAATATTTTGAGACAAAAATTTGTTGTCTGTTTTTTCATCAGTTCCATAGTTAAAACGTCCTAAGTATTATTTTTTTGGATTATATCAAAATCTAATAAACATATACTATTTTTTGTTTTTGCATTAAATAAGTAATTACTTACCTAATCTCTTAAGAAAATAATAATTATCATTTTACGTGAAACTTAGATTGCATAATTGAATTTATAAAAACTCAATTTTTTCAATTTTAAGAAAATGTTACTTAGGACGTTTTAACTAAGGACGGCAGTAGTAGTGTGAATTATTGCTATTTTTCTGTCCATAAATGTATGACAGTTTATCTTGATTTGTCATCACATATTTGACATTTAACGTATAGTTCCCTTCTTTATATGATTTTTTGTATACCTGTGCATTTTAGCAACTATATTGGAATTAATATTTCCTTTTCAAGTATTATATTTACAGCTTTAAATATCCATTAAATTTACGTCTGTCTTCAAGATCGAGCAAGCTCTACACTTCTTGTCGTGCAAATTGTTATTACTATACAGCTACTGTAAGAACGTATAGTGCTTACACATACAGTGTAGGAAAATAGTTAGAATGAAACGGACATAAAACTAGGAGAATAAACGTTTTTTATTTCAGTGAAAATATCATTAACCACTACTTAACATGAGGATGATGTAGAGTAAATGACGAATTTAATATGTTCTCTTCTTTTCTGCCTTTTGAAAGTAACATATTTAAAGGGACTGGCTTGGGAGTGTAAGTACCAGAACTCAACCTGGAAATCAGCATGGCTCTCGGCAAAGGAGTGTCCGTCTTCCAGGCGGAACTACTCGGAATTCTGCATGGCGCCATACAAATAGAGAAAGAAAGAATAACAGGTAAAAAAGTTATTATTCTCACAGACAGCAAACAAGTTTTGCAAACCTTAAAAAATAATAAAATTACATCCAAACTGACTCTTGAGTGTCACCAGATTCTGGCGACGGTTTCCCAGGGGAATACTATCGCAGTGTCATGGATTAATGGACATAGCGGAATCGAAGGAAATGAAAAAGCGGATAGGTTGGCGCGTAACGGAGCAAAGTCCAAACCATACGGTCCTGAACCCTTTGCGCCGCTATCCTCTAAGGCGATCAGTTTAAAGATAAACAAACAGGCAATAGCGATTCTAAGAGAGAGATGGGAGAGACAAGACTTGAGACACTCAGGTGCCGCAATCCGCGGCCCTGAGGTCGCTCGGACTGAGTACCTCCTTGGACTCTCTCGAGGAAATCTTAGAATACTGGTAGGAATGCTAACAGGACACTGTAAGCTGAACAAACACCTTCACACCTTGGGCGTTCTTCCGGATCCAAATTGTAGAGGGTGCAACGAGGATGACGAGACTGCAGAACATATTCTTTGTTATTGTCCAGCTCTTGTAAATATCAGAGAATCCATTATGGGGGAAAGATGGCCAGAAATGGCCACAGTCGGAGGATGTTCGGCCGCTGGGGTGTTAAATTACATTAATGCTGTTGGCTGGCTTGACGAGTAAACCTCCGAAGGAGGTTACAATGGGCCCACCTGCGAGACCTAAGTAAAAGGTTGGCACAAGTCAACCCTCCATATTCTCTATCTATCTATCTAACATATTTATAATGGGTTTCTTCATTTCATTATATGTGTCTTCGAGGCAAAAAACAAAAAATAGATTATTTCGAAAGACTTCTAACGATTTTGCTCAAATTGTCCGCGTTAATAATACATGCCTCCTTAAAATCCTTTGTTTAATTCATATTTAGACTTACTCTACCATTCATTAAATAATTACTTAAAAATGTAACATTTTTAACATGCTTTTTTAGCTTCACTTATATGTAACTAACATGTATCTAGGAAGTCGTCTATTGTGGAACTTTGCGAGTGTATGTAATTCGGATGTCAATACAATAATTTGATGTCATCGAGCTGATCTGATGAGCTCGATAATACTAATGGTAACGCTGGTCGGTACCAGCGTTCTTACATCTATATCCTAACAAAATATTTTAATAAATTATATTATTTTGTTCATTTTAGTGCGTTACTGACAAAAGCGTGTTTTCTAGGTTTTTTTAATCTATAATTTTTATTTTAGATGTTGAGAAAATTTACATTCTCAAAAATTACATTGTAGGAATTGAATTAAAAAAAATAAGGAGATAAATGAAGGTAAGCTGTGAAAATCTTTCTATGTCCCAAATTCGGCTTACAGTTTGAAAGGGATTTAAGTACGAGATGTCGTTTTTAAATACCCAGACTGAGCATGGAAATAAAAGGCTAGAGTAGTAGCAAAAACGTATTTTTCAATATAGTTTCATTGCTTTTGAATGCAGGCATTACAACGTTTTAATAATTGAAAGCCCTTTTAGAAATATTCTTTTATTTTCTCCTCAAAATGATCCTCGATAGCTGCTTCGGCTGGTCCCTAAAGATTCTCCCTCAGTGAGTTTTTTTCGAATTCGAAAACAAAAAATAATCATTGAGGGCCATGTCTGGACTATAAGGTGGTTGTTCAATTTCTTCGAAGCCACAATCAGAACCCGCAGCTTTCGCAAGCCGTGACTGGTGCACTGTCGTGCAACAGTAAAACACCTTGCATCAATTTTCCACGTCTCTGAGGCGATGTAGTATGCTCGCGATATACACATCTGTTACTGTCTGACACTTTTCTAGACAAACAATCAATAAAATTCCTTGGCACTCCAAAAATTTTATTGTTATTACTTTTCCTGTAGAGGGAGTCACCCTAAACTTCTTTGGAGGGCTCAAGCCCTTAACATGTCATTGCTTTTGAAATGGTGAAAGCATTCGCAGGACCTATCTTGCACTAACCTTTGCTATGACAAGATAATCATGGAGGATTCTGAAAACCGCGGTTTCTGAAACTTTTCATAATGCTGAGAATTGTTGCATCTTTAATCTTGCATTATTGAGTATTAAACACTTTGTTTTTTAAAGACCTCTGAAGTAATCACTTGACTAAGGCAGCTTGCGTGGAGAACATCATCCCCATATTTAAACAGTTTTGACCACTCACAAATAGTTAACTTCAAAGGGCATCTTATCTCCACAGATAGTCAACTTTTCTTCAAGAATCATTTTGGGGGTTTTACCTTGTTTTGTGAAATATTTTATAACTGCTCGGCACTTTTTTCATTTTGATAATTTGACACGACGCGATAACACAATCTGACAGTTAATGAATTTAATGATAAAGCAATTCTTTTCTAAATTGGTATACATGTTTCCAAGGCATATGTGATTCAACATCAAATTGCATGGTTGTTGCTTTTTGTCTTCTTGCGCTAAACCACATTATTTTTGCAGCCAAACATCGTAGAAAAGTATCTATCACAATTATTTTTCTTTTACTTAATCAAGCGATATGTAATATTAACATTAATTAGTCTAACTTTGACGAATGATTTTTATGCATTTAATTTTATTTATTATTAAATTTAAATTTATGTAAATTCTAAATAATAACTACCTTAACCAAGGCGTAACGAATTGAAAACGAAAAATCTAATATTTCGAAAATTTTATCAATAGTTTCGCCTGACATTCATCCCAATGATCTACTTTCTCACAGTCTGAGAAAATATAGTGGTGAAGCAAATAGGCCAAGACTGTTAAAAATTAATTTGCCAATGGAGGACGATGTACGCAGAATTATTGGGAATGCAAATAAGCTTAAGCAGTTGACCAATTACAAAAACATTTCCAAAGCTTTCTAGGCTAATTAGTTGTTATCATTAACTTAAGAAACAGCTTTTCAAAAGGATACAGAATGGAGAGGAAAATGTAAAGATTAAATCTTTATAGAGAGTTCCAAACTAATAAAGTCACTCTCCTGCCAGAGTAATGAACTGATTTTTTTACTATCAGAACGCCTTGACGCTAATACTAAAATTATTGATACCTTTAAGTCAGCCATCAGAAATTTTTATGGTGTAATTGGTATTTGTGAGACTTGGCCGCAAAGTGATATTTTTAGTTCGGAGTTATTCCCAAAATAGATATAGTGGAGTGCAAAATAAATGTAAGTTATTTTGTTTTAACGGCAATTCTTTATATTCCTCCTTCGATTATAAATGATTACTATTTTTTTCGAGGCTTTAGCACTACAGAATTTGGTTAGAGATGAACGAGTGGTTATTTTCGGAGATTTTAATGCTCCCTCTTTTTGGTATTAGTAATATTGATTTTAAATGCAGCTTAGCTTTAATCAGTTTAAACATATAAAAAATGTCAACGGTCGTAAGTTGGATTTGATATTGTAAAACATCATATGTGATAAAAGAGGATAAAGTAGGAATGTCAATGGTAGACAACCACCATCGCCCACTTAAATTTGTTATATAATGTAGTCTAGATCATTACAAGGATTTTAATGTTTGTAATAATCGTGTCCAACCGGTTAATTTTAGAAAGGCTAATAGTGACGTATTTTTTAAATTCTAAACGTATTTTACTTCACAGAGGGAACGAAAATAACATTTAGTAATTACGTAATGGGTACTCATAATAATGTTGGAGGGTTTAATCAATTTTATCCTATTAGTCTATAATATACTTAAACTACCCTTCGCAAAGCCACAAATGACCAAAAAACCTAATCAAATTAACCGAAAATCCAGAACAAGCAGAGATTTTCCACTAACCACAGTAGTGCCGCGTATAAACTGTTTAATGGAGCGTGTTGTCTTTAAATGCTTCTCCAGTCGCCACTCGATGACAACGCATAAAAATGGAAAGATGAACCACAGCAGGAGAAGTGCTTCCATTTCATTTATTTTATGACTGTATGTTGTGACGCTGCTGTTTTCTAAATTAAGTGTTGGTAGTTTTCGAGTACGAAATAGGAGCATTAACTTAACAACTCTAGAGGTTTATCAAATTAATGAAAATTCTAGATACGATTTCAAAGACGACAAGTTAATACTTTAAAGACTTTAATGATTTTAATTTAGGTCATTTTATAATTTTATTTACTTTATGTGTTGTTTAAATTTTAAGCTTTCGGATCCGTTTAATTCTCAAGAATAGACAAACAATAAAAATAAATGCGAAGTTAACATTTTTAACATATCAATAAGAAAAACCTAGAATGTAGGTTGTTCTTATATCTATTTTTTAGTAACGGCAATGTCTCAGTGAGTTACATCAATTCAGATTTTCAACCTACTTTGAAACGCATAAACTAAACTATGATATGCAACCTTGTAACTCAAAACCTAAACTCGTCCGTAGAATTCTAGAGCTTAACCCAGATATTTGATTCTGGTTTAATTAAGGTTTAACAGAGTCAGTGGCGGCTCGTGGGTGAAAAAGTAACTAAAGTGTAAATGAAGCAAAAAAATATCGCAATAATTTTTCTCCAGAATTTTTTATATGTGGAGGGGTAGAATATTTTTTTACGACTTACTTAATTTTGTATACTAAATCAATTCTCCTATCCTTCATAGTAGCAAATTTATTTATAACAACCTCATGAAACGGATGAGTTGCCCTAATCTCCTCCAGAAATTCCTTTTGAATTGAAATATTGCCAAGAGAAGTAAGTCTTTCTTGAGATATTGTATTTCTTAAATAAGTTTTCACATATTTAAAGCAAGAAAAACTTCTTTCCACTGAAGCACTAGTCGACGGTGTTGTCAAAATAAAGGAAAACATTTTATGTGCTTCGGTAAAAATATATTTATTTTTTTCACTTGCTGTTGCAGCGATATATTCCAATTACTCTCAGAGGCAAAAATAAGACCAAGCTCATTTTTAAGTCTTTGACTTTTTGAAAATATTTCCCCATATAACTGTAACAAATTTTTAAACGGGCCAGTCGGAAAATTTAAACTATATTCGGAAAATTTAGCAGAACCTGCCAAACATGAAAATTTAAGTTTTTCACAGTCTTGAAATCTTAGTGTCATTTCCATTAAAATATGGTCCAATATTTCATAAAAAGGATTCTCTACTTAGCCCTAATTTGTTCTGGAGAAAGCTTAGCAAGCTCACGTTTGTAATAATTTATTTCTGTTATAGAATTTGCTTTATCAAACATGGTATTAAAAAAATGTTCATTTCTTTTTTTACAGAGCGCCTTACGACAATGTTTTATATTGGATATGCAAAAATGAATCACATTTACCAACTTCGAATAAATACAACACAAAATATTCAAGTTAACTGCAAAGGAACTTACCGGTGCAGCAAAATCCATGAAAATAAAAGTAAACAACCACCGCAAACTGAACGACATAGCACCTCCAGCAAAGTCAAAGCGGTTTGCACCACTGTTATAGTTGTTACAATAAAGTTCGATTGAAAGTTTCAAAAAGACATGCCGCCAACGGTCAAGTAAAATATTTATTCGAGATGTACAGTTTATTTTTTACCAATTAGGTGAATAAATGAATGTAAAAACTAAAATTTTAAGAGAAATATAATAAATATAGTTAGATGTTGGCTTGTTTATTTTTCCTGGTGAAGTGTAGCACTTCACCTACTTCACCAGAATAGCCGCCACTGGACAGAGTATGTCATAAGACACGTTTTCTTTAGAATTTTGTGCATGGATATTTATTTTTATTTTCAAACTATTAGGAATATAACTAATGCTATTCCTCCTTAAATAAATAATACGCTTTCTTCTATCTTTAACTCTATGCACAGCTAACGCGCGAGTGTGGTAAAAGGGGCAATAGAGGTATATAGAAATATTGTTAAAATTCAGAGCAACCGTCTAGTGTAATGTATATAAGATGTAATAATCTTTACTAAACATAAATTATTCTACAACTATTATACCATAAAAAACTATGTAATAAAATAGCATTTATTTAATTATGAAACTTTGAGTCTTTGTTGCTTATCTGGTTTCTCGTCTTTATCTGAAAATGTTAAATTGGTATTAATATTAAGTATATGATAAAGTCCCGTGGTAAGTTTAATCAACCAGAAAACAATTAATTCCTAGAATGAAATTATAAACATATTAACCACGTGTAAGTTATCTATTGAACTCCTTATTAAAACACTGTCCGTTTTTGGAAATAATACATTTAAACTACCATAACAACGAAATAAAAATTAATAACGTATCAAAAGGCATGGAAGCCGAACGGAGAGAAAATAATGGCACTTACTCCTCCCCCCCCCTAGAAAAATGAGTTGCATCACTTTTTAAAGACAAATATTTAAATACAAACAAAATATCTATCTCCAAATATTTTGATTTATTTTAAATTAAACAAATGATTTTTGTTAATTTATTGGGTAGCAATTTTTATGCAACCCGTTTTAATTTTTTATTTTGCCTCTTCTTGGGACCTTATTTTTACTTTAATCCTTCCCATGCAAGGGACAATAAATATAAACTAAACTTTGTGTTCCATGTGCAACAGACAGGGTCTTAAAAATAATGTAACTATAAAATGAATTTATGCTTGCAGAATATAAATAAAATGGAAAAAAATCAAGTACCTATGTTTCATTTGGTTGCTTCCAGTTACATGTCAATAAAACCCTCTAATCAGCGATCTTCTTAAAATAGCTTACTTGCAATCTCAATTCTAAATATAGGTGCAAATAGGTTTTGTGGTAGTTAATGTTATAACAATTTTTTTAAAAAGTATTAAACCGAGTTGAGATCGCTGTCGGTAGTATTTGCCAGCGATTTTTGGGCAAAAAATCACCAATCGCTTCAACGAGTTTTTTAGCAAATTCCAATATTTCGTCGAAAACCAGTGCTGTAAGATAAGTATCCAAGACTAAGAGAACTGTTCCAGTATGACCGAAGAGAAGAAGCATCATCTAAGAAAGCATAGTGGTAACAATCCAGTAAGAAGGCTTCCTAGTTGTAAAGAATAAAAAAATCGCAGTTCCACTACTATCGTTTTAAGTGAATTTTTCATCTTCCCCTTTCATTTTTAATATTTATGAAATATTGCGTCTATTCTCTGGTATATAGTAAAGTTTAATTTAAGTTGCGCTTATCTTATATTAATAAATACGTGTATATTAGTGTATTCTTAACTAGCGTATTTTAAAAGGTGATTTTCCAGTCATATATTTTAACTTTCTCACAAAAAATGTCAAACCCAAATTATCCGCTAATAAGATATCAAGCCGATAATATTCCGCAGTTTGACGAAATCCTAAAATTAATTAATAGGTTTATCATGGCATGTAATAATTTTATAAATAATCATAAACTGAATAAATTGGTTGCTAGAGCGGCAGACATTGTAGCCTCTCGAATTAAATTAACTTCTTGGGATTTTTTAGTAAAACAAGCAATAATTGTATGTTTTTTGATAAAAGTCTTTTATTCACAAAAATTAACATGTCTGACTATACTAGACAACAAAAATAACTTGGAATCAAAGAATGTGATAATTCAGTATTAAAAATATCTATTAGTGGTTGAAGTTATCATATGCCATTAATAGGTCGTTTGAAAAATCTTACTTTTCCCGAAGAAGTAATGAATTCCGCTCAAAAAGAAGATATTTTCATTTATCATAAAAATCGTTTTAATTTTAATACAAAAACAAAATACTGCTAATGTGCAAAGATTATTTGCACATTAGCTATGTATCAAACTTTCTCAATCAAAATAATTTTGCCCCACGACCCAATGCAAATAATCACCAATTTTTAGGTTTTGGAAAATTTAGATCAATTGCCCCTAATCTTTTCCAACCTAGAATTAATTTTACATAAAATAATCATCAACAATTTAGACCTAATTTAAATGACACTAGACCTATTTCTAATAACAATAATAATAAACGTCAGCGTCCTTCTGACTCAGCAGTAACCCGATTACAAAGATCTGAGCCTATGGATGTTTCACACTCCATTATGAAATGCACTACAACAAATGCCGTATCGCAATTATAGAGTAAAAACGTTATTTAATCAGACGGTCGAATCAGCGAGTAGGCACAACGATTGCTTAGCGTGTAAGGATAACAATTACGCCATATATAATTATACTGCATAATTAATTATATAATATAATGAAAATAAAATAAAAGTTCGATCAATTATCCTGTTAATCAATATGATTATTACCAATATTGTTGTTCAAAAAACGAAAAAAAAAATCATAATAATGACTTTTATAATTCCACCATAACAGATTTTTAAAAATACAAATGTGACGTATTTTTCTGGAAATATGTTAAATATCAGATGAAATTTTTAGAGGTCCTATACAAACCAAATCACGTAATACTTTTAAATAACTTGCTGACACCGAGTTACCAGTAATATTTCTTCTAGAAATAAATGGTAAGTTTTTAATATACACACACTGGAGGTGCTTTATAGAACCTGATTTAGCATATAGAATTTCTCCAAATTCAATTTTCACAGAAACTTTTTTCAAAACTGCCAAGGCAACACGCAATAACGATGAAGTAAAAATATTCCAGTCGTCCTAGAAATCATAAATTTTATCCTTTTGGTTTTTTCCCAAAATTTGATGGACTTTTAGGTATTGTTTTTTTTAACGCACATAGGAGCTAGCATAAACTGAAATAATATGTGTTTAGAAACAAACAGTGCTCGTTTTTTATGAAAAGTAAAAATACTAGTGCGGAAATCCTTTGAGTTTGAGACCGATAACTTTGACACGAGGAATTGTCGTCCCTACAACCACTCAATATTTTCATTAAAATTATTATATTTTGTATACATATTTCAATACTAGTTTTGAAAAAATTATAACTTGTTACATCAGCTGTGACACTGACACAAGATTGTCGTGTAGAAAAGCATTTTTCTAAAACGAGTTGAATTTTTTTTTAAATACGCCTGTGATATATGGCAGTTTCTAGCCCAGTTAATAGTATGGTTCTTATCAGTTTCGTAAGAAGTCGTAGGAAGAAACAAATTAAAAAGATGTTAAAAAATGATAATACAAGAATCAACCTATTTGGGGGGTTCCAAAGAAACTTGATGCAGCACGGCAACGCAAATAGCACATAGTAACCGAATATCGTAAGCTTAATGATAAGACAAATGTTGACAAATTACCGCTTCCTAATATTTCCAATATTCTGGACCAATTAGGAAAAGCACAATATTTTACGATCTTGACTTATCCAATGAAACCCAATGACATACAAAACACCGGTTGTAATGAATAACGTATTAAGAGGTTTTCAGCATAAGATGAAATGAAATTTTTTTAGCTTACCTGGATGACATAATTATTTTTTTAACATCATTATCAGAACATATAGAACGACCAAAAGCAGTACTAAAACAATCAAACTTTAAAATTCAGTTAGACAAAAGCAAATTTTTTCATAAAGAAGTTGCCTAGTTAGAATACAAAATATCCAATGAAGGAATTATACCAAACCCCGACAAAATGCAGGCTGCAAAAATCTGTCCTATATCAAAGACCCAAAAAGAAATAAAATCTTTTTTAGGCCAGCCAATTTTTACCGCCGCTTCATTAAAGATTTCTCTAAAATTACAAAACTTAACTTAAAAAAGGTGCTAAAATAAAACATACCCTATCGTTTATAAATTCTTGTAATTTCCTTGAAAAATCTTCTTATTAAGACTCCGTTTTTAAATACCCACATTTTAATAAACCTTTTGTTTTTACTACCGATGCCTCTAATATAACCTTGGGTGCAGTCCTATATCAGCGAAATCTTTCAAATGACCAACGAATTGCCTATGCATCGCGCAATCTTAACAAAACCGAACAAAGGTATTCGACAGTCGAAAAAGAACTTCTCGGTATTGTTTGCTCATGTAGATATTTCAGACATTATCTTTATGGTCGAAATTTCAAAATATATACTGATCACAAACCATTAGTTTGGCTCTTTAATCTCAAAGATATAAATAGCAAATAAATCCATTGGAGACTTAACTTGGAAGAATATGACGAAATCATACATAAAAAAGAAAACAAAACACTAATGCAGACGCTCTATTTCGTATACAGCTTAATGCTATCGAAACCGATTCCGTGTTTAATTGACCCGGCTATATGGACCAAGATATTGTCCAATTTCTAGAAAAATTTGACCCGAATTCTCTTTCTAGAGAAATAATCCCTGAAACGCTTCAAGAAAATGAAAAACCTGAAAATTTAAAAATTAAAATAATTTCTGACTTCCAAATAACAAATCCTAAAATCCGTACAACAGAGAAATTAATTACCTTCAACTTCCAGTACTATTTATAGTACAAACCCCAAACAAAACCATGTCCAAATGACCCTATTGGTCGAAATAATAAACAACAAATCCAATCAAAGAGATGGTTCCTTGAATCCTTCCTGGACGCCCTAAAGCTTAAGCAAGATAGCAGAGAGGGCGGGTTTATAATATTATTCACGATTTTAAAGAAAATGAGTAAATCGGAAAAGGTTTGACACTGATTTAACGAAATCATCAAATTCACGGGCTATCCACTGGTATATTTAATTTACGAAATAACAACTTTAACCATATCTGCACTGATTAAAGCCTTTTAATGTGAATTCTAATATTAGGACTCCACATGCAAGAGGTAAATGATAATTTTGCTGGATACGTATACGTTTCATAGCTCATCAGGGCGCCATAGGCTGGCAATCCCCGTGATTTTGCTCTCTTGACCTCTTTGGACATACTCAACCGTCTAAGGATTTATATTGTTGTTGATATATTTTCCAATTATATCAGCGCGTTTATTAGATTTTCATTTCTCCTTAATTCTAAGGAATACCTTCCTTAAATTTCTATATTCTAAGATAGAGACATTTGCGCTTATTCTTTTATTTTATTCTAGAAAATGATTCTTTTGTATTGTCTACGAGTAAAAGTAAATTTCCCTATAAATATAAATAAGCAAGACGTAGACTGTCCATACCAACGAAAATATATGTGTCAGCAACAGTGCCATAGGCTAAAAAAAGAAGCAACTTCTAAAGTAGGAATAATTATGATATAGGAAGAGGAGGGGGGTTACAAAAGAATAAGTGAAATAAAGGCAGGCAAGGACAAACATTAAAAACACATATTAATGAATATCAAAATTCCCTAGTTGCTTATTGTTGTAATAAGGCTGTGCCAAGGTTCTGTAGTGTGGGTCATGTATGCAGATTACTACTAGATAAGGTTTCGACATGTTGATATAAATATGAATATTATGGATACCAACAAACTACATACTACCATCAATACTAAATAATACTAACGGCAATAAAAAGTAGCACAATTTGATTTCTTACGCTGCTATTTTCGTTACTGTATCTTGTGAACTGAACCTGACGAGCATCGAAGTAAGAGGTGTATGTCAAAAGTGAGGAACAGAAAATCTAGGACAAGAGCTAAAATGATAAAGAGACTAAGAAGATATATTGAATTTCTACAGGGACACTGAATAAAATGAATTCCCAAATTTAAAAATGTTTTGAAATGTATTCAAATCACATTGCGCCTTAGCTACATGTCTTTAAAAATCTCGAAAAGATTGGCACACTATTTATCTTTCTCATGAAAAAGGTCAATACAAAACATTTAATAGTAAAAAATTCTGTCTGGGCCACATTAAAACAGTACGAAGTCGTCATTATCATAATGACGGTTGACAAATGGCGACCGCCGCGACGGGGCATCACAGCTTGTCTTGAAGTTTGAATAAATCACTTCGAGCCGCGCCTAAGCGGGGCTGCTTCAATTTCTTTGAAGAAAATTAAAACTATTAGTACATTAGTACATAGTTATGATAAGTACGAATACCTTAGAGGCTCAATAACTTCACCAACACAGAGTCTTGTAACTTAAATAAAAAACTATTTTTAAAACTATCTATTCTAATGTGCAATTATTTCGTAATAAGTTGTTAGATTATAAAATACTCATAAATGACATTTTCGCTGATTGTTTTTGCATAAACGGCACTTGTTATTACCTGGCGAATTTGATAAAATTGTCTTTGAAAATTAAAAGGTAATTCCTGGCTTTTGACGATCCGTTAGGGGTCATGATGGTGTAAGTAAATATGTTAAAACAGCTTAATATCAGATTCTTTAATTCTTGAGAATATTTCTCAGGAACTAAACTGTGAACCTGCTGGAGTAAAAGTACGACGCACAGTGCTTTGAGCAATGGACAATAATCACAAAACAAAGTAATAATTATTTATATTTTTATAACATCAATATAAGTATAAGTATCCAAAACACGCATTACAAAGTTTATTTAAATCAGGTCATCCTTGATTCGCACTGTAGAGACAAATGAATTTCGATCAACGCCTAGCTGTCAGTTTAACAATAATTTGCTTGCGTTCAGAACGGAGTTTTCATTAACGAGTTATTGTTGAAACTGTTCACTCTAAAAAGAAAATCGCTATGGATTGTCAAGCTCCAGGTAGGTTTATTAAATTTTAACTATATATTTAATTGTTGAGTTCAAATGTACGATTTTACCTGATATTTCAATTAGCAATAACAGATTAGTTGTTAACACAACTATATTTGGAAACTTTGGTAAAGGTTTACAAAATATCTCTAAATATCTCTTTCTGATACTGTTTTAGTTAAGTAGGAGAAAATATAAGGTTTCAGATTTTGTATCGATATTCTGCCCCTACCTGCCACCACAGCTAATTTCAGATATTTTATTTCAGAGTGCATTTATATCAAAAACGCTGATCTGGTAGATGTTTGGATAACTAGTTCACATAGTCATCGCCAGCAAAACACATTTAACAAAATATGTGAAATACTTGATTTAACAGATTGTTCGGAAGAATTATCGGCACGAATTTCAAAGATGGGTAGAATTTTTTGCATGAAAATGACTAAACTGTGGCAGGAAAGCTCTAGAACTCGAGAAAGATTTATAAAGCGCAACAAAAGTTGGCTAAGCAAACCGGTAGCCACATCAAAAGATTTTGTGGCTTTTAAAAGACCTCAAGTGCAACCATTACAACCGTTGGCGTTGCAACCACGATCAAGTCAATCTCGAGGAAGACCCACCATCCCTTTTGAGGAAGCTTCTACAAAAACAAAAAAAAGACGCGTCTTAGATTTAATACAAAGCAGATCTCAAGCTGAGCTTAACTTTGCTGCTAATTTGGCTGGTAGCTCTAATAATCAAGATTCCTTAGATAAGGTTTTGACACCACACATCAGGCTTTAGCCCTGTGCTTGGACCTAGACTTATCCGAAAGAAAATACTTAGCTTTAAGGTCAGTAGTTAATGCTTTGCACAAGGATTGCTTTCCAAGTTTGTACGCTTTAAACATTGCAAAAAAAGCACTTTTGCCGTCTCAAATTAATACTAATGAAGTCAGTTCTGAAGTAAATTTACAAGATCTTCTAGATAAAACCGCAGAAAGTATTCTAAATGTTTCAAGCGTACCGAGTGGGAAATAATTAAAATTAATTTGTAAGTGGGGCTTTGATGGCAGTAGTGGGCATAGCACATATAAGCAGAAGTTCAGTAATGACCAACATACGGATGAATATATCTTTCTAATTGCACTAGTGCCATTAAAATTGATTAATACTTGCACAAATGAGGATGTATGGGTAAATATGACAAGTTCCTCGAACTTGTTTTGTCGACCAATAAAGTTTATTTTTGCTAAGGAAAATACTGAGTTAGTGCGATTGGAAGAGCAAAAAATGATAAAAAATATCAATTTGCTGAAAGTATCGACAATAAATATGCACAATCAATCTTATAATATAACTTTCGAATTAATTTTAGGACGGTAGTGTAACTAATATTCTTTCCGGCACCAACTCAGCATCGAAGTGCATCATTTGTGGAGCCACCCCAAAGCAAATGAACCACGAAAACGTTGTCAATCGGTCTGTAAATAGGGAAAACTTTCGTTTTGGCTTATCCACACTTCACTGCTGGATACGTTTTTTTGAGTGCCTTTTGCATATTGCGTATAGACTCCCAATAAAAGTATGGCGGGTTGAAGGAAATGAAAATAAAAAAATAGTAGAAAATAATAAAAAACGTATCCAGTCAGAATTTAAATCGAAGATGGGACTGATTGTGGATAAGCCAAAACCGGGATATGGCTCCACAAATGATTGAAACACCGCAAGGCGTTTTTTTTTTAATCCCCATCTCAGCTCGGAGATAACAAGTATCGACAAGGAACTTATTGTTAAGTTTTCGTTGATACTTAGGATATTGGCTAGCGGGTACCATGTTGAATTAGAAAAGTTTTGGAGTTTGTTACAGGAAACTCGTAATTTGTATATAAATTCTTACAGTTGGTATTATATGCCTGCAACTGTCCACAAAGCCTTGATTCATGGGTGTGAGATAATAAGTGCTTTCGACTTACCTATTGGACAACTGTCAGAAGACGCCTTAGAAGCAAGGCACAAGGAAGTTAGGAAAAACCGATTATCTCACACCCGCAAATCATCACGAACTAATTGTAACAAAGATTTGATGAACATATTATTGCTGACATCAGAGCCCTTACTATCAATAAACCGAAAAGTTATGAAACAGAAAACTAGCAAATATAACAATGAAATTAATAAATATCTAAAAAAAAATGATTTAGTTGTTTCAGAAGATTTAAATTTGGAATTCAATGTTTCTGAAATATTAAGCAATGAAAGCGATTCGGACAAATAATTAGCTCTGAGTTTAACGTTTGTTATTTATTTTATGTTTAAAAATTTTAGTAATTAAGTGTTAGTGTAGTTTAAATAGTGTTTGTTAAATTTTAATTTTGTGTTTTATAATAAAAACAAGTTATAATGGCTTATAAACGCACATTTTTCTTTTTGACCCTCTATGTCAATGTTACAAATCTTAGTTGTAAGTTTTTCTGGACACCCTGTATGTGATTAACTTGAAATGTGAAAATTATGTGCAAAATGTTTTCGCCTAAGTAAAAAAATAACAATTTTGTCAGAAATTGTATTATGACCGCCAGAGGTAAGTGGTATTATTTTTGTCCAATAATCTCTACTACTCGAAGCACTGTGCGACGTGCAGGTTATCACGGCTTATCGTTTACCTTTTAGAATATAATTTCGAGAGCTCTGAATAGATTGATCACTTCTAAACCCATTCGGGTCACAGGTGACTTTAGTCAATTTAATACCCGTAATATTAAATGTCTTGACATTTATGTATATATATATATATATATATATATATATATATATATATATATATATATATATATATATATATTTGATTCCTCTCTTACTTGCTCTGAACCAGATGAACTTAGTCCTGTGTCAGATCATATTGGCATACTGTTTGAATGTGAAAAGTGTAGTCCAGACTAACCTTTAGACCAATAACAACAAGGATATATTTACTCTTTATAATAAAAATGACACAAAATTCAAAATGTTCGTTGATACTATTTCCGTTATAACAGAAACCTCTTTTCCATTAAAATCTAAACTTACAGACAAATCATATTAAATGATGACTTAATTTTTTAGTTTCTTTAGAAAATACAAATTCTATAGTTGTATTGAAAAAAATGTTTAATGATTATAGGAACAAATATTATAAAGCCCTAAAAGTAGGAAAAAAAAATGTAAATCACCCTAATATCAGGCATTTAAATAATCGTTAATAAACAATGTGGATTTTAAACTCGAATCTGCTGTCCAGAAGGGACATTGTAATAGTAAAAGGAAAAAAAGGAATTAAAAGTCCAGTCAGCCTTCTTGAATCAAAATTTATTAAATTCCTACTCCTTTCGATCCTAAAGGATTATCATCAGGATACAACTGATTGTAATATGAAAAGTTTTTTGTCCTGTTTCCTACAATCAGTTGTACCCTGATAATGATCCCCTAGGTTCGAAAAGCGTAGGAATTTAATAAATTTTGATACAAGAAGGCTGACTGGACTTTTAGTTTCTCTTTCTCGTTTTACTAATGTGGAATTTAATTAAACATAATAATCAAAATCAACCAAGGCAAACTGCAACATCAGATGCTTATAATTTTAATTCTTTTTTGCTCTAGTGAACCGGCGCCATCCATGAATAACTAAGTGAAATTCCAAAAATGTATTTACATTCCGATAAAGCTTAAATTTATCTCTTTCTCTGTATACTGAACACACCAAAAAAATGCGTTTTTATACCTAATCTCTATGCAACCCTCTTCATGCTCGCTTACCTTGGCGCAGTTGTAGACAACTTTTAAAATTATTATTATTCTAAGTGATAAGATTAACTAAGAAACAACTAAAAACATCTGATTTAAAGTACTCTTTCGTAAAGCGACTAAAAGTTTTTATATCGACAAATATATGTGTATCCTACGAACATAAATACGATATTTATTTAGTAACCCATATTTTCTCATGTGGAACCATCACGCATCCCATCAAAAAATTACCGTGTGCAAAAATCTAAAACCGCATGGGTCACATATCGTGACGGGAGCATATTAGTCTTAACTATCTTGATGGTCACTAATTTAGATATGCACGTTGCCAATTTAGATACCGAAGGGACGACATCGTCTATTATCAGAGGAGCGTCGGAAACAGTGTTTTTTTATAAAACTGTTGCTTTAGAAGATCAGGGTCGGATTTAATAGTTTAAAAAGAACAGAGGCAGAAAAACCCGATTTTAACTTAATAACGTGTCTTTGAAAATTATATTGCTATTGCTAACATCAGAAAAAAGGTAAGATAAGATTTATGATAGTAATAAAAGATATTTTAGTCAGTTTCAGAGATCTATTATAAAATTGATTGCATTTTTCAATGGCAGTTTCTTAAATGTTAATACTAGCTCTTTTAACAATAACAAATTCCATTACACGTTTATTATTTTATTTTGTTTATTTATTTCCTCAATACGGTGAAGAATCATAAAAATTTGCTGTTGCCATAAATACATAGACCTTGAAACATGAAGATGAAGAATGATGAAGATAAATAAATTACTTCGCGCACAGTCAAAAAACAAATATTGATTGACAAAATTTTAAATTTACTTAAAATTCTCTTCTAAACTTTACTACCTGTAGTTTACATGTTAAAATGGGCTCGTGAGTGCTCTGTTCCTTTTTTGCAAATTTGCCTGTTTATTTTAAAACACGTTTCAAAACAATTTTAACCCAACTTAAAAACAAAAATTAACAATTTTTACCGAATACCTTAAAGTGATTTATTGTAGTGCGCCCGATGCATTAAAATCACAGTAAAAACCAACCGTGCGAATGCACCTAAAATTTCAATCTGATTTGTTTTCAAACCTGTCACTGTATAAATGAAAATCTGATGTAATAATTGAACGTTCAGTAATTAGCGTCTTGATTATCAACTGTTAAATCCGCTGGGGTAATATTAATACTAAAAGCGTGCTTTATTGTTGTTTGTAGATATTTATGGCTATTAATCTTGATATTGATATAATTATTATTTGATGTCTAGTTAGAATTTCCGTTGTGACTACGACTCACACAGGCACTATGCGGAAGGCCAAAGATGATAAGACAACTGCTCTCAACAGCTCGGTCAGTGATCGTTGGCCAAATTAGTTCGCCTAAATAGACGAATTTCCAGTTGTTTGGGTGAGGCTCTGCAAGATGGTCTCTTCTTCAGCCCTATTTATTTCAGAAACCATAGAGTCGTTAACACCTCCTAAAATTTCTCCAAATAAGTCCATGTTTATCCCATTACTTGTGAGATGATAAAGTTACGCTTTCTTCTTTAATCGAGCAAATCCATATCAGGTTTGTTGGTGTGGTGGTAAAAGCGTATTTCCAGTAAGTTGGCATTTTCCATCGCAGCTTCGATTTCAATATGGTAATACAGGCGTTTATCTATACCGCAGTGATATTTTAGGTGCTAGTAGAGCACCCAGTGAGCACTATGCTTACGGGTACGCGGATAGAGCGTGCATACTGGTCACCAAGTATTGCTGGCAGGTATTCATGACGCTGTTTTGATGGACTAGCAAAAATCCTTCTGCCTCAGCAGCCCTGTTTGCATTCTTGAAGAGAAAAGCCGCTATACCGGCTAACTCGTGATCGCGAGTTAACTGTAACTGACATTAGAGATCTGCACTATTCGCAACTTTACAGGTAATGCTCAAGAATATCCTATTGTGTAAATGCTCCACGCAGAGACGAACCCTTTTTCCTTGATGACCCGGCAAATAAATATGTGAGACTAACAAAGGTGGTTTTATGCTTCTGCTCAAATGCAGCATCTTCTATATTCTTATGCCTAGTTTCTGTAACTCGTTCTGTATCCATATTAAAACGCCGAAAGTATAAGACAAGGGAATCACAAGCGCATTTGTGACAGCGGCTTTATTGGCTCCGGAAAGTTTTGAGTTTTATATTACGCCTGTATTTCGAACAAGAACTTGACGTGTTTTATATCAATAATTCGATTTTAGTTCAAATCCAGGTTGGTCTGTGTATCTAGACTGGGTAAGCTTGAGAACTCCAACTTTATCTCAGCCCAAATTGCATACGTACATAACTGAAGTATTCTCGCACCACTTTTAAAGATTGCTGTAAATCTCAGTCATGAGTATCATAAAGCCTGAAGGTAAGTATCGTCAAGTATTCTTACCTAGGTAGTACCTGACGCCTAAATAACGTCTTAAAGATGGGCCAAAAGAAGTCTTTTTTTATCACAAGAAAATACATCTTTATAATGAACAACAGTCGCAACTAAATGTCGTCAATTTTTATATGTCCAATCACTATTAGACGTTCAACAGGCGTTAGTTTCATTGTTCGCAGAACGTCCACGTTTACACCATTAAAAATGACTTTCACATTCTTTCTAAATTTAATTTTTTTACTTTCAGATTTTAGTCACCTATTGGAGGGACTAATATGGCATTTTAATTCCAAAATATTTTGAAATGGCATTTAATTTTCTTTTAGAATTAAAATGCCACATTGGTCCTTCCAAAAGGCGACTGAAATACTCTAAAAGTACAAAAACTGTAGTTACCAAAAATTACCAAGGTCAGTTTTTGACTTTAATGTTCTTCAAATAGTGTATATACCTCAGAACTATAACTGGTAGTAAAGAAAATCATTTTCAGCATCATATTACTTTATTATGGCAGTTTTTTATAAATTTAACATAATACTTCGCAGATCTTTACAAACATATAATACAGCAGAAATAGGTATATACAGGCAACGTTTTATAAGTAACATAAATGGTACTTAGCCCTAGGTTAATAGTATACAGTATAATATATTATTTAAACAAAATAATAGAAAAAATTCTAAATAATATAAAATCTATAAAAAATTAGAATATAACCCAGAGCATTAAAATATTTAATAGTTATGCATCAACATTACGTACATTGGGTTATCGAAGTAGATGGAAATTTAAGGACATTTTATCTAAATTTTAATTAAATTTAATTTAAGACTCTATATATAGGCTGGCATTTGTGTGATGCTGAAGACAAAATCTACTTAACTTATCAAAATGCTGTAACTGTCAAGGTTATGGACACGTAGCTGTAAAATATAAATTCCAGATTAGTTGTGGATATTTAGGAAGTTGTTATTGACCTATGAAGAAGAATTTGAAAAAATTAATAACCTATGGAACAATATTAGATACCCAACTATTATTGCAGCTGACACTCATAATGCACATATTGAGATATTGTATTCAGGATCTAACGATCAAAAAATTGAGAATATAGCAGAGTTTTTGAACTTTATGACCATTATGTTGTTAACGAATCAAGAGAATTATTTACATTTTCCTCGGCAACGGGTGAAAGTAATATTGACATCACTATTAGTGATGGGACAGCTATTGACATTAGTGATTGGAAAATACACGAACACACTTTAAGTGATCATAGGCTAATATTATATAGTTTTGAAATTAAAAATAACTTAAGTAATAAAAAGTTTAGCTATGTACAAGTCATATCGAAAATGGAGATCAAGACTATGGATAAAGCGAGTTTAGGAAAAAGTAATATAGAACGGAATATAATTTGGGAACCAAACATAGAGAATATTGCTTTAAGAATTGCTGCATTCAACAGCATGGATATCAATAAAACGTACATTCCGATTAGAAGAACTTATAAGTGGGGACCAATATTGTGGAATGAAAGGATAGAGGATTTATATAGACGATCCAAATCTGTTTAGAAAGCGCAAATAGATTAAGAAGACTTATCAAGCAAACAAAAGATAAATTATGGGATGATTTCGTAGAAGGGAATTTAAGGGAAAATCCTTGAAGTTTACCCTATAAATTGGCAGTTGGTACAGTCAAAGGTTGCACTAAAGACATGGATCAAAATATATTTGAGGAATTTATAACGGATGATAATCCGGATTTGGATACAATCGAACAATCCGTAACTAGAGATCGAGCTAAAATTTATTATCATGAACTATTTATACTAGAACTAGAAGATACATCGATATTTATGGTGAAGAACTTGCAGATTATTTATTAAACATTGTTGTTGAAAAAGCACAAAGTACTGACGTAACTTCAGGACTTGTATTAAGAACGATTTCAATAATTATTTCAGATTTCGATGCGAGAATATTTATATTAATAATAATGACTCTCTTATTTCTCAGACGTATAGAAAGGAGGAAAAATGGTTATCATACCTAAACCAGGGAAAGTAGCTGGAGATGTCAAGTCTCTGAGACCCGTAACGTCGTTACCCATTTTGGGGAAGACTTTGGAAATTTTCATTAGGAAGCAATTTTTTCATTTCACTGAAAAGGATAGATTTCATCACGCAGTATTGATTTATTAGAAAGTTGGGAAGGCAGGAGGCTTTAGATGGAGTATTGAATTGTATCTATCAATAATGATTTTAAGTACAAGGTGGCTATATTTTTCTATGTCAAGGTCGCTTTTAATAATTCGTGCTGGCAAGCTATGCTGGAATCTTTGAACACCAAATAATGATGGCACAGGGATTCAAGATTGGCCCGAATTTATGGAATCTGGTGGTGGACTCACTGCTGTCGAAATTTGACGAATTGGATTTCATCTCTATTCTGGCACCAGGTGTGGATGATAGAATGAATGGGGCTTCTTATAAAAAAGTGGAAATTTCATTTGACAAGAGCAAACACGTTCTTCGGGCACAAGCTTACAAGAAATCCAACAGTTAGATTGGGTAATGACAGATTCTCAAGAGTTAGATCTTATAAATATTTAGGCATTATCATCGGTGAAAAATTAACGTTTTAAGAACATTTACATCACGTATATATTAAAGGTAAGACGACTTTAGCTTGGGTTAGAAGAGCTTTGTCTAGAGTTTTTGATTTTGGTTATGTCTTTAAAGACCGGTTTTTACATGTCTGTTCTTCCGTTTATTGTTTCATATGGATCTTCGATATTCATAGATAAAGTAAATCACGTGAGATCTATCAATAAGCCTGCATTCAGTTGGGAACCTGGTGGCAAACACGATTAGTGGAACATTTAGGGCTACATTTACAGAAGCGGCAGCTGTTTTAAGTAACATTCCGCCGATACAAGATTCGTTTTTCGAAAATTTTGATTATAAGAAAATTTCAAAAGGAGGATCTAGAGAAAAGTAAAAAAAGACTTATATTAAGAGAACGAACCCTGGTGCATTGGCCATCTTTATAAGAGGATACTGATAAGGGCAAAACCACACTCAATTTTATATCTAATGTCTTGAGCAGACAGAAAAATGAGAATACCCTAAACATGAAAAGCACCGAGATAGGAATATTTTTAAAAGATTCGCAGATCAAGATTTTTAATACGTATTCTCCTCGTCAATTTCGCTATTGACTTTTTTTTTTACTTTCTCGTTTTGGGTTTTCTTCTGAGACCATATATTTCATAATCAGTAGCAGCCAAATCGCTTGTTGCTTAGTTCAGCTTCTTTTTTCTTTCCAAACGGTTTTTCCCAAATTGGCTAAAATTTGTCAAAAATAGTTAAGTATAGAGTAGAGAATACGAATAAAGATATAACAATAACACGTGGAGAAAATAGAGGTTACAGGCTTGAAAATTTAAGGATTCTCTAAGTTTTATTTTCCCGGTAGCAGTGATATTTTCCCTTCTAAAACCGAAGCAGAAATTGGTTAATCTCCATTTAACGTAAACTCAAAAATCCTTGCAAGATGGGGGAGAGTGCTAAAGAACTTTTTGTGTCACCACTGGGTTTGCGTCCTGTTGTTGCTGGACCCTAGACCAATAGTCTGCAAAGTTTCTAATTTCTAACTTCACAGATTCTCTTCCAGAAGTGTTCCTATTTTTCAGCACGTGGTGGATTGACCAAAATGAACTACGAATCATTAAGATAACAAGAACGTTGTTTAAGAAATGTGGTGTTATGATGTATTATTTTTACTTTCTTTCTCAAGCTGTTTTTGATAATCTCTAGGTAGCGAATACGATCTATGTAACACTGTTTAATAGTAACTAGCGTTACCTTGGTTAACGTGCAATGTTCTAGGAGTATTTACCTTGTTATTGATATTATTACCACAATACTATTAATTAATATTTATATAATATTTGCTGTATGACATTCGCATTCCAACTCATCCCAGATGTTTCTATCGTTTTGAACTAAGGGGTTTCTATGTTTTCAGGTAGTTCCTTGTTGGTATTATCTGATAATGAATAGCCAGCAGCAAGCGTTTAGACTCCTGAAACATAAGCTCCAAACCGAGCTATTCGTTTGGCGCTGTCTTGCGGGCATGTTTCTGAGATAGCGCGTTGAAATGGCCTTTATGGAAAGGCTTCCGCTCGCAGTTTTCTTAGTCACTTTTAAAGATAGCCGCATAATTGTTTTGTTGTACCAACTCATTGCGCTTTTGAAGCAGTTTGGATGTTTGTTGTTCTAATTGCGTACCTATCTCAAACAAATTCTTTGCTCCCAAATAATATGGTAGCTTTGTTGGTTCCCATGCACCACGCAGGTGATGTATTTGTGTCTTAATTGTTAATGTCGTCATTAATTAATGAGATTGTCCATATCCATTTTTGTCCATCAATCCAACATTTAATCTATATGTGCTGAGTACATTACTTTGAATTATATCTCTCTGAACGGGGACTGAACTGATTTCATGTAAGTTATGTATTATGTGCTTGTTTCAACGGCAAATTCTTGATACTGTTTGGTATGGTATCTGGTCGTAGTCGAGGCATTCTTATTTTAGATGTTGTTGGGTTGAGTATTAATTTTCTGAAGAAGTAGTAGTAGTGGCAGTAGGTTTCATCTCGTTGTAGAAGTTTTTCTCTAAGCGCGCGAATACAATATTATTCTAACATAAAACGGAAGCCTCCTCGGCTTTGGATAATTATGAAATCGTGGTTATTTTGGAGTTAGATCGTGTCAAGTTGAAACGCTAAATTCAATGTGAAGATCTCGTGAAGTAAATTTCTCTGGAGATGTCTCATGTAATCGAAGGTTATTTCCGATCATACCAGAACGTTAGTTTGCTACTGACAATAGAGTTATTTCAAGTTATAGATGGTCTGGTACATGGAAGCTATTCTTCTTAAATGCTGTCTTGGAGATTTAGGCGTTGGGTGAAATTCTTGTGCAGCACATGTATTAGATGAAATCTTTGAAAAAGCCCTGGTATTCACTAGATAGTGACATTTCTCTGAAACTTTGGTCAATCTACATGACCATAGATTTTTTTTATTTTATATGATGTGTTATATGATCGTCACATAGACAAGATCCTTCAAATCTTTTTCTTAGATATATTCAGAGCTTTATCACATTTCTGTATCTATTGCCGTGGGTCCCACTGATTATAGTTTAATTGCTATCTCTTTAACCAGAACCAGCAACATCTATGCCACATCCGTTTATTAACATGATTTTAAAAATATTCTAGTTTTCCCTGGAATCTTGTTCTTTTCTTTTTTACCGATACTTTCGAAAATTGCTAACTGATATAATTCAACTAAGCAAAAATCTTTTATACCACATTCAATTAAAACTTTAAAACCGTCTAATTATAAACTGTAGTTTACACACACCTAAAAAGCCTACTCCACAAAACTGGCAAGCAAAAAATGAAACACGAAACCATTACAATTGCATAACTTTTCATACCAAAAATGCTCTCAACATACACATAAGGCAAAATACACTCTCGCCTCCACGATAGTCGATTCTTTTTGATCACTTGCAAAAAACACGTATCAAAAATTTTTCGAAAGCTCTTTTCTAGTCTTAACTTAAAGTGATGAAAGCGCCTCATGTCTAAAGCTAAAATCGAACTCCTTGTAAGACATTTTTTTTATAAATTCCACATTAATCCCTGTTTTGCTTTCCATGATTACTATTTTTGCCATAAAATTATTATTGAAATACTTAACACCAAAAACTCTGGCTTCGTTGGTACTAATATTAACAAAAGTGGAACTTTGACCTTGATTATTTTAAGTATCTAAGGATAGATGCGCTTTTCTCAATAGTTGATTAACTCCTTGTGTACAGCTCGTTCTTAAAAAAATAGTCAACCATTTTTCCTTTTAACAAGGTAACCATTCTTCATAAAGAATGCGACAAATTAACTATTAATTACCTTGAAAAGTACAAATTTCTAAACAAAGTCTCAGCCGGTAGTGCTCCTTAAAATGTTGATTATTAGCTTGGACGTTTTTTCCATCCGAGGTACTTCCCTAGTGACTGATGGTCATTCGTTTGGTTTAAATTTTTTTATTTAATAAAACTAACCTTCATTCTATTTCTTTTTAATGAGTTATTAATTCAAAATTAACGTTTATTTATTTGACCAGTTATAAAACAATTATATACTAAGATGTTTTAAAAACCACATATTTTCAAGTGGTAGTCTGAGAGACAGCTACGAGTGTTATATCTGCAATGCCTTGAACCTGTCCTGACCTACACTACCCCACTAAGTATATAGGTCAGATTAGGGAATGCCACAAGACGTTTTATTATGCATTAGTATGCAAATGGCCGAAAAAAATTAGGGTTCGACGGTAATTCCTATGGTTGGACTGGTACGGTAGTCACGATATGGGCAAATTAATTAAACTAATATTGGTAATATATCAAGGTAGTTTCAAGTTTGTGAAAGATCTGTCCACAGGCGTACAAAAACGGTATATTACAATATTTATTCAGTTGGCCATTTTGTAGTTCTTATTGTAGTAATTTTAATTTATTCATGTTGGAAGTATTCCTATGCGCAAATCATGTTTGACAGAGTTTAATATATATTTATAGTTTCGAAAAGAAAAAGTTTCGAGGAAATTTAAAAAGTTCTTTCTTAAGAAGTACGTAAAATATAAAGTTCAAGAGACATAATTTATTAATATGTAAACAATTATTATATATAGTGTTTCTCAAAATTGGCTTATATGTGTTGCTATCTCGTAAACCGTTATAGCTACGAAGTTGGTTAAAATTGGGGAGTTTTAGAGAATTTTATTACAAACTCAAATCCGCTTTAAGATTTAAATTATCTTTTGTGATTTTTGAGATAATTAAAAAAACAAAATGGTGCATTTTTACCTTTGCCTGTAGTTCGTAAACAAGTAGAAGTATGGTTTTATCGTTAAAACATTATTGAAACACTTTTATTAAAGGAATTTAAAGCAGGCAAAAATATTTTTCTAGCTTTATTTGTTTTCGAGATACTTACATAAGCTTTTTATTTTCATACGGACGCCATACTGGCTTTTTCATTTTCGGAAAAAGCTCCTCAGGAGCTTTTCAATGATATATCATAATAGTTTTTATTTTTATTAACCTCTAAAAACCGAAATTATTGTTTCTTGATAGTAGACTTTGAGTGAGACGCATGGCCGCCATTATGAAACAAAAGATTGCTGCTCGAGTTATGGTTAAATCTTTAAATTGCTTGACTTACTTCTGTTTTCACGTCCGTTAATATTTCTGAACTCCCTACTTAGTATGGCTAAGTCTCAATAAAAAAATAATTGGACATGATAAAATTTTATTTTAAAGCTGACAGAAATACAAAATCTGCAGCACAACTTCCGGAATAACATCAACAAAACTAGAGACATTTTAGAATTTTAGTTGAGAACTTGTTAGCTTATGACTCTTTTGAAAACGAAACCCAAAACTTATACAAAAAATAATGAAACAAGAAAATGTATATAAAATTATGGCCCATACTCTCCCTCTATTTTCCACACATTTTTCGAAATTCTCTAACAATTTATGACTAAATTTTCTTAATGTGTTTCTGTTTATTGTAGTGAAAACGTCTCGTACTCGGTCCTCCAATTCCTAACATTTTTGGGCAGAGAAAACTCATAAACCTCATTTTTGGCGTATCTCCATAAATAAAAATCGGGGGTGTGATATCCGATGACCTAACTATGTGCCGACCACCTAATGGGACCATTATTGGAAGTAATATTATCGCCAAAAGTATTTAAAGCTACATCTTAAGTTACCTAGAATGGCATCCCTAAATCTTGTTTGTAGACGGCTTTTCGGTATCCCAGTAATGATGGTGATGTTTATTGAATACTCCGTAATTTGTAAATCGTTTTCTGTCTAAAGGACTTTAATCTTAACTTAATCACTAAACGTGATTCGTCTAATAAAATAACTTTTCTGAAGGCCCTGTACAATACTATGGTTGTACGGATGAAATTGATGTTTTTTTAGAGTTCAATAAACAGATGATTAAGGAATTGCAGTTTGTTCTTCCACTTTGCTTACCGATGTAATTGAGTTATCTCTGACGTTTTCTACTATAGTCGCATCTCTTGCTTCAATATTTTGTGTTTAAGTATAACTAAAAATCTAAAATGTCTCGGGTTGGGTTGATGCCCCTTCGGAAATTTTTCTTGGTATGCATGTGTTGCAGCTTCTGTACTAATAATAAAATTAACAGCCATTTTAAATAATTGAAATCAATTTTTAAAAAGACATATAAATTAGGCATTTTAATGACAACTTAATGTTATGGATTTATGAGTCGTGGCAATCTTTTGTTTCATAATGGCGGCCATGCGTTCTACTCAAAGCCTACTAGCAAAAAAACAATATATTCGGTTTTTAGAGCTAAAATAATAACCCAGTCTTGTGAAACATCATTGAAAGGCTCTTGAGGAGCTCTTTCCTAAAATGCGAAAATCCAAATGGCTGAAATGAATGAAAATGAAAAGGTTATCTAAATACCTCGCAAACAAATGAAGCTAGAAACATGTGCCAAACCCATTTACTGTAATAAAACTGTGCCAAACCCATTTACTGTAATAAAACTGTCCTAATAATGTATCAACGATAAAACCATAATACTAGTCGTTTACGAGCTACAGGAAAAATTTAAAAATGCACCATTTTAGTTTTTCTTAATTAGATTCTTTAAAATATTGCTTAAACGCAAATATGTATCATAAAAATGGCAATGGGTTTTATAGTAGACTCTACCAATATAGACCTGCCACGTTAAATCCAACTATGAAAAGTAATACTTTAATTTAATTCAAATATTAAAATTAATGAATAATTGTCAAAAGATCTACTAATTTGAACTGAGATGGGTTTTAAACATTAAAAATTACGGCATCACTCGAAAAATCGCATTATGAAGCTAAAATACAAATTAGAATAAACATCTGCAGTCTAGACCAATATGATCTCTGGATAATTAAATACACGATATGTATATTTAATTTGGTTCAGATCTGTTAATTTGCTGTAACAAAATGATTTTTTCAAAAGATATATCTCTTAAAATATCGGGTTTTCTATATTTTTTGCAGATCTGAAACGAATTGGTTTGATCGTTCTTGGTGATTGAGAGCTCAAATGTTGTCCACATACAACACACAGCGATCACATTTTTTCTGAAAACATATTTTACGTGTTTTCAAAATTTATTGCATGTTTTTCAAAATTTATTATATTAATAATGTTATGTAGCAGTTATATGGGTAAATCAAAATGGATAGTTTTTTCCTAAGAAATCATTAATTTTTGAAATACAAGTTTCAGTTAAAAATTATTTTATTTGTAAATAATAATAAGTATTTAAATTAAATATTAACTTAAATTATTGTGTTCTACATGTTCCTACTTGCATCTAGATGTTCGAATATGCTTCAGTATTTGAGTTAGACATTAAATAAAGGATCAGGAAAAACATAAGTATATTAAACAGATAAGTAAATTTTGGGAAATAAAGTTGCTGTATTGGCAGACCAGCTTTTGTACAAGCTTTTAAATATAACACCCGTTTACTATTAGTAGGCAGGGATAACCAAATAAAAGTAAATAGTCCTTAAAACTTCTTCAATTTTAAAAATGGGAGAAAACGTTAAATACGAAAGTTTTGTGGATTATTCATAAATATTATCAGCGAAGCAACTGATCATAGAATAAAAACGATATAGTATAAAAGATTGATTTTCTCGCTTACTTTAAATTGGTTGGAGTGGATTCTATCGCATTTTTGGATTCTACGAAAAGTTCTAGATTTGTTTTATATGAGATGCACTATGCGATTTTACAGGCGTTTTTAAAATATTTGAATTCAAAATTTATTTCGCATAGCAAGTGCCCAGCTTCAAAGGTAATGTCAAGATCGGCAATAATTTTAGTCACCTTGAATTTATAATTTTATTTTTATGCGAAATGATTTATTTCATTAAACAATAAAATTTGATTTTTATTACGTAGTTAATAATATTTAGAAACAATAAGAAGTAATTTTAACATGTAATAAATACATTATAACACGAAAAGGTAAGACTAAAAGAAACAAATAAATACTAAAAGAAACTTTCAAGATGCTTGCCACTTACTCAAGGTGAATCTTCGCACTTTTTATATATTCTTCTACGCTATGAAGCGTATTTATAATACTTTCAGCATTATTTCCGTTCATGTTTATTATTTCATTTCTCACTTTCCTTTGAATTTCTTCAAGATTTTCACTCTGATTTCTGTATTCGACAATTTTCAAATGATTCCAAAGGAATGCGTCTAAAGATGTTAGATCTAGGCTATTTGTAGGCTAATGTAATGTTCCATGTCTACTGATCCATTCATTGCACTAATGGTTTAAAGAATTGCTCCACCATGGGGAGGCGCTCCGTCCTGTTACCATATAGTACGTCTACGTGGTTCACGCGGCAATTCGTCGAGTATATCTCCGATTTTATTTCTAAAAACATTAAAATAGCTCTTAGCGGTTAATGCTTCCTGAAGAAGGTAATGGTTCTAGAATTTTATTGTGTAATAGTACACACCAAACGTTGAATTATGGTCTCTTGAACCGAAAAGAAATTTTCATCTGATCAAACATGAACATTGTTAAACATTCTCGCAGTTGAGAAATTTGATTCGTCTCTCCAAACCTTATGGCATTTTTTCATTTGTCACAAAGTAAATCCCTTTCTTTTTTGATCAGCATTAAGTTCTTAAAATCGCATAGTTTCATTTGGTCTATTTCACGGTCTATACTAACCATAACTCAAAAGTTAATGTCTTCTTACGTGCGTTAAATATATAATAATTATTTTTTCTTCTTGTTTTTATTATGGTATTTAATGAGAGAGTTCCTCGCATACAAATAAAATTATAAATTCAAGATTGACATTACTTTTGACTGAAATAACTAAAATTAAAATAGGCAATCTTGTTTGCAAGATGTACATAATATATCTATGTGAAATAATTATTTCTAAAACGATTACAAAACCGCATAGAGTATGTTATATAAAATAAGTGTGGAACTTTTCGTAATATCCCTTAATATTGTATCTTTTTTATTTTTTGCTTCGCTGACGTGTATGTATCAATAATGCATTTCATATTTAACATTTTCTTCTATCTTTATAAAGAAAGAAATTGTAAAGACTGATGGCACTTATTTGGACCTCTCTGCATGAAAATATTTAAAACCAAAAAAAATACTGTGATAGTCTAGTGACTGTTATAAAATATGTCTAAGCGTCTAACAAAAATAACCTTACTAAACAGAAACAATCCATAGTTTGTATAATATTCATTAGACTATTTTATCCAAACTTTACAGTATTTAAACATTTTTAGGTCAGCTACTTCTCTTAATTTTATGTTGATGCGAAAAATGGTTTGTAAAAACTTGGACGATACTGATACTTTTACATACTAAATCAAAACAACATATCATGATGTTAAAAAAAGTTAATTTCGGAATTAAAAAAGTTTGTGCTATACTCCGTCCATGGTTCTCGTGCTATATCCCATTAGAGTGCTTATAATTTATGTAAAAATCAGGGTGAGAACTGCATGCAACATTTCTAGGAAGTTGTTGCAATCCTTAATTCCATAATTCGACTATTTTCAGAACCAGCATTTTTTATGTAAGAATAACCAGTTTATAAAATATGGGAATCTCTAAATTTAGGTTAAGATACAGGCAAATATTAAGTTAGGCTTGAGCTCGTTTTCTACCCGAGAATTAGTAAATTTACGGTTTACTCTTAATAACACTGGATTGGATTGATTTAAGACAAAAAGCTTAGTCTGCATTATAGTCATATTATAGGAAAATCGAAATTCTGTTGTGTATGGTCATTGCCTTGACATTGTGACCAAAAAGAGTACATATTAGCTGTTGAGTTAACTGGTTTACTGTGTGTCGTCAAAGAAACCTCCGGTGAAATTGTAACCTCAGGGTTTGTAACGCAGAATTTATTTTTGTTCTGAGACAATCTTAACCAAGAACTTCTGACACATAAATACGTTGAGAATTTATAATAATGAAAAAATTCAATAATTGGAAGTTTGATTTAGATCTTAAAATGAAATAATTTAATAGAGTTTTATAAAATGGGATTATAGTTTATAAAGGTTCATTATTATTTCATCTTGAGTATAGTGGTGGATGTTTGTGTAGCTAAAATTTATTAGTTTAGACAGGGTTATTTCTGGAGTTTGAATGACTGAGTGCATGAATGTTTATTTGTGATAAGCATACAAAGAATTTTTTACACGTCAAAAAAAAACAAATACTAAAATACATTAGAATAGTCAAACTCATTAAAAACTTAAAATCATTTTAGTTTACAAAAAGAAAAATTAAAAATTTAACATAAAACCACAATACCGAAGCCACAATATAAGACAAGAGCTATGAGGAAAGAAAAGAAAAAGGATAAGTGCTGCTCTACCCTCACACCTCAGTAATGATGTTGGAAAGATATTCATCTTTCCTGCAGAATGTCTTCAGTTCTGATGGATAGATTCCTTAATGCCTCTGACAATGCGTTAAAAAAACTTAATGCCACAGTGGTTTCAACCATCCCATTCTGCTATAATTAACAAGATGATTGTTTGCTCGTATCTCATAATAGTGAAGGTCACAGTTACGAGTGTAGTTAATTCAATTTTCCTTCACAAGTAGAAGGCAAGCCAAAATATATTTGCAAGCGAGAGTAACGGTTTTAAGATCAATATACTTCGACTGCATTCTAAACCAGCAAGAAATCGAAAAAATCGCCTCTGGAATGCAAAGACTTTTAAAGCACGTGGAGAATGACCCCAGCACAGCTCAGTATAAGACAGGTGTGGATGTAGGGGAGTGTAAGGCAAAATGACATGGCAGGCAAAATGACATACGACCGTATTTCACGGCGAATCCGAATAAATTTGACAACGCTGTGTGCTTATTTCTAAAGCTTACACCTGCTCCGCCACTACCAGTAATGTTACAACTCTCGAAGGGATTAGTAGTGCCGGTCATCAATTTTTGTTTGCTGAAACTGTCGATATCGACTTTAAATATTAAGGTATGTGTTTTTGTCAAATATATTTTTAAATCATTTCGTTTAAAGGTGGTATTATAATCACTATACTGTTGTGTTTATTATACTAAAGTGAATTTGCAAAACTATTTAATTTAAATATTTTTAAACAAAAAAATTCAACAAATAGTACCCAAAGGCAAAACGACACAGGCCTGCGAAAGGCAAAATAACATACTATTTCATTTTGCCTTTTGATGCATCTAGGGATTTTTTTTGTTTTTATTTATTATTTTAGGATGGTGTCTAACTACAACAGAAAGACCGATCGCCAATCGTGGACAACAGCCGATATGCAAAAAGCGATTGAGGCGATCAGAGAAAACAGAATGGGGTAGTTAAGAGCATCCAAGGTATTCGATGTTCCTCAAGCAACCTTAAGAAGACATTATCAGAATAAGAATATTCACGCTCGAGAAGGCAAAAAGAAGTTAGGAAGATTTAAGAGGTCCTTGAGCAATGAAATGGAAAAAGCTTTATTAGAACACATCCTTGACTTAGAGTCAAAATTCTTTGGTTCGACGCAAATCGAACTTCGCACTGTTGCATACGAACTTGCTGAACGCAGTGGTACGCCGCACCAATTCAATAAAGACAAAAAAATGGCTAGCAGAGGATGGTTCCGCGCCTTTATATCAAGAAACCCAACTGTATCCCTACGAGTACCATAGGCAACGTCAGCAGCGCGAGCCCGAGCATTCAACAAAGAAAATGTAGCAAATTTTTTTCATAAGTTGGAACAAACAATCCAGAAAGAAAATATTAACCCGACTATGATATACAATATGGATGAGATGGGTATAGCCAACGTCCAAAAACACAAAAAATTATTGCTTAAAGGGGAAAGAAACAAGTGGGTTCAGTAACAAGCGGAGAACGGGGATTCCATACCACAGCTGTCGTTTGTGTTAGTAGTACTGGTAACTACATTCCTCCAGAGCTTATTTTTCCTACCAAAAAAATTAATCTGATATTATACGATGGAGCACCACCAGGAACACTTAAATTATGTAATAAACCAGCCTATATGATAAAACCACTATTTTTTAAATGGATTAAGCACTTTGTGGAAAACGTAAGACCAACTGCCGATAACAAAGCCCTCCTGATTTTGGATGGACATGCAAGCCACAAAGATTACAGTGCTTTACACTTTGCAAAAGACAACAATGTAGTGGTTTTTTGTTTGCCATCACATTGCACCCACAGACTACGACCGTTAGATGTGTCATTTTTTGGTCCACTGGGTACCTACTATGATCAAGAAGTAACCAGTTGGTTGAAGGCTAATCCGGGAACAACTGTTTCAATGTTCCACATTTCTTCATTGTTTGAAAAGGCTTACAATAAAGCAGCCACTGTTGGGAATGCCGTTAGTGGATTTAGAGCTACAGGTATTTGTCCGCTAAATCCAAACATTTTTCCCGACCACCTCTTCGCACCTAGTTTGGTTACATCAGTCGAAGAAATAAACGGCGATGAGAATGATGGCAACATTAGAAATACTCAATCGGGGTGCTCGAAGGATACTGACTCTCCCAGCAAACCTGGTATTGACAATGATCCCGAAGTAAGAAATACATCGGTAAATGATATTTTAGAAGAAATACACCCCAAACCTGTTTCCAAGAAAGCTGTCAAAAATTCAAGAAAAAACCCTACAACTGTTTTAACTATTTCGCCTTTTGTAAACGAATTAAAGGAAGCTGAGATTAAAAAAAGGGAAAAAGAAGCTAGAAAAAGTAACACAGCGCGAGTACCAAGGCAAGTGTTTGATTATCCAGATGAGGAGCCTGAACCTTTCATAAGTGGATCTGACGACGACGATGATGGAGCGTGCCTCTATTGTAACGAGCTTTACAGTAGATCCAGGTCCAAGGAACAATGGATAAAGTGCCAAACTTGTAAAATGTGGGCACATACTGATTGTGCCGATGTATCTAGAAAGGTGAAGCAGTTTATTTGTGATGCATGCAAAGACTAGAGTAAGCAAAATTTTCTTACTATTATTAAATACACTTGTGTTTTCTAACAAGAGTTATTTTATTTTTTGTGAGTTTATTTTGTTTTTGTCTATTTTTTTTAAGATTATTAAATCTTAAATTAAACCAACTAATAATTATTTATAACTTTGTCCAAAGAATTTTACCAAAATCATTGGTTCTTTGGGAGTTTATTTGGCGTTTTTTGTTATTTTTATTTAAATAAACTGATTTAGCTTGTAATTTGCAGACAAAAGATATTCACAGGCGATCAGAAAGCCCTGGATCAACCACACTAGAATGCAAATTATCATTATCAGGGTTGGTAATAATGTTATCCAAACATGACTCCTTCCTAGTGGGCTGATTGAATTTTTTAAATGTTGTAGTTCTTGACCCCTGAGCAAAAAATAAAAAAATACCCTGAGCATCATCTAATGGCAAATGCTTTATTCTTGATATACAGAGTCTTATATTGTAAATCTTATTCGTCCCGAGGACCCATGTTCATATAAAACTTTTTCTCATTTTGAAAGGCACTGTACGCTTAGTATGTTGGAAAAACTAATATAATGTCATCCTCTTTTCCCTATGTATTTTAAATGGGATTTGAGCAAAGTTTTACACCCCGTATATTAAAAATTGAGGAGATCGAGGACTACAGCATATAAAAAATCAGCCTATTTCACCGAAACCGATTTTCCATAAGTTTTGTCTTTTAGTCTTTTATATAATATCTGTGGTCTAAAATTCTTAAATCTGTGTTTAATTTTGTTTTTAATATTGACTAAAAATGCACAAATTGCGTTGTTAAAAAACCCCCAGATATCATAATTCAGCGGAACCGGTACAAATCACAAAATGTTGATACCTCTGTATAGTATAAGTACTTTTGATATCAATAATTTTTAGGCAAATTGATAGAAATGACAGATATTGTCAGACATGTGCTCACCGCCATTTTAAATTTCTGAATGTTAACTGAAAATTCAAAATTTGCACTTTTAAATACCTCCAGTTACTAATTTTCACTCGAATCGGACCAAAAAAAATTAATTATGTGGTCTATTGGAGCTGCCGCACACACTGCAAAATGCATACTTTAGGTGGACATAAATGCAATTTTTCACTATGACCAAATGCGACTATTTATGTTTTTAAATGTTTATAAGTATATTTGACAATATTATTTCAAAAAAATAATAATATCCCTAGCATCATAACGCAGCAATAAACCTCCAAAATAAAGCAATTTAATTAAGCTCTCATATTATCAGTCGCGTTCATTTATTCGCGTGATAAGCGTGTCCGCTCTAATTTTAGTAAACCTCTAGGTATGTGGATAATATTTTGAATTTACCTGTTTACCATATATTTTTTGCATTTGAATAATTAAACATTTTGTAACGACGTATTTTATAAGTTTTTAAATTAAAACTTACCTTTTCGTGAGCCCTATAAAAAAAGTCCCAACCCAAAAGATTCATTTTCAATATATGAAAAAATTAGAGAGCTGAAAAGTGCATTTTCTCTGAAATAGCTCTTTGTTTACAAATAATCATAAAAATCAACTAGCTATTTCTAAGACGTAGAGGGCTACTAATCTAGAATTACTTTGGGCACTATAAGAGCACAAACTTGGTAAACTATACATTGGAAAAATATAAACACCCGTATTCACTAAAGAGGTTTAAATTTTGACCAGGTCTAAATTGACAGTTATAGGTTTAAGATGACATTTTTAACAATTAAACAAATAAATAGTGTTTTCATCATGCTCCGGTTCCACTAACCGCTGGTCTCAAATGTCTAGCACTGGTCTGTCAGATAATGACGTCTTGATTGCGTCATGTGTAGATCATGGTGAAAACTTTTGGTTACTGATTTCAAGTGACAACTAAAGTAAATGATTAATTGTATTTTGATTTTGCCAAAAAAAATAGTAAATATTATGGAAAACGAAACGAACAAGGTTTATTCTGTAGTAAGTCGCAGTCCACTTCGGAAAATACAGTGAAGAAAATTTTCAAACCATCGGCGTACATTAGGCAAGGAACAGTAAAGTTATCTGCTAAGTTATTATTAAAGAGCATAAATAAAAGGGGACCCAGGTTTGATTCTTGAGATACCACTGAAGTAGCCAGGAAGACTCTGGATATGGCCCTTTCTGGATCGCATATTGAGTTATTGAGTACGATGGTTTGGATAAGATATAAAAACTAAAATATATTGTTCCGAGAAGCTATAGAGCTATAATTTGTGTAAGAATATTTTGTGATCAATACGGTCGAAGAATTTAAAATTTGGTGTAGCTCCATTCCTTTGTAATCGATCGTCGATGCTCTCAGTGACAAACTCCGTGAAATACATAAGGTTTGTTGTTGTGAACCTGCCCTTCATAAAGCCATGTTGCATAGGAGATACCCCATTTTCAACCTTTGGGAAATTTATGGTGTAATGAAATTTCCAAGGTTTTCAGGAATAATAATAGAAATGTGTCGGTAGTTACTGATTTTGTGTTGTGTTTAGAATCTTTTTTTAAAGATAAGACATACTTTAAACTTTTTTTCGTATGTTTAAAATAATGCAGAGCCAAAGACACATATTAAAAAAAATTGTCAGTGGCGGGGCAAGTACCGAGCCACAGTCTCTAACAACAGAAGAAGGGATTTTGTCCGGGTCTTTGCTTTAAGCCTTTCAATGGCCTTTGGTTTAAGCTTTTTAATGGTAGTCAAAACCTCACTTTGATATTGTTAATTAGAATGCAGGAATCAAATTTCCATGCAAGGTTTAGAAACTTGGGATATCTAACAGCAAATATGAACTGTCGAAGAATTGTGCAAAGGCATTTTCAATTTGTTTACGTTTATGAAAACTTTGATTTTTAAGATGCATCTTGCGTGGAAGACCTGAGGAGCTTCTTCTAGACCAAAAAACCAAAATTGATTGGATGGTAAAATTGGGTCATGCAATATTCCGTTTTAAGTTTTTTGTCATCTTTGTAATCTATATTGACGGCAATTTTTATTTCTCGACGTACCCGTAGATATTCGTAATAAGTTTCCAGGATGACCGCGCGTTTTAAAGATGGGTATACTTAACGGTGGCTCCCCATCCAACTCTGACAAAGGAGAATGATGGGGAGCAACCGTTAGGTAGTGTTGTTCTTCCCTACATACATGGCACTACAGACAAAATAGGATGATAATGTTTATTACCAGAATATAAAGAGAGTTCTGTCGAAAGTTTGACACATAATAAAGCAAAAAGTAACAAAAAGAAAGGTACCCCAATTCTGCAGCATTACGCCAAGGGCAACTGGCTCTGCGCTAATATTGTCATTTATCCAGATTTAATTAAACATATGTATAGAACGAAAGCTTTCATGATTGTAGTCAATTAAGAAATGGTTCTTGGGATTAGATGGAATCACTTTCCTTTTTGACACGGTTTAAACCACCTAACATTCCCACAGCACTACCGACCGATAAGTCTGCTGCCCGCACTCAGTAAAATCGTCGAAAGAGTCCTGAACATCAGTCTCAAAGATGAAACAGACGCCCTAGATATAATCCCCAAGGAGCAATTCGGCTTCAGAAGCGGCCACTCAACAGAATTGCAGGCTCTGAGAATAGTTGAAACTGTCACCAGTGGTTTCAACTTGAAAGAAGCTACTTGCATGGTCTTCCTAGACGTAGCCAGAGCTTTTGACAGAGTATGTCACAAAGGACTTGTGTACAAAATGCAAAATGCAGGTTTTGCAACAAAGACATGCAAACTGATTGCCCACTATCTAGATGATAGATCGGCAAGCGTCAGAGTCAAACTCTCCAAATCGATACCTAGAAGACTAGAAGCAAGAGTACCTCAGGGATCTGTGTTAGGACCGCTCTTATATAACGTGTATACACATGACATCCCCAAGACACACAACACCTCTATAGCCCTATACGCCGACGACTGTGCTATAGCGGCAAAGCATAGAAATGCAGGTATCATTTGTAGGAGACTACAGGAAGAAATGGATCTGATAAGTGACTGGTGTATCACTTGGAAGAGCAAAATAATCGCACAAAAAAGCCAGGCCATCCTCTTCCAAAAGAGGAGAATGATACCCCCAGAGGCTATAAGCATTGACGGAGATGACATCCCATGGACTAACTCGATAAAATATCTAGGGCTGATAATGGATAAGGGGTTAACATGGAAACCCCATATAGAGACAACAAGAGCAAAGACAAACAGGGCTATGGCTAGGCTATACCCTCTCTTGAACCGAAGAAGCCCCATGGCTCTTCGTACAAAGCTGACCATGATAACATGACATATGGTGCAGTAGCGTGGGCGTATGCAGCGCCCACCTACATAAACCAACTGGAAGCTACAGAAAATAAGTACATAAGGACTGCGGTAGACGCACATTGATACGTAAGAAACGCCTAGATCCAGAGGGACCTGGACTGGGAGCCTCTCCAGACAGCAATCAGGAAGAAAGCCATGAAAAGCATAGAGCGGGCAGTAGCACACTCATTTGAAGAACTCAGGATGCTAGTGGATTATGACCCTCAGGAGGAGCGGCGGGTACACCAGGTCTACTACCGTAGACCCCGCGATCATACACCAATACACTGGTAACATACACACTTCTCTTCGTTTTCAGACACTCTCCTATATTGACGCGACAATATAGAAGAGGTGCGATGTGAGTACACACATCCGGATGTGTACGAGCTGATACACCTAAGATAGCGATGACTTATGGTTTATTAAGGCCCTAGGCCCGTTAAACCGGTAGTACCTATCATCGAGAGGCGGCTTCCCAGGAGGGAAGTCGGGTGGATGGTGGGACCTCTGGGCCATTGGGCCCTTCGCGAAACCCACTAATCATGATTTCTTAAAAATCCGTGTTCTGGGATATTTAGAATTTTTAGTCAGCATTTAAAAGCAGAAAAATATGAAGATTCGGATGAAAATAGGTATCTGCGGGTACTTAAGAGTATTATGAATTTTTAGTATTTCTAGAACTAAAATATAATAAAACAATAAGCTAAAACCCCTCTTTTATAAAAATGAAATACAGTTAGTACAGATATATAAATTTATTACACGAAAAAGCTTAACTGAACACCATGCTTATGAATTATACATATAACTTTACGTCTTTTTTTCTAGATAATTATTTGATGAGAAACTGAATGGAAAAACAAAACGAAAAAAAGGTCTACTAATAAAGTATGCTTTCAAACACAATCGAGGGATTTGCACACGTGCGCCCAATCTTTTCTTTTTCAACATCCAAAATGCCATATTAGGAAACTTTTTGCCCACAGAAATATCTGCAACTTTTTGTTGGCAACACAAAACAATAGTTGCTGCGAACATTATAAACCCACTTAAATATCATCTATAAAACGGTTAGTAGTCAATTCGTCACGTTTTAAAATTCCTTGCATAAGTAAATATTAAAATGTTTCACGAGTTGCAGTTATTTCTGTAGGTATTATATTCTAGTAAAAGTAATGTCATTATTAAGCAAGGAAAAATAAAGGCGAAATAGATATAACGTTGTTCTTTATAATTTTTTATTTCAATATGTTTTGTGAATACAATCAAACATTTTTACCATACCAATTTTAATCAAAATGTTAAATCCAAATTTAATAGGACACCATCAAACACTTATTTTTAGATCAGAATGGGCCATTAGAACATATAGTCAGTTATAGCAGGCACTCTACCTAACCAGGTAGAGCAGCAGATGCATTCCTTTTATGTGTTATACGAACAGCAGTGAATGATGCAGTTAGTACTATTTCTGAACAGAAAAAGCATAGTGTACGTTATGTGTATTAAATTACCAGAACAAGGCGTAAACAGCTATAAATTCTCAAACTTTGTCAAATTTCATTCATAAAGTGTATATATCATGCTGCAATTTTCAACCGTATTCATGTAAATACAAGTAGTTGACATTTGTATAGCAGAATTATAAAACGAAGTAAACAGGCAGTGATAGGTACATTAAGTTTCTCGTACTTAAAATGACGAACGTAAACACTTTTGATGATGCAAAATATCATATTCTATAAAAAAGGAGGTCCACATTTTTATATAAATAACACCGGGGGCCGCATATTGGACAGTTCTGGTGTAATGTTAGATAATATTAGTATCTTATTAACAACCTTGACATATATTTATATTTATTTTTCACCATAGAAACTACCTTAACATATAAGGAAATGATTTGTGATTTCAGTCGATCTTACCTATTTCTTTTTCGGTAATCTGTCTTAAATCTATTAAACCACCAGGCTGGCTGTAAGTTGAATAATAAGAACAACTTATTACTAGATATTTCATTTATTTATTGAAAGTAAAATTAAGAACGCTAAAAACTAATAATTCATAACTGGTCTACTTCACCATGTCCAACAGGTTACCAGATTAAACATAATATACACACCTATATTACACGTCCTTTTTTAAGGGATATATCAATCTGATGCTTTCTTCACTTGCCGCCTTATAGCGATTATTACTATCTTATTTTTGAATTCGGGAATCCGACGCTAGACAGTATTGCATACTGTATTTCAGCTTCCGGTTCCATAGCTTCAATAATATTGGTGTACTTGTTTGGGTCTGACAATAATATGCAGGGATAATAAGAAACTTCATTTAAGTTGTCATTGTGAGTAGCACTTAACATGCGAGTCTTTCATCTAAGCAAAAGTTCTGAAGTAGATAGATTATTACTTGTGGTAGCATCACTGCAACAAACATATTTTTTTAATGTGGAAATTACGGTTTTGGCAGATTTATTTTGAATGTTATTTATTATTGAGATAGTCTACTTAAACAGGAAATTCAGATCCATTAAAATGTTTAAAAGCCTACCAATTTTTTACCAGGGATAATCTGGAATTTCGTAAGAGTTTAATGGTTGTCGTTAATTATTATTATGTGAGATAATAAACAAAACATGAATAATGAAATATTTTATATGAGTCATAATGCCTGACCAGTAAATAGCGTCTCTAGCCAAACTTTAACAGGTCTTAACGTCTTAATAATGTTCTTTGTGAAACAGCTACAAAAATTTACGCCTAAGGGATGTAGGAACTATAAGCCATTTTTTAAACAATATATTTTTGAATATAAACATATCGTGGCGCATAGACTAAAACCTTTTATCACCAACATTTTTTACAGGCGTTTTTTGGCTAAACATTTATGACATGGTTTTTATTTTAAGAATTTGTAAAATTAGATCACTGTTGATTTCAGTAGTTATTCTGTCAATATTTTTACTTCACTTGAACTGCTGTGACAGAATAAAGTGGTAAATTTTCGTCTAAACCATCACTATCAAAAGGGCTGTTATTGGACTTCCTGCTGGATACAGATCAAACAAATATTTGACAATCACTTACTTTTTCACAGCCCTGTGATAAATTTCATCACTATTTGTTGACAACTCCACCAGATCCAACAGGTTCCCAGATTAAAGATCAATAGTACACGTTCACCAAATATGCATTCTATGAATAGTCTTTAAAGCGCGAAATCACAAAGTGTTAAACCATTCGGTGTAGCCGAACATTCAATATAGATTCCCAATCCAGAAGCAATTATTAAAAATATGCGTTCTTCCTTCGAATACAATATAACCCGCATCATTCTTCGTAATGGAATCGGAATGCAATGAATTTTGCCCCCCTGTAGATTAATATATTTTTACCTTGGTACTGCTCCAACTACAGGGAATAATTAAAGTCAAACATCGAAAAGCGCGGCTGGTAATTTGGTAGGTGAGCGGCAAAGAAAACAGTACACTGTCGTCTGACCGGCTGAAAACAATAGGTAACATGTACTGTGGAGATATAATAATAGCCGTGGCCATACTATTGCGTTCTCTATAAAGATACTGTAAAGTGTGACTAAATATTGAGGTATTTGGGGAACATCGACTCCTCGCCCTGTGGTACAATATAGGCAGTAATCAAGGTAACCATGATTTAATGTAACGTTAAGCCTCAGGCCTTCCTGGCATGTCTTAACATAAAAAACATATGTGGAAAGAAAATAATTGTGATATTTTTTAAAAATTGTTGGCTCTACAATTCCTTAAAGTTCATGAAAATTTTTGCTACTCATTCTTATGTTTGTTTAAACTTAGCATGAGCATTACGTGTACTTATGATTCGGTAACAACGTTTCTCTTTTTGTCTTTTAAAGTTTAGATGATTTTGAATTTGAACCAATGTCACTATCGTCCCATTACCATCAAACTGGTAAGCTGCTTAAAAAAAGGTTAATGGGTGAACAGGCATCAAACGACCAACTGCGCGTAACGTTTTGCTTACGCCTGTTTGTGTCACTTTTTTTGTGAAGCCTAGTATATCATATCACATTTTTATTGGGTGGGGTAAGCATATCATAAGACAGACTTCATATACATTTATTAGTAATTATAATTTGATACTAGTATACATGTAAAGCCCAGGAGAATAATGTTTTATCTTTGACAATTAATATAATAAATAACAAATGAAACAAAAATAAATGCTTGTAAATCCCAAAACGTAATTAAAAATAATATACATTTTAATACATCTATATCTAAGCTATCTTGATTATTATTTTTCGATTAGAAAAAAGTGTAACTAAAAAGCTATTGGGGACACTAAAAGAATTTAGAACAAGAGTTCATTTTATTTTTGATAAGCGCATCATCATTTTGCCTCTTTTTGGGGTTATATTTATACTATAATGTTAGCTTATGAAAAGCTTCAGAAGAGCTTTAAGTATAATTTGTAAACTTATCAAGAACGTACAGTTCTACGTTTTTCCCGAAATCATTCCGCAATTCAAATACGAAATCTCAAAATCAAGGCGGAAAGGAAGAGATGGATCTAAAATTAAACGATTCCGTTAAAAAAATTCTAGAAATTATATTATTATCGCCGGCCATATTCCTAGTAAAAATTTCTGAAATCGTAGTAGATTTATATTTTGCCACCCACCCCACGAGTTTATTTTCAAGATAGAAGAAAATGTTGAATACAAAAGTTATTTGGTTTCACCTGACGTATCATAATCTGTCACCAAAATAAACAAATTTTAAAGTAAAAAAATAGCATTGATTTTTTTATGTTTAATAGAACACCCTGTACAATATTATTTCAATAAATGGGCATCTTCCTGCCGAGGAATCTAACAAAAACCGTTCGATAAGAGGGAATGTGTTAGAAAGAGAGAGAAAGTCACTAGAAAGGAATACAATGCCTCTTATGGCAGGATTCTTGTCAATTTTCTCGGTTGTCTTTGAAGATAAACGTATCAAATCTGGTATTTTTTTAATCAGTAAGAAGATGCCCATTTATTGAAATATTATACAGGTTGTTCTATTTAAAACCACAAAGTCGATGCTCAATTTTTCGACGCTCAATTTTTTAATTTCCAATTGTTTTTTGTTTATTATTGATCCATTCTGGTGGTTCAGGTAAAACCAAATAATTTTATATTAAACAATTTCTTCTACCTTGAATAATAAAATAAACTAGAGTGGGTGTAAAAATATACAGGAAAACCCTGTCCATTTTTCGCGAAGATACTTTTCTGAATTAGCCATTGATAGTCAAAATTCATCAGTAGTCACCGAACCTCCCAAAGTTTATTTTTTTTCATTACACATATTAGATTATATTATTATATAAAATCCCAAAACTTAGGCAGGTTTTAAGTATTATTTATTTGATATGCTTAAGTGGAATTGATAATACTCCATATTGAAGTGTGCCAAAAAAGTTCAAGTATGGTGGCGGTCCGTCGAGCATGCAAGCCATTCAAATAAAATCTGCGAAGCTTTTCTAAGAATTTCGACTATAAATAATTTTTTTACCTTTTTGGGCCTATCAGAGTCATTGACTACACGCCGCTTGTCTCGAAGAAACGCTTGTAACTTTTTGCACCTTTTAATATACGGATGTGAAACGGAATGTTCTTATTTTCTTGGTCAAAAAGGTAGCAAACTTGAGCTTTGAACTTGATATATATATATATATATATATATATATATATGTATATATATATATATATATATATATATATAGACGATGATTCTTGAAACTCTAATATATATTTTAGATTATTTTTTGTTGTCTTGGGATATGATTCGAATGATACAGGGAATGAAAATTATTTCATTTCCTTGAAAAATCTGTTATTATTTATATTTCCCGAATTGCAGCTTTTCTCAATGGAATAGTAGCAAAATTTTTGGTTTCATGAGATTGCATCGCACAATTAGGTAATTGTTAATATGTATATTTCAAAATTATTGACATACATATACAAAAAAGAAGGTTAAAACAGCTGGACGATTCACATTCACGTATATATATATATATATATATATATATATATATATATATATATATATATATATATATATATAGGATGTCTCAAAAACGAGAACGGACTTTTACGTTTTGAAAAATTCCAATTTTATATAGTTACAATAGTTTTCGAAACGTTTAACAATTGACAGTTTTAGAATTAAGGAGATTTTACCTTTTAATTTTTAACACCTTGCACCTCAGAACTGAAACCGTCGAGGATCTACATTTATATAACCTTTTCTTTATAAAATAAATTGATGGTTTATCCCTTTAAGTATGCCTAGTTAGCAAATTTCAAAAATATTTAAAATCTTAAAATTCCAACACCGGAATAGGAAATTAATCAGTCAGTGAGAAAAAACAAAAAAGTTACGCTGTTTATAATTGACTCGTACAACGTAAGTCGAATTATATTTGCAAAGATAAATTAGATCCAGTAATCTGTAGCAGGGTGATCATGCATAATGTTTATCATCTTTATTTATTTTTATCGGTACACAGCAAATTAAAAAAATATGATCTAGGGTTTTTGTCTACTATTTGCCCAGGTAATGGAAAACTATGCAGACGTAATGGCTTACAGCGTAAAAAAATTAAATGAAATATCTGCATATTATTTTTTCTATAAATAGGTAGATCAGGTTTCATTTCTTTATCTCCAACGAGAACCGATAAAATTGACAAAAACACTGCCTATAGCCGAGATTTTGTATTTAAATATACAGATAACAAACCTAAACAAATACAAGGGGTTCCGTTCAAAAGATATTAATTTTTTTATCTGCTCGTATACTGTTATATTTATATCTTTTTTCAGTACTTGTACAAAAAGTGAAGGAAAAATTCAGTTTAGTACATGGTCATTTAGTAACTCATATAAATATACAGTCTTTTCAAATATTTTAGGCGCCGATTTGTTCTATCATATTAGATTCACTTCAATATTTTACCACTTTCTACCTATGCCAAACTTGATTTTGGGACATAATTTAAAATAAATTCAATAAGTAGTTCTTACATTAATACGCACCGCCAATTTTGTTACGTCATGTTAAAATCGTACCAATTTATCCCTATATCACATTTAATTTTTCTGCAAAATTATATTTATATTACACGTAATGCTTGCACTAAATCTGACATAAATCTAATAGGTTTTTTAAGACTATTTTTTTAAATAATTTCTTAGGCCGCCATTTTGTTTGGCTATCTTGAATTCATACCAAAATGTTACTAGTTTATGTAATACTTGATTTTTGTGTAAAATTGGAGGTAAATTGTATATTAGTTTTTTTAGTAATAATTTGTTAACGTTTTACTAGGCCGCCAAAATGACCTTTAATTTTTGACTAAAATTTGAAGTCAATCCAGTAAGCAGTTTTTAAGCTATGCCGCGTACTGACAGACAGATAGACAGACCGATAGACGGAATTAATAAAAGATTTTTTTTCGCCTCTAGGAACGCTAAAACGCCAAGATATGTAAAACCGCCATTTTGTTTCGCCATTCCTACCACAAATTTACTAGTTCATCTCTATACAACTATTAGTTATAGCACACAATTTAAAATCAATCTATTAAGTAGTTTTTTCGGGGTGAATTTTTGAATATTTTATAAACCCGCCATTTTGATTCGTCATCTTAAATTCGTACCAAATTTGTACCAGTTGATTCCTACATAATACCCCCTTTTTAGTTCGAAAATTGAGAATAAATTAAATGAGTTCACTAGGCTACCATATATATATATATATATATATATATATATATATATATATATATATATATATATATATATATATATATATATATATATATATATATATATATATATATATATATATATATATATATATATATATATATATATATATATATATATATATATATATATATATATATATATATATATATATATATATATATATATATATATATATATATATATATATATATATATATATATATATATATATATATATATATATATATATATATATATATATATATATATATATATATATATATATATATATATATATATATATATATATATATATATATATATATATATATATATATATATATATATATATATATATATATATATATATATATATATATATATATATATATATATATATATATATATATATATATATATATATATATATATATATATATATATATATATATATATATATATATATATATATATATATATATATATATATATATATATATATATATATATATATATATATATATATATATATATATATATATATATATATATATATATATATATATATATATATATATATATATATATATATATATATATATATATATATATATATATATATATATATATATATATATATATATATATATATATATATATATATATATATATATATATATATATATATATATATATATATATATATATATATATATATATATATATATATATATATATATATATACCTTGTAGGTATATTTAATAACATTAAAAAAATGTTCTATACAGTATATGTATAATATATATATATATATATATATATATATATATATATATATATATATATATATATATATATATATATATATATATATATATATATATATATATATATATACGCACCTTGTAGGTATATTTAATAACATTAAAAAAATGTTCTATACACATATATATATATATATATATATATATATATATATATATATATATATATATATATATATATATATATATATATATATATATATATATATATATATATATATATATATATATATATATATATATATATATATATATATATATATATATATATATATATATTTATAAATATATATATATATATATATATATATATATATATATATATATATATATATATGTATATTTATAAATATATATATATATATATATATATATATATATATATATATATATATATACGCACCTTGTAGGTATATTTAATAACATTAAAAAAATGTTCTATACAGTGATTCAAAAAAGTCCTCCAAATTTGAATAAAACTAATGTGATTTGTCACCATATTAAAAGAAATTATTTGATTTATTTCTTTATATATAAAAAGCCATTTAGTGAATACGCAACAATGAGGAAGTTTGTTAATAGAGGAGTATACGTGTCTAAAAGTTAATAAATCTAATTTCACAATCATGAACAAACAAATTTTGCTTCATTCAAATGCCAGTAGGAATACTGGGATGTTGGCAAGGGCGCTTCCAGGGAAGGGGTTAGATCGAGGGGTAATAAAAAAAAACCACTGCCCTCTTCAGACCAGAGTTCTGAAAGTGCCACTGGATGTTAGAAGCAGGAGGTACGCTGAAGTGGCAAATGTCTTAAACCTATCGCAGAGTATTATCAGTCGCTTGCACCAACGTTATCAAGAAACTGGACCGTATCTTCAAAGCGGCAAACAAGTAGACCCAAAAAATAACAGAAAAGTTCAATTCATGAGATTAATGGTACTAAGATCTCGCATGTTTCTCTCCAACAGACTGAGGAACTCTGATCTGAAATGAATGATCTATGTCTTGCCTATATAGTTTTTCCGGGGCCATCAGCCGCATCGAGATATTTTGTTTTTCAAGAAAGTGATTGCAGTGTCAATTTGCGCACACCAATATATAACATTTTTAAACGATCTTCAAAATCTGACATTCTGAAGTCGACGACAAACTAATAAACATCGATAAATAGATATTACTTGATTTTTATTTTACTTTTTTTGTGTAATATTTTTTTGAAGTCGGCTTTAATTACACGGCACGGCATGTAATTCATTTCATTGTCATGGTAATTTGATAGAGCTTTCCGTAGCATGTAGGCTTCTCAGTCTGATAATCCTTACATGTCTGACAAGTCTCGAATCAATCCATTTTGCGGATGTGCTTGAATCTTGGTGATGCGAACGACACAGCAGATAATATAATAGGAACTAAGTACACAATTCTAGTAGAAGGCCATGATCTACTAGGCTCGGTTATTATTCTAACAAACAGAAATTAAACTCCCTACATCAGAAATTTCTTAGCTTGTTAAATAAATTATGAAATCTGGATTAGGTCAAACTATTGCCTTTTGTTCCTTATGTATATTAGATGCCTATATGCTTAATCTCAGTGTTCCAAATCAACTCTAATAATATGATATTAACAGTTGAAAAGTCCGTTGTCACAATGAATGTGTTCTCCTTTTATAATTATTAAATATTTATAATACATTTACTCTTTTAAACTGAAATAATACATTTCTAACAAATATCTATAAAACAATCCTGCAAAAAATCGATTTTTATGTTCAGAGTTTATACAAATTGTAATTTGATGGTCAAATGCAAAACCACTGAAAAGTTAAATTTCAAACGAACAATTTCATATACCTCGTATTTTTTATTTGCTATTATTTATTTTTATTGGTCGAAATTGGCTTTTGCATGAATATGTTTTGAATGGTAAGTTAGTAGATAAGTTGAACATTTATTAAACTTAGTAGTTTCTTTATCTTAGATTAAAAACGTATAAGCCAGAGCATCTGGGCAGTTCGTAAAAATGTCACCTTAAAAACTTCCCCTAAATTCTACTAGATGGGATAAAAACTCTAAAATGTGGAGTCTTAACTTTTGCTTCAAACAACATGATTTGCATACTCGTTGTTTGTGTGGCATGTCTCTGTTTAAATGAAAATAAAAATTGTTTCATAGATTAACACGACATAGTTGTGTTAAAAAATATCTAATTTAGGATTATCGTCTAAAAAGCTCCCAAGAAATGGAAATTCTTGGGCAGTTAATATACACAAGATCGTGAATCCACTTGCCCGCAGCAATCCTGTGCCCTCCGGCTTTAAATATTACGAGCCGCCACGGTTGAATTATATAAATTAGCTGAAGAATTCTTATTCAGAATCTTATAAGACGTCGTGATATTAGTTTCAGTTTCTGATTCAACGTTTTCTAATAGAATTTTTGTCTAAGGGAACTTGTTTCATTGGTAAGCTCATGAAAAAAACGTCTGCTTCTTTTTGTCTGATTTAACCGACTTTGTATATTCTATATTGTACCGTTTCTGAGATCCCCATACGTTTAGATATGTTAGAATATTTCATATTTTCAACATTAATTAAGACTAATACCTGACAAAAAAATAGACTCCTTTCAGGGTGCATACAAATTACATTTTACTTACATTTGATAAACCAAATTTTCAGAGATTGTATTAACGAATTTCAAATTTATCACGAAAACTTTTTATTACAAAAATATTTAAAAATCCGCCATTTTTATTTTTTTTAATATGTTCACTGCGAAAGCACTTTGACAATACCCTAAATACTTCCTAAAAAATTCATCCGAATTGGTCAAACCATTCCGGCTTTCCGACTGACAATCGGTATATATCTATACATATAAAAGTTAAAGTTAAATACAACTTAAAAAGTGAAAAATAATGCTATATTCCATCTTAAAAATTAGACTCCAAGAATTCGACGCCAAACTTATTCTTAATTACTTAGTCACAAAGAGACATTTATGTCATGAGTGTTTTGATGTCTAATACCCCGAGTACAATGTCGGTTTACTCTATTAGTTTGACGAATCTAAACTGCTGTCCATAAATAATACACAAGAATTTTTTTTTCAAAGTTTAAGGATGCATATTTCAATTGCAAAACGCGATATCATGATGCGGTTTTTGGTGTTCGTTTAGCCGATCTATTAGATATGAGCTTCTACTTGCGTGGTTGTGTATGCTCATAAGAACACCGTGTTCCAAAGAAAACTACCGTAATCCGTAATAGATACTAAAAAGATTTTAATACAAAAGTTTCTTTACATGTGAAGTTCTTTTAGATATAATGTTTTCATGTATATAGGGTGTCCCAATTTTGCTAAGACGACAACAACCATAAAATTTTAAATGGACCACCCGATATTTTTGTCCATTATTTGATGCCCTATAAAAACCAACATTAGTTACCGATTTAAACTACAATCGACTTCTGCGTAGTTTTCGACATAATTAAGGTTATGTGTGATTTTTTGAAAACTGGCACTATTTTTCAAATCACTATAAAATATAGCAAAAATCCAAAATTGGGCGTTTGGGTAGTAATTTCTAACTTAAAAAGCATCAATGCATAGACGGAATACAAAATTTTTCTCCACACCTATACAGGATGGCCATACTACTAAATCAATCTTGCACCTTGGGTTGGCTGCGACAAAAGTTAGCTCGAATTTATCAAACACTAAATGTATTCTATTGATTTTACTATAATTCGCTTTTGGAATTATGTCAGACGTAAGATAATTAAGATATATATATATATATATATATATATATATATATATATATATATATATATATATGTGATAAAACTTGCCCTTTTTTACTGAAACGGTTTTTTCATTTTTACTCTAGCCGTTTTATTAATCTTGATATAGGGTTTTTTTTCATTCAATTTAAAAAGAGTTATACAGGGTGGTATTTAATTGACCGCTAAAAATGCAAGGTTATTTTTTTTAACTCATTTTAGATTAAAAGGTCACATAAATACGTGTCCACAAAACCTTTGTTTTGAGAACAGGGTGTAAAGTTATAATTTTTGTTTAGTTTTAGACCTCGTACATTTCTCGATATAAATCATTTAAATTTTATACATTGTATTCTGTGAGCAGTGCCTTCAAAATGGCTATAATAGATTTTAGAAAAATATACAGGGTGTAGATTTTTCCCAGGTCGCATCATCTTTTACCCACCGAAATTTTCACTGCGACGCTATACCGGTCATTTTTACAACAAATTTAAATTCCTTGTTCTGTTTTGTAACTTTTTCTACTCTTAGATTTTTTCCATTTACCGTTTAGTACCTATTTAGCCATGTCTATTCATGCATTGCATACAAATTGTAATTGCTAAATAATGCAATATATATTGCAATTTATTTTGTTCGTGCAAGATTTGACCAAACGAACAACAGAAACCGCATCTCGATATTAAGTTTCGCAACTAAAATATCCATCATCAAACTTCGATAGATAAATCATTGATGAAATATTTACGTCCAGCAGTTTATATACACATGTTTGTATTTATAAAAAATCAGCTGTGTACATGGTTCAATATTAAAATGATTAATAAAACTGAATTTTGTGTCCCTCAAAAACCTGTAAACCATATGAAATGCGATACTTGTATATCCCATCTCCCTGCCCTCGATATACTTCATTTTTTGATTAGAAGAAATGTTCTGTGCCAAAAATATGGAAATTTAATATTTTCGACGTTTATTAAGATTTATATTACTGAAATCACGTAACGAAAATATAAATTTTTCCCTAAGTAATCGATGTACATACATAAAAGTTACATATAAATCGGAGCATCAATCAAATTTTATTTAAATCGGTTCATGCGGTAAATATATAAAAACATTTTATTAAATTTAACTATTTTACCTCTAAAACAAAGTTTTTTCTGAATAGAAGTTTTCTTAAAATTGGTTAATATTTTAACGTACTTACGTTAAACCCTGTACAAGTAAGTCACAATAAAAAACTAAATTTGACCTTAAAATGTTTAACAAATCGCAGGCAAATAGTTCAAGTTTTCGACAAAGGTGTAAAATATTTAGATAGAGCATAGATAACAAGAAAAATCTCACCAGCGTTTGTCTAAAAAAATTACAATTATGAAAAATTAATTTGATTTCTTTTGGACTTCTATCGAAAAATGGCACAAGATAATAAGAGGCAAAAAGTACAAAATTGCGTTTAAAGGTTTCAGGAAAGAAGCTACTTTCGTGCAGAAAATATCATTCTTTCTATCGTGCGAAACCTTTCACCGACACTGACCAACATATAATTCTATTATAATTTAATGGTACTCTTTAAAGCTCTGTGGTATTTTTACTCCGAAAAGTACATTGGCGCTTTGAGGTCCTGACAGGTAATTTTAAAACACTTCCGTCCGTGGTTGTGAGAAAAATTACTCGTTAGCGAAATAAACGTAACAAAAAAAAAGTAGGAATGATGAACATCTAAATGAAAAATTGCCCAATGGGCTTGCCATATTTGACAACATTTAAATATGGGTAAAACATATTTTAAAATAAAAAATTAACGCAAAATATTTTATTTTTATCACGCATTTTTGATGACCAATTAAAAACAGAATTAGATAAAGTCAGAAAAAATCCAATTGTCAAATATTTGAGAATTTAGTTCTCTTAATTGAAAATTAACTTTCTAAATATGTTGGTTTCAAAATTCAAATAGATATTAATAACGTGTTTTTATTAAAAACAATACTGACAAGCCTTATTAGAAAAAGTTAGAATTACTTTTTCGTTTATCTAAAGTAGGTTTCCTTTGAAAACATTATTAATTGAAAAAATAATTGTAACCATGCTCAGATTAAGAAAATAAAAATTTAGCTGAGAGAAAAGCAGTGTGAAAAAAAGCTGTGGCATTGAGATAAATAGTGTCTCGTGACGGAAAAACTAATTCCCATGTTAACATTACAAATAACTTAAATGAACAAATATGTGATCCTTTAGAAATGGCAAATTTTTGTAATAAATATTTTAGTAATATGGGGGCTGAAATTGCAAAGGCTATTTCTCATCCACAAACAGAATGCAAAGAAGATCTTATTTCAGCAAACTCAATTTTTCTTCCACCTGTTAAATAAAAATAGTTCTCCATAGTCCGTAGTAACTCCTATACATAAATCAGGATCGGTCAATAACATCAGTAATTACAGACCAATAAGTTTAATAAGTAATTTTGCAAAACTATTGGAAAAATGTATTAAGAAACGAATAGCCCTCTTTCTAAGTAATAATAATATTCTTTCTCCAAATCAATTTGGTTTTATTGAGGAGTGTAGTACTTCGGATGCTATGTATAGACTTATAACGGATGTTTTCAATAACTCAAATAATAACAAAAAATGTTTAGCAATATTCCTAGATTTGGCTAAAGCATTCGATACTGTGCCCCATGACAAACTCTTGGATGTTCTGCAAAGGTATGGCATAAGGGGAGTACGATTGACCTTTTAAAGAGTTATTTATCTGAAAGATATCAAATGGTACAACTAAATAGCATTTTAAGTGATAAACAAAATATTAAAATTGGCATACCGCAAGGTACTGTACTCGAACCACTGCTGTTTATGTGCTACATACATTCTTTACTGAATTTGAATGAATGGATTAACCATCTCCTATGCTGATGATACAGTGATTGTCTTTGCGGCTAATACATGGGAAGAGGTAAAGGATCTAACCATAAATGGTTTAAGATTGGTAATGAATTGGCTTCAAAATTTTAAACTTAACGAAAACACATTATACTGCATTTTCTCTTACCAAGGCAAATAGAACACCATTTAATCATATTACTGTCAATATCCATATCATAAATGAGGTAAAATAAATTTTATCTGCTAAGGGAATTTTTAAATAAAAAAACATTAATAATTATTTATAAAGCTTTTGTAGAGTCTCTGCTTAGATACGGAATATCGGTGTGGGGTGGGCTCTATAATAAATGTTTATACAAACTAAACATTGTACAAAAATATATTTTAAAAATAATTTATAAAAAAAATAAACTATATCCCACAAACTTGTTTTTTCCTCAGAAATATGCAATATCAGGATGCTATATATGTCGGCAATATGCTCTTATATCCACGCTCATGAGACATTGCAGAGGTTTGTAAATCATAAACTTTATACCCGGTGTAATGCAAGTAATAAGATCCAACTACCTATTAGCAAAAATAACCCTAATCTAAGATATATAAATTATATTGGACCCAAGGTTGTTATAGAACAAACTACCATTAGAAATTAGAAATGCCAAAAAGGTTAAATTTATTGCTATGTGTAAAATATTTATATTCCAAAATTACCCACAATTTGAAAGGTTTTTTAATTGAGTTTTGATTAAAGACATCTAACCTTCAACACTATATGAATGATAATACTTATATTTTATATTGTTTTATATATGTAAATACTTATGTCTTAGCTTTATACTTTACCATAATGTTAGCTTTAAGTTTAAAAAAAAAGAAAAAAGTCAATTGTCAATACTGGATATACCTACTTAGAAATAAGAATATAATTATAATTAACTAAACGCACATACAGATGTATGGACATCTAGGTGCTTGATATCATTATATTTATTTATCCTATATGTAATACTTATTTAAAATAATGCTGTTATGTAATGGGTTACACCATGTAATTCTCAATAAATTATAATTATAATAGGTTCTTTAAAAAAGGTTTTTTTGTTGCTTGGTCCTATAGATTACATAAAGAACCTTTACATAGCAAGTAAACACCTTAAGTAATAAAATGTTTTAAAGTTTCTTTAAACTACCTTTTGTTATGTGAGATAACTTTATATTATCTCTTAATATAAGAAGTGGGTATACTGCTCATTGTAATAGAAATATTTTTAAATTACCCGGAATTTCCCTCGTTGTAAATAATTCTTCTTTATATCAAGAAAACTAAAATATGACCCAGTTAAGTTCTGTATGTAGCTATTTAGTAATACATAAATATACAAATTGTGTTATCTTTCACTTCTTTTATTAAATGCAAGGATGTATTATTAAATTTGAACCAAATTTTTCTTGTAATGCATCCCCCCCCTTATTAAACGAAGTAAAAGGTAACACAATTACTTAATTTAGATATTTCTAAACTATTTTTTAAAAACTATTTAACTTGGTCATACTTTTTTGAAATTATTGATGATGTTTTTAGCGAGGAAAGTTCCGGGTAAATGTCATTTCCAGTTTTTTCTGCTATTTCTAATTATATAATTATATAATTAACTTAATATAATAAAAAAATTGATTCATGTAAAAATAAAATCGACTCAAAAACTCCGAAAAGTAAAAAAACATTTTAAACGATCTTATTGAAGTCGGCGTTAAACTTCTGATTATTCCTTACTAAACGTTTTATATTAGTTGTTTTCTTTTGAAAATCCTACATTTTAAAGACATAATGTGGTCAAATACTTCAAGTAATATCTACTCATTAAGGTTTATTAGTTTGGACTTGACTTTAGTAAATCAAATACATAAAATAATTTAAAATGTAACTTTTTATTTTTCAGTTCTTTTTTGGAGCCTGTTTTATTTTTATATTTTTTATTTTTGTTACTTTTACCTTTTTATTTTTATTTAATATTTTTTAATTTTTTTATTATTTTTAGTTTTTATCTATTTTTATTTCCGTGTATTTTTATTATTGCGCATGCGCCCTTTAAATTATCAAACTGTTTTTTGTAGTAAAGTCATCCTGAAATGTTATTTGTACACACCTGTATATTTACCTAATAAATGCTTTCAAAAATGGCTCTTTTTAGTGCCTAAGCCTTTGAAAGTCTGTTAATTTCGTTTAGAAAATTAGCAGACTTTCAAAGTGAATGCGAAAATATTTAACAGTATTTAAAATTAGGAATATTTAAATATACCAAAAATATAGTTTATATATAGTTATTACTAAGAAAACTAAATGAAGCAAGTGAAATTAACGCCCGAAAAAAGATTTCCTATTACTCTAAAAACGTATATCTATATCTTAGTGATTGCAAAGATTGCATTACCGTCCTTTCTATGTTTAAAAAATTCATTTGTAGGTCATGACGTAAAGCGCTGTCTTGATCAGCTGTTGCTAAACCTTTAGAATATATTTTTTTTTGACTGACTTAAACTTTGTTCGAATTTTTTCGCCACTTCCTCGATACGTGTACTGACCTATTAAATTTGCTTTTCTGTAGACATTTCCGGCATAATAATCACTTTAAAAACTACTGGCAGAACTTCACTTAGGAAGTGTGTCCTCATCCTAACAACGCCATCTGTAATTATGCTTGACGAGTATCAGTCAACATGACGGGGCTGTCATGGCAATAAAACTGGTATTCTGTAAAAAGCGGATAGAACCTTTTTATATTAACTTTTTTTTACATAATTTGCTTATTTAGGGGGTTCGGCGCTCATCGGAGGTGGTTGAATTTTTGATATAATCGTGACTCTCAAATCTAACTAATAAAGAAAAAAAATATATTTTTAAATTTTTTTACTTTCCTCGTAAGATGGAGAACTTTTGGATCCTGAAAAACATGTTGTACGCAGCATAGCAAATTTTAGTCAAAAATCAGGGGTCATATAAGGATAAGATGGTTATATTTTGGTAAAAATATAATACGGTGGAATAAGAAGGCGGCCTCACAAAATTTTAAAATATCAATATTAGGAAATTACTTATCGAATGAACGAAAATGAGGATAAATAAAGTTTGATACAGGAATAAACTAGTAAAATTTTTGTATAATAGGGATAAACTGGTAAAACTTTTGTATAAATTCATTATGGCGGAACAAAATAGCGACCTAATGAAATATTTAAAAATTTAGTACCAAGAAACAACTTATCCAATTGACTTGAAATTTAATTAAAAGTTAAACAGGGATATACTGGTAATTTTCTAGTGCCAATCCGATATGACAGAACATAATGGCGGGTTAATAAAATGTTTAAATATTTAATAAAACTCTAATTCCTGGAATAAACCTTATCACTTAAAAATCATCCTCATCCTAACAGCGCTATCTGTCATTGTGCTAGTCAAGAATCAGTCAGCTTGAAGGGGCTATCACGGGGATAAAACTGGTATTTCGTAAAAAGCCAATAGAACCTTTTTTTGCAGAGAATTTCCTAAGCTATTATTTTATATACTAATATATTTATAGTTTGACAACGAGAAACGTTGGTAGAATTTTCGATATGTTCGTGACTCTCAAATCTAACTATTAAAGAAAAAAATTATATTTTTTAATTTTTTACTTCCCTGGTAAGATGGGGATATTATAATCGTGAAAAAAACATCTTCCGAAATTTTTGAAGATTTTCGTTTTAGGGTTCCTGGATCCCGAAAAACATGTTCTCCCATTTCCGTCAAAAATTACTTATCCGATTGACTTCAAATTTTAGTCAAGTCAAGTCAAGGGTCATAGAAGAATAAGATGGTTCCATTTGGGAAAAAATCCAATATGGTGGAATAAGATGGCGGCCTCACAAAATTTTAAAATATCGATATTAACAAACTACTTATCGAATGGACGAAAATGAGGATAAATTAAGTGTGATATAGGGATAAACTGGTAAAATTTTTGTATAAATCCATTATGGCGAAACAAAATAGCGGCCTTATGAAATATTAAAAAATTCAGTACCAAAAAACTACTTATCCAATTGACTTGAAATGTAAAAACCGGGATAGAGTGGATAATTTTAATGCGAATATGGCAAAACACAATGGCAACTTAATAAAATGTTTAAATATTTGATAATATTTGATTTTCTGGAATAAACCTGTTTATGGAGGAAAATAATAAATAATATAACATAATTAATATTCTGTAGGCTGAGTAAATAATGTCATGAAAAATAAAATAATTAATATAAATAAATTAAAAACTTAAAAAAACTGAAATAAATTACAGTTTGTTGAATATCTATAAAGTTAATGTCAAATAATTATATGTGCATATAGGTTGTATATTTTACCAGGCAAGTTTTGGAAAAAGGCGAATTTACCGATTTTTTCTATTCAAAACTACTTACTGCTTAGATTATAAACTGATCTAAGCTACTTATAATGTTAAAAAACATTTAAACAATTAAAACAGCCAAGGTACATGAATTCGAACTGAAAAAGAAAAGAACCGTCTACCAAACTGCTAGCATTATCATTAACAGAATATGAGTGTGTCCAAACAGTTGTCAAGGGTATGTCGATTCCATTTATCGCAAGAACAGATAATAAGCATATGTACGAGGTCTTTTCTTATAATTCGCTACCTCAACTAATGAACAACATCGCAATTTTCAGTTCACAATGGAAATTGAATCTGATGAAACGATTTATTTGTTCAAAAGAAGAAAAATGGAACATTAGTACATTCTCTGTATAGAAAATCGACGCATACAAATAGATACTCAAATAGAAATTTCCACCACCATCCAGCACTAAAGAAATCGGTTAATAACTCAGTAAAATTTAGAACCATTTCGATTTCTGATCAAGATTCTCTAACATCGAAAAAAGCGAAATTGACCGAAGCTCTGAGAGGGAATGGGTATAGCACTGAAGATATTACGCGTTCAATTAAAAGATATAGTAATCCAACTCCGCGAAAGAATAATGATAAGGAGCTACCGTTTCTTTCCAACATACATTCCACTATGGACAAAATAGTATTATTCCTTCGGAGCGCGGCGGTCTAACATACGTACAGTCCTCAATACACATAAGAAAACTGGACAATGCTTGCGATTCCCGAAAGAAGTGCCTTTTCAAATAGGACTTTATAAAATTCTTTGCTCCTGTGGAGGAGTGTATGTGGGAGTAACAGGACGCTCAATATCTACTAAACTTGAAAAATGAACGATGTATTAAAAAGAAACAAATTGTTCAATCTGCTGTAGCTGAACACCAGCATACCACTGGCCATATTATAAATGTAGAAGAAACCAAGGTTCTAGCGTTGGTTCCAGGATTTTATAAAGGAAAGATTAGGGAATCTCAATAGATTTTCAACATGTAAAAATCACTTCAATAGAGATACGGGTTACGGTCTGTGGAGTAAGTATTCCTGGAGATACCTCGTGCAATCGAAGGCGAAACGTCGGATAGTTATTTCAATTTGATACGGTCTAATCTCCAGTAACATGACTTCTTAATATATAAACGGTTTCGTAAATAAAGGGACAACTCAGAAAGCTGAATCTGCCCGAAAGCACAGTACTATGGACTCAAAAGGCTGTTGTGCTTGGTATTGTTGGAATCATCCGACGAATTGTTTCACCGTACTGACAATAGGCGTGCCCTTAGCTCGCATCTCGTACCCGACTCGACTTTACCCCACCACTAGAAAAAATATACGAAAAAATATATATATATATATATATATATATATATATATATATATATATATATATATATATATATATATATATATATATATATATATATATATATATATATATATATATATATATATATATATATATATATATATATATATATATATATATATATATATATATATATATATATATATATATATATATATAGCGAGAGGGTGGGTAGTTGTGACTAACTAGTTAGAACAAAACGTGCTAAATCTAGTGGGGCTGTAGTCAAAGAGAGGGGACCTTAGATTAAAACACTTTGTTGCTTTGCCAAGCTTTCGGCAACTGTTTATTGCCTTCCTCAAGACAGCCTAAAAATTGTTATTATTTTGTATTAACATTTATTTTAAAGAAAAAGTTGTTGTGGACTTACTACTTGGTTTTACTCTTGAAGAAACAACACTGAAAAATTCTCAGCATTGCTAAAGTCCTATATACATATTATTTACACCTTTTTATCACTAGTTTTGACTTGGATGTTGTTATATTAACACATTTTAAAATTCTTAAAGATTTGGTTTATTCCAACGTGCAGACACTGTCGGCCATTTTACGTATTTTAAAGGCAAATTATTATTGTAAAATGGAGAACGTGTTTTTTTTATTTTTGCTCTCCTTCCCTTACTTCACACTAGTTGGTTTACGCGTTTTTTGTTTTTCGAATAATTGTCGACTGAGCACGAATCGGTAACGACGGTTTCGCAAATGTATAGTTGGAAAAGAAAAATGTAGATGGCGCATTAGTAAACAGTACTCTGCAAAGCTGGTAACCCAATCAGCACAAATCTTACAAGTTCTGTAATTGTTGGTTAAACGATGAAAACATTTTATATTCTGTAGTACACTGTGCAGCTGATAGAGGGACATGTTCCACCATCGTGTTGTGAAAAATTTTTTTTTTATATTTATTTGCTATGATTAGAAAAAAGGGGGAAAAAACAAATTACGTGAACAACACAACACCATGATTGAACTTTTCCTGAAACAAAAATGAAAAGGAAAATGGAAAATCATATATAAATGCAAATAATCAATGCACAGTGCCCTACAGTATGAATATATTAGGACTAAGTTATTCAGAGATTTGGACAGCATTAGAGTCATTAATAGAAACAAAATTGTCCCCACTAATTCTTAACAGATATGAATATATTGTGCTTAGATTATTGATATCAGTTTTCTTATTCATTGTGTTTGTCCCTTGGTTGTGTATATGTATCATTTCAAGGAAATTTCTTTTATATGTATATGTATATGTATCTTTTCTTTATAATATCTCTTAACTAAAATTTTGACAGATGCGTACAACACTAACAATGAATTTTATGTGCGAGATTCTTTCATCTTTAGTTCATTTATTAATGACTACCAACTTCCCGATAACTACGAAGTAGTCAGTTTCGATGTTGTCTCTCTTTTTACGAATCTCCCATATGAAGTCATACAAGAATGTTTAACAGCAAAATGGGACACAATTTCCCAACATTGTAAATTATCATTTGAATCCTTTAAAGCATTGTTGCAGTTTATTTTTGATTCAAACTATGTTAATTTTAACAACAGTTTTTATAAACAAATTTTTGGTACACCTATGGGCTCTACAATCTCTCCTATTTTAGTAAATTTTGTTTCGGATGACTTAGTCAGCTATGCTTTAGAAAATCTACCTTTTAATATCCCTTTTGTCAAGAGGTATGTGGACGATCTTATTTTGGCTCTCCCTAAAAATAGAGCAGAAATAGCACTAGAAATGTTCAATTCATACAACCAACATCTGAAATTTACGGTGGAATATGAATCAGACAACAGTATTCCCTTTCTTGACATGAAGGTAATCAGAAGCGAAACCAATGTTTTAAAAACAAAATGGTATCGCAAACCGATGTGCTCTGACAGATTCATAAGTTATCATTCTTACCACCCTACCAAAATGAAAATAAATTTAATAACTGCTCTAAAAAATAGAGCTATTAAGCTCTCACATAAAGACTACAAACAGGAAAGCTTAGATAGGCTCAGAAATATACTCCTTGAAAACCCTTATCCTCTGAATATCATAAATAAGTTTTTATGCAACACAAATGAAAATCCAATACAACTAAATACAATCCATAATATAACGACAGAGGAAAACACCAGTCAGCCAACACAAACAATAAAATATTACCCACTTCCTTTTATTCAAAATTTAACTGATAAATTAATAGACGTTTTCAAAGATAGTCCAAACCTAAGGTTTGCCAAAAAACAAATAAAAACTGTCTCACAACTTTATGCAAAAACTAAGACTCCACTTTCCACGTTCTCCGAAAATAATAACGTTGTATATGCCATAAATTGCAACAACTGTAATAAAATATATGTAGGTCAGACATCTAGAAATTTGTCAGGCAGAATTACTTCACATAAAAGCGACTGCCGCAGGTTTGTAAAATCTTGTGCATTATCAGAACACTTCTTAGACACAGGACACAGCATTCGATTCACCGAGGCAAAAATTCTTGCTAAAGAAAAAAGATATTATAAAAGAAATTTCCTTGAAATGATACATATACACAACCAAGGGACAAACACAATGAATAAGAAAACTGATATCAATAATCTAAGCACAATATATTCATATCTGTTAAGAATTAGTGGGGACAATTTCTATTAATGACTCTAATGCTGTCCAAATCTCTGAATAACTTAGTCCTAATATATTCATACTGTAGGGCACTGTGCATTGATTATTTGCATTTATATATGATTTTCCATTTTCCTTTTCATTTTTGTTTCAGGAAAAGTTCAATCATGGTGTTGTGTTGTTCACGTAATTTGTTTTTTCCCCCTTTTTTCTAATCATAGCAAATAAATATAAAAAAAAAATTTTTCACAACACGATGGTGGAACATGTCCCTCTATCAGCTGCACAGTGTACTACAGAATATAAAATGTTTTCATCGTTTAACCAACAATTACAGAACTTGTAAGATTTGTGCTGATTGGGTTACCAGCTTTGCAGAGTACTGTTTACTAATGCGCCATCTACAGTTTTCTTTTCCAACTATACATTTGGGAAACCGTCGTTACCGATTCGTGCTCAGTCGACAATTATTCGAAAAACAAAAAACGCGTAAACCAACTAGTGTGAAGTAAGGGAAGGAGAGCAAAAATAAAAAAAACACGTTCTCCATTTTACAATAATAATTTGCCTTTAAAATACGTAAAATGGCCGACAGTGTCTGCACGTTGGAATAAACCAAATCTTTAAGAATTTTAAAATGTGTTAATATAACAACATCCAAGTCAAAACTAGTTATAAAAAGGTGTAAATAATATGTATATAGGTCTTTAGCAATGTTGAGAATTTTTCAGTGTTGTTTCTTCAAGAGTAAAACCAAGTAGTAAGTCCACAACAACTTTTTCTTTAAAATAAATGTTAATACAAAATAATAACAATTTTTAGGCTGTCTTGAGGAAGGCAATAAACAGTTGCCGAAAGCTTGGCAAAGCAACAAAGTGTTTTAATCTAAGGTCCCCTCTCTTTGACTACAGCCCCACTAGATTTAGCACGTTTTATATATATATATATATATATATATATATATATATATATATATATATATATATATATATAATGATATATATATATATATATATATATATATATATATATATATATATATATATATATATATATATATATATATATATATATATATATATATATATATATATATATATATATATATATATATATATATATATATATATATATATATATATATATATATATATATATATATATATATATATATATATATATATATATATATATATATATATATATATATATATATATATATATATATATATATATATATATATATATATATATATATATATATATATATATATATATATATATATATATATATATATATATATATATATATATATATATATATATATATATATATATATATATATATATATATATATATATATATATATATATATATATATATATATATATATATATATATATATATATATATATATATATATATATATATATATATATATATATATATATATATATATATATATATATATATATATATATATATATATATATATATATATATATATATATATATATATATATATATATATATATATATATATATATATATATATATATATATATATATATATATATATATATATATATATATATATATATATATATATATATATATATATATATATATATATATATATACGGCATAAAATCTGGAAACCTTGAGATATGTCAAAAACTATACAAGTTGGGTAAAAAAGTTTCATATAAAAATTGTATAGTTCCTTACGATTTATGATTCAAAAATGTCTTGAAATATACAGGGTGTTTTAAAATCAAGTTACACGCCAAAACTTTAGAATCTCTAATGGAACACCCTGTATATTATTTCATTTTAAGAATCTACATGAAATTCTGATCATATTTTATTAAGCATACCCTATCCCTAAAGTGAACTGTTTTTGAGATAAAAAAAATGAGAAAACTGTTTTACAAAATTTTTGTAATAACGATTAACAACGATAGTCTAAAATTCTAAATGATGCGTTTTAACGTAATAAATGCTGGAACTGTTGTCCGTTCACTTCCTGACAATATCCTAATCGATTGATGAACTCTTGTTGTAGATTTCGAATGAAAGTAGGTGGGATTTGTCGGATTTCATCTCTTATACGATTTTTCAGCGCATCGATATTAGGAGGTCTGTTCAAATAAACTTTGCTCTTTAAATATCCCCAAAGAAAATAATCTAGGGGAGTTAAGTCCGGGGACCTGGCCGGCCATTCGTAGGGACCACGACGTCCTATCCACCTGTTAGGAAATATTTCACTGAGATACTGCCGAACAGGTAGCGCGTAGTGAGGTGGTGCTCCATCTTGTTGGAACCACATTGCTGCAGTAGGCATGTCGGGCTAATTACCTGGATACAATTAGGCTAAGGCAGGAATCAACTCGAGTTGTAAAAAATCAAGATAAATTTCGCCGGTTAAATTTACGTCGAAAAAGTAGTGACCTATAATTCTGCCTTGAAATATTCCAGCCCAAACATTGATTTTCTCGGGATATTGCGTATGAGCCACTTGAGCCCAATGGGGATTCTCTGTAGATCAATATATACAGTTTTGTCGGTTGACAGTACCATTAAGAAAAAAGGTGGCTTCATCGGAAAATAAAATATTTCTACAAAAGAATGGATCCAGGGTGCACCGCTCTTGCATACTTTCGCAAAACTCAAGTCGGCGGTCAAAGTCGTCTTCATTTAATTCATGGATTAATCTTATTTTGTAGGGATGATACTTTGCCGTGTGCAGAATATTTTTTTACCGATGATTGACTAAGGTTTAAATCTAATGCTACTTGACTTGTACGTAAATGTGGATTTTCGTTATAACTGAGTAAAACATTCAATTTCATATCAGCATCTAGTTTTGGCCTACCTGTCCTGGGAAGATCTTTTACACAACCATGATCACGAAATTTTTTGATAATTTTGCTAACTGTGGATTTTGCAATTGCTTGTCCTCGCTCGGGATGCGTATTATTAAAAAGTTCACATACTTCGTCAAGATTTCTTTGGCGATCTCCCCATCCAAACATCATAAGAATCTCTATTCTTTCTCTTTCTGAAATCATTTTTATCAGGAAAAAAGTAACACTCCAACAATATGTTAAAAATTGACACAGTTTATTATCAGTACATGACAGTTTCTATGGGAGTTCTAAAATAATCCACCAGGTTTCACTATGCATAGGGAAATGAGTTAATTTTGTTTAAAGCCAAATTTCCATTTTCTCATTTTTTTTATCTCAAAAACAGTTGACTTTAGGGATAGGATATGCTTAATAAAATATGATCAGAATTTCATGTAGATTCTTAAAATGAAATAATATACAGGGTGTTCCATTAGAGATTCTGAAGTTTTGGCGTGTAACTTGATTTTAAAACACCCTGTATATTTCAAGACATTTTTGAATCAAAAATCGTAAGGAACTATACAACTTTTATATGAAACTTTTTTACCCAACTTGTATATATATATATATATATATATATATATATATATATATATATATATATATATATATATATATATATATATATATATATATATATATATATATATAGTCTTGGTATTAAGGTGCAACGTGAGGTCTAAAAAATGTCTTGTTATCTTTTTCTGTTCCTATTGTAAATGTAAATGTGGAGTGTGTTCTGATAACTATTAAATATATTAAATTTTTCTAATATGTTAAGATGACTTTTTTTTTGGGTATTACTGTCACTCACGTATTTATAAAAGAATGGTATTTGGTAACTTACGAGTTACGTTGCTTAATGTAGATTCTTCGAAATCTTCCATTACAAGGTGGGTAATAACACTAGAATTATATGAACGCATTGCACATCCTTCTATTTGTTGAAAAATGTATTTTATTTTAAAGGTATTTTACAACATCTAAGAAATCATTTAAAGGTATATCAGTGTATAGTTTAAGTTTATATTCAATTTTTTTGTAATTATTTCCCTTGCCAAATGTTTAGGTATTTGTGTATTGGTGTTTACAGAAATTATATCTAGGAATGTTAGTATGTAATCATCTGGCAAGACAATATTTTATGTTGAAAATACACAGAATTTTTGATATAATAATTATTTTGATTTATAAGTTTTTGGATAATATTTTATAGGAACTCTGGTAGATTCTCTAAAGGTGATTGTATACATGTATACAAAACACAATGAGTCTAAAGGGATACCTTAGTAGTTATAGAATTTCAGAAAGCCATCAATTGAGGGTTGTGCGTTTTGAATTTTAAGTTGTTTTACTGTCTATGGTGAAATATACATTTTGTTTTCCCAACGAGATATTAATTTGTTGTTCTTTTTTTGATAGATGTTTGTCGGCCGTCATTTAGTTGTTTGCAAGTATTGTTGTCTTGAAGTAAATGTTTTATCTTTTTACCATATTCGTTTTCTAGCATTATTACGGTTTTGTTTGACTTGTCTGACCTTAAGACTTTCAATTGTTTGTTTTTCTTTAGGTACGTTTTTGCTTTTTTCCATTTTTTAAGATGGTTTTGTGAGGCTTATTAGTAGTATATTTTGATTTATTAACATTATTTCTATAATTTGTTATGATATTACAACACTGCAATCTTTAGTTTTGGTGTTAAGGCTTGCTATAGCGGACGTTAGTATTTATTTCAGATGTAGGCAATAATTCATTTGACGCTTCCCTAGACTAAGAATCTCGTTTACATAATCTGGAATATCGACATTTGTTAGATTTTCAATTCAGTTTGAATAATTACCCTTTTAGTGTTTTTTATAATTTATATTTTGGATTTTTCAATTTGTTTGGCTTCTCTGTTTATAAAATTATTAAGAAAACACGGTGGTAAAAGTGTGACAGGCGTTAGAATATAATTTCATTTGAATAATAGTAGTTTCTCCACAGTTTTCGCTTAAGTTCTTGCATGACACTATATTTTCATCCATTTTTATATATGTTTTGTTTTTCAGTTTTTCTTGGACTGTAACATGTATATATATTTTTGTGGTTTTTATTTTCTTGGGTTTTTTAAGGGCTGTGTAATAGGAAAGACGTGTTTTTTTTTTCATATTTATTTTATATTTCGGTCTATTTCGCCTTATTCAGAAATTGTATGGCAACTAAAAATGTTTTAATTACACAAGACATGTCATGAAGTTTGTAGTTTAAAAAGTGTTTGTTTAATTCACATGTGAGCATTCAGTCTGTAAAAGTTATTTATCCGATAAACGTTTATTTTTATCATTTTATTATTGTGTATTGGTCAAAATTAAATGTATTTTTAATGTGCTAGTTAAATGTAAGAGACTAAAAATGTTTATGTATATATATATATATATATATATATATATATATATATATATATCTATATAATATATGTATATATATATATATATATATATATATGTATATATATATATATATATAATATCTATATAAATATATTAAATATATATATATATATATATATATATATATATATATATATATATATATATATATATATATATATATATATATATATATATATATATATATATATATATATATATATATATATATATATATATATATATATATATATATATATATATATATATATATATATATATATATATATATATATATATATATATATATATATATATATATATATATATATATATATATATATATGCATATATATAGTTTAAATTATTGGTTATAGGTCAGAAAAAAACTAGGTGATCTAGATTTTACAAGTCACATATATTGTCAATTTTTTAAAAAATCTTTTGGTCTTTCGGCAGGATTCTTGCCTCTTCAAAAAGTTTCTTTTAAAAGCTAACACAGAAAAACAAAATATTTCTTTCCAATACAATTACTTGTTTTTTTAAATTTGTATTGAGAAGTATATTAGAGTGAGAAACTAATATTGATATCATCATCTGCTTGGATTCTTCTTTTTAAGTAGCTTATCTATTTTTTTGTTTTCTTTTTATTATTTATGTTCGCTATTTTGTTACGTTCTTCTTTTTTCGTTTTTATTTTGAAGTTTCTTTCTTTTCTTTTTTCCTTGACTCAACTACACATGGAGTAGCCGATATTTACTCAAATGGGTTGGTTTCAAATATGGACTTGTTCGTCAATATTATAGCCGGAATAATAGGAAAATCTTCAGCGACATTTTCTTCTGCATTATTATTTCTGGAGACACCCTCAGCGTTTTTGACCAAAAAATCTTGGTCGGGTATTTTCATCACATTCATCTGAACCCGAAACTCCCTTTTAGACAGCAGCTGCTTTGCGCTATGCAACATTTAAAGTGTTATAAAACTGCAATTACTTATTTTGCAATCAGGATGGTTATGTACCCAGCATACTTGCGACCAATAAGTTTTCAAAAGTTTAAAAATTATGGATCTTATGGCTGCAGCCAATAAGTTGTATGAGTTTGTAGCAGTGGCATATATAGACATTGCTTCTGGGGAGAGAGGTTTAAGACGATGAAAATTTTCAAGAACAAAAAATGGTATTTCTATCATTTGTGGCCAACTCCAACCCCACCCCCTCTTATACGTTCCACTGTTTGTACGCATAAAAAATTTCCTCATTATCTGCAGAACGCCTAAATAGCGTAATTAGTATGGGCTATATAGAGTATATATATATATATATATATATATATATATATATCTATATAATATATGTATATATATATATATATATATATATATATCTAATATCTATCTAAATATATTAAATATATAAATATATTTATAAATGTATATGTATATATATATATATATATATATATATATATATATATATATATATATATATATATATATATATATATATATATATATATATATATATATATATATATATATATATATATATATATATATATATATATATATATATATATATATATATATATATATATATATATATATATATATATATATATATATATATATATATATATATATGCATATATATAGTTTAAATTATTTATTTTCTTGGTTATAGGTCAGAAAAAAACTAGGTGATCTAGATTTTACAAGTCACATATATTGTCAATTTTTTAAAAAATCTTTTGGTCTTTCGGCAGGATTCTTGCCTCTTCAAAAAGTTTCTTTTAAAAGCTAACACAGAAAAACAAAATATTTCTTTCCAATACAATTACTTGTTTTTTTAAATTTGTATTGAGAAGTATATTAGAGTGAGAAACTAATATTGATATCATCATCTGCTTGGATTCTTCTTTTTAAGTAGCTTATCTATTTTTTTTTGTTTTCTTTTTATTATTTATGTTCGCTATTTTGTTACGTTCTTCTTTTTTCGTTTTTATTTTGAAGTTTCTTTCTTTTCTTTTTTCCTTGACTCAACTACACATGGAGTAGCCGATATTTACTCAAATGGGTTGGTTTCAAATATGGACTTGTTCGTCAATATTATAGCCGGAATAATAGGAAAATCTTCAGCGACATTTTCTTCTGCATTATTATTTCTGGAGACACCCTCAGCGTTTTTGACCAAAAAATCTTGGTCGGGTATTTTCATCACATTCATCTGAACCCGAAACTCCCTTTTAGACAGCAGCTGCTTTGCGCTATGCAACATTTAAAGTGTTATAAAACTGCAATTACTTATTTTGCAATCAGGATGGTTATGTACCCAGCATACTTGCGACCAATAAGTTTTCAAAAGTTTAAAAATTATGGATCTTATGGCTGCAGCCAATAAGTTGTATGAGTTTGTAGCAGTGGCATATATAGACATTGCTTCTGGGGAGAGAGGTTTAAGACGATGAAAATTTTCAGAACAAAAAATGGTATTTCTATCATTTGTGGCCAACTCCAACCCCACCCCCTCTTATACGCTCCACTGTTTGTACGCATAAAAAATTTCCTCATTATCTGCAGAACGCCTAAATAGCGTAATTAGTATGGGCTATATAGAGTATTGTAATCAAAAATATTTGTTAGATTTTTCTGATGTTGTAGAGCACTTAGAACATAATAATCGGTAAATTTCCTTTACCCAGAACTTCTTCTTTCGCTCTTTTATTAGGAATAGCGGAGAGTGACCCAAATTAGCTCCGCTCATAGTCATTACGTAACACATAAACACATTCTTTCTTTTTAAACATTTTTATTGGGTGCCATTTTGTTTCACCGTATTGGATTCACAACAATATTTTTTATAAGTAGTTTTTATAATAACTTTTTTATGACCACTATTTTGTTCCGTCATGTTGTATTCTTACGAGTTGATTCCTTTATCACGCTTAATTTTTGTATACAATTTGAAGTCAATTGAATAAGAAAATTTATTTACTGATTTTTTAAATATTTTAATTGGCCGTTATTTTGTTCCGCCTTCTTGAATTCGTACCACAATTTTGCCAGTTTATCTCTATATCACACTTAATGCTTCTACAATATTTGAAATTAATCTAATAAATAATTTCTTCAGGCTGATTTTTTTAAATAATTTAGTCACATTGGATTCGCACCAAAATGTTATCAGTTCATTTATATTTGATTTTTCTGCAGAATTTTAACTGATTATTAGTTTTTAGAAATAATTTTAACGTTTCATTTTATTTTCAGTTTTACTTAAATCTTACCATATCATCTCCATATGATCCTTAATCTTTGTCCAAAATTTGGAGTCAATCGGGTTAGCAGTTTTTTAGCTATGTCGCGGAATGAAAGGCACACCGACAGACCGATGAAATTTTGTTCCGCCAGTTTGAATTCGTACCACAATTTTTTCAGTTCAAAATTTCAGATCAATGAAATAGAATAAGTAGTTTTTGCAGGCTGATTTTTAAAATATTTTATTAAGCCGATATTTTGTTTCGCCATCTCAGATACCTACCAAAATTTTACCAGTTAATTTTACGTAATATCTGATCTTTGTGCAAAATTTCAGGTAAAGTAATTTTTATAATAATATTTTTTTTAACATTTCAGTAGGCCGCCATTTTTTCCGCCAAAATAGATTTTTATTAAAATGTTATCCTTTCATACCCTTATGAACTTTAATTTTTTTGAATTTTGAATCTGAAGTCAATAGGATAACTAGTTATTTACCTATGCCGCGAACAGACCTACAGACTGACCGACATATAGAGCGACAAACCTAGGGACTGGTTGAAATTGCGAAGATCTGTAAAAACCTGGGATGGCAATTTTTTCGAGATTACAATACTTCCCTTTTAAGAGAGAAATAAAAAAAATATTTTTAGAGAAAAATTTATGATGTCGGTATGGATGGTGCACAATAATTTGAGAACTGTCAAACGAAAGCATTGCATATTTTCAGCGAAAATAAACTTGGGGTTAATGCCTTTCGGTAATTAAATTTTGAGTATCATTGGCGTAAATCTTCGATATTTTTAAGGGTTATAAGAAAAACAAATTTTAACAGCGCTTAAACCGATTTCGGTGAAAATTTAAAACATATATGCCGAACATGTATTTATAAATAAAATAATTTTAAAAGCATCAACATTAAAAAATTGCAATTTTTATTATATACAGTTCATCTGTTGACCCTTGAAAACACAAACTATTTTCTCTCAACATTTTGATAACGGATACAATACACAAGAATACTGCATTCCAATGAATTTCCAAGTTTATCATTCTTTTACCCCCATTTTAACTAGAATTATTCGTTCTGGAACATCTAATTAAGTTAGCGAGGTTGCTAGATCTGAAGTTAAAACGGAGGTCATATTTAAAGTGTTAATAATGTTAGTATCTATCTGCTATGGCTTTCTGCTGATAAATAACCTGGTCTAAAAAAAGAAACCAAAGAAAGCACCCGCCTTTTGTGAATCTACTTTTTTGTAGTTTTGCTTTTTTATTCTGGTGCTTCCTCATATGAGACCTAAATAAACAAATGCTATGTATTCTCCCATGTAATAAATTATTGCCGTCGGCAGACCGCTACTGTGTTCGAATTTTGTCGGTTAAAGAGTCCAATCTACTTCAAATTTGTATTTTCAAAAAGCTGTTGTAATTTTAATTTTTTCAAAATTTTCCATATCTGAAAAATCTTTTCTAAAGCAAATTGTGTACTTAAAATATTCCTGTCATATTGCTGCCGAGTCAGATTTCAACTGTAGCATTTCAGCTTGTTAATTCAGCATATTTACTTTGAGGAGATCAGCATCTGAAAATTAAATAAATCCAGATTCAAAAAAAAGAGGCAGAAAAATCAAAACGTTACAGTTCAAACTTGATTATATAGGAAGATAAAAAGTTTTTCCAAATTGGGAAATTTTTCAAAACCTGCGGCTCTGCTCCACTATGAGTATAACAAAAAGGAATAAAGATGCCTTTATTTCCTTGCCATTATGTTTTATAAGCAACAAACAAAAGACAAAATATTGCTTTTCTTTCAATTTTTTGAAACTTTGGCGATTACTATTGAAATAATTAACTTAACGTCTTTAAAATGTAGTGCCCTAGGTTCAAGCCCACCTTACTCACCCCTAAATCGGGTCCTGACTAGTACCTACTATAATCAACAATTTCTCCTAGTAATTATGCTGCATTTAACCACTAAACTATTCACAAGCAACTTCAGAAATATAAATTACATTTTTAATAGTGTCCAAGAAAAGTAAATTTCCTCATTTTTGATTTTTTTTATATAGAGCGTGTAACCAATAACATGTTGGGCGCCACTGCTATTCATATATGTTCTAATCAGTCTTTAGTGGTTAACATTTTCAGCAGTTTGTTTTACAAACTTTCAGGTCGTTGATACTCTGCTTATTACAGGACATCGCAATGACGCTCGACACAATCGTCGCATCGCGTCGTCTCCTGGATGCTATATGTCACGTGACAGCAGACTGTAGTTATATTGGCCGACGTTTTCCCTGCGGCCGACCTTTCTTCCGCAGCCATTAAACGTTATCGCGACTCGCGGGACCAATCAAGTCATGGGACCGTATCGAAAAACGCCGCATTGGGCGACCAGGTAAAATGTTTATTGAATGTCAATGAGCAATGAGACGCGTCTTTGTTGTTTTGGAATTAGCCGATTTAGCTTGACGAGCTGAGATGGATTGGCTTCGCGACCTTAGTGATGTGGTTGCAGGAAACGACATGAGAGATAACAATTGAATTGTTGAAATTTCTATATACGAGAATGGAATTTCTATATACGAGAATAAAATGTGCTCCCAACTAAATTGTAGTTGAGAAGGCTCTAACTTTGTTCAATGTGGGCACTTAATCGTGTTTTTATAATCCAATGAAAGAAAAATAAGTAAAAAGGTAGCTTCAAAAAAAAAAGTTATGGTTAAAGAAGTCAGACACTGCGATGATTTTACAATGATTTCAAATGTGCGGGTCAGCCCGCATAATTTAAAACCCTTGATTCAATCATTTAAACTTCAACTGACAGTTTATGTGGTATTCGTTTCTTATTTCTGATTAAATCTGCTGCGATATCAGCTTGATGTTTTTGTGTATGGACCCCTTATGGAAATTTCAATTGCAGCTGGGCAGCAAACTTTTAACTCAAAGACGGATATGTCTTAAGTGGGTAGGGCGTCAAATTAAAAGTAACCTAAAAACTGAAATGAATGATAAGCTTAGTAAAATAATTGAGGTGCTGATGAAAATACAAGACCCACTTAATTTTTTTAGAAATTCCAAGAAATTTGAATGACTTAAATATTTCTAGAAAATATTTTACTGGCATGACGTAGCCTGTAGGTACATATCAATAGTCAAGCAGGTCAAAATATATCCTTTGTATTTGTGTGACACCAGTGGAAAAATAAACCGTCTTAGATTATATGTTTTTTGAATATTCTCAGTACTCAGAGGACCTATATGATATCTTTATAATGATGTCAATTTCCAGCACTATTAGAATCTCGTGCACAAATCCTTGATTACCAATCCCTCTATTCGAAAACCCTTTAATTTAACAATTCTTTGAGTTCTTTTCCGTAATGTAAAAGATTCCTATCTTTTCCTATCTAGGCTTTGATTCTCTTAATTGTTTTGCATGCATTCGAAATAAAGGGTTTGACTAAGAAATCGGATTAAAAAAAGCAAAATCGGTAAAGCTGCAGTATTTGGTTAGGCTTTGTTCAACCTAAATACGTTTGTGGTTATTTTAAAGTTATTAGAAAAAATGTTCGAATTCAGTTATTAACGTTTAGGTAATTTTTTATAAAAATATAATATACAAAAATTAAAGCATTCGTTATTTTACATTTATCCCATTAAAACGATTTTCTCTCCCCTTGGGTCCGGCCCTGAAATCGTTTCATTATTTCGACAAATCCCACTAAAGTCCGCCAAACGGATCTAGGGCCGCGACCGTGGCGAAACGTTAAGTATTGTTAAAAACAGGCCGTTTCCGTGGATACTCAGAATTTTAGCTAATTACCATTGAGCAATGCAGCATTTCGATAGTTACTCCCATTCTTTTCATAGCTTTCATAGCCTCGGATTCGTGCGACGAACTTTACAGTATGAAGACAGATAATTCAAATGGCTTTTATTTATTTTATACATAGCTTATTAATATACAACATATTAATATTTACAACTGTATATTAGTTAATTGAGTCTGGCATCCTACCGGTGCACTTTTCCGAATTGTCGCCGTATTTTTTTGTTCATCATTTAGTGATGATATGCTCAGAAGTAACGTTAATAAAAAATTTTGGGAATGGCCTGTGTGACAAAAGTAAGCAAGTTTTTTATAAAATTTGATAACTTTTATAACATTTCTTCAGGTGGCTAATATATATATATATATATATATATATATATATATATATATATATATATATAATATATATAACATGTTTTCTCAACTCCGTCAGTCTGTTTGACACTTCAAATTTTGTTCGAAAATTGAGTGTTATATGGGGATGACCTGGTGACATTTTGGTAAAAATCCATTATGCAGAAACAGAATGACGTGGAATGTTAAAAAAAATACTACTAAAAACTACTTATATAATTCATCTCAAATTTTGCACAAAAATCGGATATTATGTAGGATTCAACTGTACAATTTTGGTACAAATCCAAAACGCCGGAAAAAAAATGTTTATTCCTGAAAAAATCACGTTTTCTGGTTTTATATATCTTGACGTTTTAGCGTTTCTAGATGTCAAAAAATACCTTTTATCAATTTTGTCGGCCCGTCTGTCGGTCTGCCTGTCAGTTCGCGGCAAAGCTTAAATACTGCTTACTGGAATGACTTAAAATTTTGGTCAAAAATGAAGGGTCATGTGGGAATGACCAGGTAATTTTGATCCAATATGCCGGAACAAGATGGCGGCCTAGTGAAACATTAAAAAATTATTATTAAAAAAACTAATTATACAATTTACTTAAAATGTTGCTGCACAAAAATCAAGTGTTACGTAAGAATGAACTCTAAGCATTTTGGTATAAATCAAATATAGTAAAGCAAGATGGCGGCCTAATAAAATATTTAAAAAATCAGCCTCAAAAAACGACTTATTAGATTAATTTCAAATTCAAACGCAGCATTAAGTGTGATATGGAGATAAACTAGCAAAATTGTACGAATTCAAGATGGCGAAACAAAGTGGCTGCCAAATAATTTGTTTTTGAATCAACGTAAAAAAGTTATATTTCAACTGACGTCTCATTTTGCAGAAAAATTAAATGTGATATAGGGATAAACTGGTCAACATGGCGGTGTGTATTAATGTAAAAACTACTTATTGAATTTATTTTAAATTATGCCCAAAATCAAATGTGGCATAAGTAGAAACTGGTAAATTATTGGTAGGAATCCAATATGATGGAACAAAATGGCCCCCAATAAAAATATTTGAAAAAACAGTATATTTAAAAAAAACGGTAAATTAGCTTCCACAACATCCCTCGTTATGAATACTCCTTAATACCAAAGAAAATGAAGCACGTCACAATTTATTTAAAACGTATTTATTTAATAATATATACTTAAAGGACATACACAAATTATGTATTCTTTCATTCCCTTAATAAATGGAGTGACTAATTAGAAAAGAAATAATTTATATGTATAAGGGTGTCCCATTTCGATGATATTACGGGATATCTCACTTACGAGTGAAGATAGAGAGTTGCGATTTTCGTAGTACTGTGTTACTTTTTTGTGAAGTGGAAGATGGTATAAACAAATTTTTCATAGCCTACTTCGTTTCTGAGATACAAGGCGAAATTGAAAATATTGCGTTTTGGGACCCCTTTCGTATATCGGTTATCTTTTAACATATCGCAAAGCTAAAAACTGACTCTTACACGGTTTTTTACGTAGAATCTAGTGGTGTCCGATTCTTGCTGTGAGCTGTGAATTTTTAGCTATAAATGAAACTTATTTTTTTTAATGGGACACCATGAGTATTTTTCTTTCCTTCGATTGAAATTTTTATAAAAAATATATAACACATGATATGTATTTAAATAATAAACCTAAAATTTATAATTTCACAAAATGTCCATACCACGTAATAACATATGTATTTGTATGTATAGTGTATATTATATAATTAGTAAGCTTGACTTAATTATATTAGGATATAACGAACATAGAAATTAAAAAAAAAACTAAATCTAAGTAAGCTATGAACAATTTTATACACTACTTAAGGTAAAATAAAACTAAACAAAACTTGTGAGGTTTCATCTTAAAATTAACATAATATTGACATCGATATTAACATCTTAATGTATTTTTACATTAAAAGAACCGCTAAAAATGGTTGCCATTTTCTAAAACGCAATGCAGGCATAGGGTGGTTATTCTTTTCAAAGCCTTTAAAATAATTATGGAACGCAAGTTTGCAAGTTTTGAAATACCGGATTGCATCTATTGCGTAGTTCATCTATTGCCTGGTGAGGGTACTATAAAACTTATTCTGCAAGTAGATCCATAGAAAAAAATCTAGATCGGATAGGTCGGGCGACCGTGGAAGCCATCTAATTGGTCCATTAGTACCGATGCATTTTTGCGGAAAATAATTTTGTAAACAAGGTGGAACAATTCGGGAATTGTGGGCGGGCGCACCATCCAGTTGGAAATGTAGCCTGTTAAGATGAGCAAAAGAGACATTGTCTAGTACCATAGGGATATATCTTCCAAAATTTCAAGGTATCTGTCTCCCGAAAGACCGCCTTTACAGATTCTGTATGGTATTTGTCGGCTCAAAATAAAACAAACCACGCTAAATTCAAATCGACCCTGTTGCTCTCTGTCGAATATTACTTGGTGATTTTCTTGGAACCAATGCATTATATTATGCTTGTTCAAAATACTTGCACTCGAAAACTAGGCCTCGTCGGACCATATTATAGATCTAGCAAAGTTGTTGTCAATACGAATTTGTTCCAAATACCAATCGCAAAGCAGTAAACGTCAACCTGCATCCGCAGGATGCAAATGATGTACGATTTTAATCTTGTATTGCTTAAATTTATATTTGGTCAATATTCTTTGGATGCTAGTCTTGAACCACCAACTTCCTGCTCTAGAACTCGACATAATTATCAAGGCGTTGCCTCAATACATGCCAAAACGTTGATTTTGTGATGATGTATCGCGATTCTCCTTATTATACGTATTTGGGAGGGGCTGGATAAACATTTCATGTTCTACCAAATTTTTCTTTATTCGGGAAAACATTAAAGAGCAAGATTGCCTTTTTTTCTGGATATCTAGAAATTAAAATGACAAAACAAAAAATATACCTACGTCAAAATGTAAGTAAACATTTAAACAAACACTGTTAAAATATAGCTTGGAAACTTCACCGGAGTTTTCAATGCTCTGTGTAAAACAGACTAACATGTCATATTTCTCAAAATATTGATATTATTTATTTTTAGTCATCGTAAAAAAGTACACACAAAATATAAATTTAGTAACTGACAAGGGTGTAGCAAATGATTACTCACTGTTCTAATAATCACGGCCTATTAATACTTATTATACTATGCCCATCAAGAATATCGTATAGGTACACATTTTATGAAATTATGAATTTTAGATTTATTATTTAAAATACATATCGCGTGTGTTTTATTTGTAAAGGTTAGAAAATTTCCAAACAAGCATTGCCCAATCTTTTTGTGTGTACTAAAGATTGTGCGAAGGAGTTTATAAAGTTCCTTGTTCCTGCAGTAAAGGGTATATAGGTAAAACTGGACGGTTCGTATCTACTAGACTTAAAGAATTTGAAAGATGTATAAGTAAGAAACAAATTGTTTAGTCCGCTGTCGCTGAACATCAGCACACAACAGGACACATGTTTAATGTAAAAGATGCCATGTTTCTTGCATCAGTCGTGGTTTATTTTAAAAATTAGAGAATCAATTGAAATTATTAAGCACCCTGAAAATTTCAATAGAGACGCGGACTACGTGCTACAACATGCGTGGAAATCACAGTGACTCACACGTCGATGGGCTCAGGTCGGATATAAATACCTGAACTCTGCTCATCGGAGCTTATTTAGTGTTTTGATCTTGTGCAGTGAAGATCCCTGAAGATGCCCCGTGCAATCGCAGGAGAAAAGTAGGAAGGTAATTCCAATTTGCCACGATCTAAACTCAAGAAATATGATTTCTTAATTGACGCCAGCCGTGGAAGCTTTCGTTCTGTCTTAGGAATCCTCTAGAACTCAAAAAAGATGTCAAGAAGATGATCTGCCACTTGGCTTTGTCCTAAGATGTCGAGATGAAGAAACAGTTCCCAAGCCTCTTCAAGTTGATCATCATGTTTCAACAAAGGCAGCCAGAAACATTTACAGTCGCGCTAGCATGGCTCTAATAAGTTGGACACAAACGCCTGTAAACTTCTATACCTAAAATTAGATGCACTTAAAATTAGCTTCGAATCTTGACATCAATTCTTTTACAATATTGGACAAGATTACCTTCCAGCAAGCAGCAACGATTTACCTGACAGCAAAATAACAGAAAAGGTTTGAAACTCTGCGCAGCAAACACCAGCCAATACAACCACTACAGAATACGGTAATCAATTTATCATCTATTTTATTAACAAAAGCAGAGGAATCGGTTCTCTCTAAAGGACATAATTTTGCAATTGCTCCAAGATTCATCCCAGTAGAGGCATAATAGCAAGTGTAGCGGACAGCATCCGAAAGCTACCACAAGAGCAGACAGATTCAGTTCGATATGAAACAGTAAAAATTCTTGGCAGCTCTAAACCACCAAAATCCAACTTGTCAGCCGCAGAAAGAGTAGCCATAAAAGGCCTTAATGAAAAAGACAATGTTATAATTCTAGCTGCAGATAAAAGAAATGCAACGGTGGTCCTAGACAAGGATAACTACGCAGAGAAAATAGAGGCATTACTTTAAGATGACAGCTATAGGACAATACAAACGGATCCAACTAAGAAAATTGAAGAGAAAATTGCCTTATTAATGTCTTGGATTTTCCAGATCTAGAGAAGAACTAATTGAAGCCAAGCGGTTCGAAGATTCCTCGGTTTTACGGACTTCAAAAGATACATAGAACTAATGTACCGTTACGTCCCATCGTCAGTGTTAGCCATCTTAGGAAATAGGTAAATATTTAGCTAATATCTTAAACCACTTTACAGGGCGATCTAATTCCTACATCACAAACTTTAAACATTTCGTAGAAAAGCTTAAAGATCTTACTTTAGATCCCGGTGATATTATAAGTTTTTACGTTATCTATCTCCTGTGCTAGCGAACATCTTTATGGAAGCTTTCGAGGAAACTGCTTTAAGCTCTACTCCCTTACATCCTAAATGTTGGTTAAGATATGTAGATGATACTTTTATTCAGGGTACCATAGATGAAATTGCAAGAATTATTCGGAGATCCAACATTCGCACAATAATTAGTGCACAAAAAAAGATTGGGCAATGTTTAAGGACACCCAGAGATGTAATTCCTTTGCAATTGCAAAAGGAGTTTATAAAATAAGTAATTTCTTACATTGATTTTTAAACATTTTCTTAGGCAGACATTTTGTTCCGCCAAATTGCATTCGTATCAAATTCTTAACAGTTTTGCTATCCTTACGTCATAGTTAACTTATTTGCTAAATTTATTTTATTTTACGTTTAAAGTTTTCACACTGTTTTTTAAATATTTTTTAGGCTGCTATTTTGTTCCGCCTTATTGAATTCGTAAGAACCAGTTCATCCATCTGTCATACTTGATTTTTTTGCAAAATGCAACCAAGTTTGGTTAGTTAACACAACTACACCAGCCTAAGTTGTCACTACCAATATTTTAGTTGTGGTAACTAGAAAGTTTGCCGAGCCAGGGTTAGAATTAGCTGCCATAGCTAGTAGATTTTGGATTGCATTACTAAAATATATAGCAGGGCTAGCTAAAATGGCCGGTTCTGGTAGAAAAAGTACTGATTCTGACAACTAATATTTATAGCTGGAAAACAGAATTCGTTTTTATTGCGCCTCCATCATTTCGTTGTTCTTTTTTATGAAATTGTCCACCTGTCAATGATTTGAACTAAAAAAAAATCCTGTTAATATGCTTTGAGTATTTTAGTTCATAAATCCTATGTTACAGAGTTGATGAATATTATGCTAAGAGATCGGGCTAGGTCTCTAAACTATATTCATTTGCAATGTTTTTAGTTTTTTTTTTGATGTTCTAACCCTTATACTTTAAAATGTAATTTTTATTAGTTATTTAATGAATATTTTCTTATATATTTTAAAGCAGGACTTTTATCTACTGTTAAATCTTTCTTTTATTTGATTCAGTGTAGGAAATGGGTTTACCAAAGCTGTAAGTATTTGATAATAAAACTTATTTTCACTTTAAATTTAGTCAGAAAATTACAAAGTGGTTATTGGATATGAACAGCTACGATCACAAAAGGTACATCCCTGATTTAAATATACTTACAGATATAATACCTAGTCATGGTGACAATTGCAAAACTAAAATGTCAATTTTAACGGCGGTTCCAACTTCTCTAAAATAAATTTCTATAGGTAATGTAGTTATTTTTTAATGAGTGCTTTTCTTTTTATTACGTAATGCAAATTAGTGCAAACCAGGTGGAAAAGCCTGATTTACCAAAACTCACTAAAAATTACATGAAGTGTCAAGTGGATGCCCGGATTTCTGTGATCGCAATTGTACCTGTTTAGAGTTTTTTGCACATAAAAGTAATTATATTAGCATTGCTTTAAAATCATAAAGATAATAATTATTTCAAAAATTTTTAAATTTTCTGTAATAATAAAATACAATTGAACCGCGCATCTTTTTCTCTTATAAGAAAAAATAGGAAATTCAAATTCAAAAAAAAAACAAGACTACGAAACAAATTGTATTTTTGTTTATTTTTATTTATACCAAACATTACATTAAAAACAAAAGTATCTTGGTATTAATACATCATTAAGTTACTTGTCATATACACTTAAATTTAATTATTTCCAGAAAATGTGACTAATTGGCATTTTGGACCCTTTAGAACCCCCTACTACAATGACTTACACTTTCCTATCTTATTTAAATATGTTTTATGGTGTCCATTTCATACCTTTAAAGGTCTATATAAATTCCGACAAATTCCATTCCAAAATCAAAACTTTGTACGCGATCACTAGTAAGTATGGTAGGTATATAATTTATTCAATAGTTACTTTCAATATTAAAATCATGATAAACATGTATAAATATGAAGAATGAACTGAAGTAACCACACCTGCTAAAGAAACGCTTGAAAAAAAAACACCACTTGTCGTTTGTCGAAAAAAGCCACCACCCGTCACCAACTATTTTACAGAAAGGAATAAAGAAAAAAGAAATACAAAATAAATTAAAAAAATAACAAGCGGAAATGACCGAACTCGAACAACCCAGAATTTTCGTTACCACAATCAGCAGAATAGGTTGAAGTTGGTTGTGGCAACTAGAAGATTTCTGTTATGCTTAGTTGTCGGAACTGGTTGGAACAACCTAAATTTTCCAAACCGCCTCACTGAGTAGCCACAACTAGTTGTGATAGCTCGGACATATGGGTAAAGAGTTATTTTGTTGTGGCAGCTAAGTACTATGTTGTCGCAGCCCAACAAGTTCAGGAAATTTTAAATAGCTGCCCGTACTAAACAGCCTGCTGAGATGACAAAAATATAAGTTGTGAAAACCAAAATTTTTGTTGTGGCAACTAAAAAAAACAACTAAACCTTTCAGTTGAATTTTCTCAGTGCACTAATTTTTAATAATTTTATTAGGCTACCATTTTGTTCTGCCATATTGGATCCGTAAGAATCAGTTCATCCATGTGTTTTTTTTGCAAAATTTGAAATCATTCGAATCTGTAGTTTTTTTTTTGATCTTCTTAACATCTCATTAGGCCGCCATTTTGTTCCGCTATCTTCAATTTGTAACTGAATTTTATCTGATGATTTTCGTATTACTTTTGATTTTGGTACATAATTTGAATTTTGATCTGATTTTTTAAATATTTTATTAGGCCGCCATTTTGCTCCGCCGTATTAAAATTTTATCAAAGTGTTAAATTTAAAAAATATACAGGTGATTATGCGGACAAATTTTAGGAAAGCCCAGGGTTAGCATTAAAGTTCATGTACAATTTGTACGAATATCGTAATATTTTAAAACATCCATATCAGAATTCCCTTGAAAAGGGACATAAACACAGCACCTTTAGAGCCTCTGAGAAACTAGGGAAAAATAACGATTAAAGGGCGCTAAGCATACAGTTGAGCAAACGATTTAGGAATGTTTTAGTTCTAGATAGAATCAAATTGTCCTTGCAGAGATGGAGTCAAAGACCGAGATTACAAAGAACATCCTATTTATTAATAAGCAATTGCAAGGCCAAGACAATGCTAATACGAATCTTAGTCTTGTTCTGTCACACCCATTCCTGATTTTGTATACTTGAGTCTTGATTTTGTTGCAAGAATACAGTCATTCTCCATATATTGATCACAGCCTAGACAATATCTTAATAAATTATGCAAAAAAATGAATACAAAAGTACTTACCAAAAAGAAACAATTGAAATTTAAAACTAAATAATTTCTGTACAATTTAACTTTTTACATGTTTCACGCTGTATATATTTTTAGTAATCGAGAGATCTTTTTTACCACGAATTCATTGATTTAAAGTTAGATAGATCTATATTCACTGGCTCTACAATAATTCAATAAAAACATTCTCATAAGCGCAATGTATTAGACTCATGTATGGCTGGACCCACAATATATGTTTATTCTTGACCATCACTGTATAGGATCCAGAGGATACAGAGAGTCCCATATAAAAGAATACTTTTGTAAAAATCGGTAAATTTCTCTCACGTTTTGAATCTTTCATTTTATTAGGAATACCTAGTGAAAAGTGACCCATTTTAGTTCCCCACACAGCCATTTAGTAGCACATATAGTTACAACTGTCTTTTCAATCATTTTTATTGGGAGCCATTTTGTTCCATCATATTGGATTTATACCAATATTTTGTCAGTTTCCAGCTACAATGACTTTTTTAACCGTCATTTTGTTTCATTATGTGGAATTCGAACCAGGCTGAATTGTCATCTTGGATTGGTAACAAAATATTGCCAATTTATTCATATTTAGCACTTGATTTTTGTGTAAAATTTGATAAAAATTGGATAATTTGTTTTTTACTAATACCTTTTTAACGTTTCACCAGGCCATTATTTTGTTCTGTATATTGGATTTTTAACAAAATCATCTCCATATGACTCTTAATTATAATCAAAATTTGAGGTCAATTGGGTTTGCAGTTTTTAGACATGCTGCCAACTGACAGATAGACAGACAGACGGACAACATTGAGAAAACCTTTTTTTTTGGGATCCAGCCATATTGGATTTTTACCAAAATGTTACCATCCCTACATGACCCTTTATTTTTGGCCAAGTCAATTGTATAAGTAGTTTAGTTAGCTACGCCGGCGCCGCCAACATACAGACCGACGGAATTGGGAAAACATGTTTCTTGGCATCTAAAATACGAAAACATCCTAAAACGCGAAGATCTGAAACTTGAGAAGGTGATTTTGTCACGATTACAATACTTCCAACAATCTTAAAAAAACGTCAGTAATCAATAGAATAATATGGGGAACGTACCTCTTCAAATTATGAAAATCAGTAGAATAAATATATACTACAGTCATCTGCAACTAAATACATTTTGATCTGTTTATTATATATTTGTTGAACATAAACTGTAGATAAAATTAAAAGTATATTCGTTTCTTAATACCATTTATTTATCGTGTTGAATTTGAGATTTTCCGAAAAATAGATTCTATTTTTCTTTTGATTTTAAGTTAATCTATTAATTTGACTTAACTGAATTGATAACACGTAAACAGAAAAGTTGTTAGATATATTGGCTAAAAAAAATTTAGGAAAAACAGAGAAAATATTGGAATAACAGAGGAATCAAAATCAAATGTACATAAATACTGTGAAATTAGAACATTATTTGTTTATATGAGTGCCTAACGAAATCCTGCATGATGAGCAATCTAAACTTCATCTTCTGATCTAACTACCCGTGAAAGTGTTATATCAAAGATATAATATACGATTATTGGACATTACAACTCATGGAACGTAGACGATCTAGATGGATTCCAAATTAGCCGTCTTTTAATAGACTTGGGATCCATCTAGAGATTTTCGTAAATTTCAGCTCATCTTAGGAGCCTTCGACTTGCTAATTAAATTCGTCTTTTCATATTTAAAACATATTTCGTATTGCTTTCTAATTTTTGTGGTTTATTAGCATTTGAAATAGTATTAAAATATTATATAAATAAATCTAAATAAATCGAAATCAAATCTTGCTGCATGCGAGCTGATGTTACGATTAAATGAGTGAAATGATGAAATTGCCCGATGAACGGTCTATGCGAGGTATAATCGGACTTTGGTTATATGTTTGTTGAATATAAACTATCCTAGTTGTCAATTAAGATACTGTAGTATTTTTAGCATTGTTATTGTGTATATTAACATAAGGCGAGACCGATAGTTGTGACGTAAAAAACAATTTGTAATTTAAATGTCAGAATTAACAATACAAGCATTTGGTTTTTCGCAGATATTTAGGAATCTTAATAATAATCGCTCTCTGTTTCAGTGCTTGTTCAACAGTAGTGATATCGCCTATCGATCTATGACGAGAGGATGGAGTAGTCTTATCTCACCGAGAATATCTCGAGTATTAAAAATGTGTATTTTTTATATTTTGAATACAAAACAATACATATTATTAAGAACGAAAAGACCCGATTGTTATGTAACCAAAAAATTAAGCATATTTTTAAGGAACCTGAAATTGAAGGACATTTTAACCCGCCGCGCCGTATGAGAATCAAAATGGAGTAGGGATCCAAAAAGAAAGGTCAAATATTCAAAAAGTCTACATTTCGCAATTTATCATTGCATCTTTAGGACACTAAAAGATATACATAAAACGATATAGCTCTACAAGACATCAACTTAATAAATAGTAATGTAGAAAAAATGCTATACTGACTATGAAAAATACTATACTGACTATGAAAATTTGACATAAAATAGTGAATTTTTTTTTTTTGAAGTTATTACATACAAAAACACATAAATTACGATAAATACATAACTAAATATTTTGATCTTTTTTAAACTGAAAAACAATGTACAATAAAATTAAAAACTATGTACTTACATTTTAGGGATTTGACTTTTATAGTCATATAAAAAATACACGAACAACACATAGGTAAACAAAGTGAAAATCACATACATGGGTTACCACAATAAAATGACACACCACAACTAATTAAAACAATTCAACCTAGCTCGTTCAACGGTTGTTTGAGAATAGCAATATTCCAAATATTCTTCCGTGTTATTGGAAAAAAATAGTAATACGGTTTTTTACTTTTTTTATGTATTGCAAATAGCCTGCAAATAATTTTAGCATACGGATATAGTTATTTGATTTTATCAACTATATTGAAATATGCAGTACTGGGATTCTCTAAATCGGTTTTTTTATTAACTAAATTTTTATTCTGTTGTATATGTATCATTTCTGAGATTAATCTTTTTTTATAGTTAGTTTGGATATCCAGTACAGATGTATTGTCAAAATCGAAACTATGTCCTGTATCTCTTTTATGTTCTACTAAAGCTGTTGGATTAGTTTTTAAAAGAAAATTCTTTTGGTCATTTTTATGTTCTCTAATCCTGTCCTTGAGGTACCTACCCGTTTGTCCAATATAACATTTCTGACATTATAAACAAGAAATGTGATACACAACATTAGATTTTTGTTCCTTTTTTGTTTTTGTTTTAAGTTTGGAATAAAAGTGGGTTTTGTGTGTATTGTCACTTTTTAGTGCTATCTTAATGTTCTTATTATCTCTGGAAGTATGGTTCGAAACAACATTCCTTATTTTTTCTGATAACCTGTTGATATACGGAAGCTTACAATAAATATCGGTGGTGTTATTATTTGTTATTGTTTTCACATTTCCGATATTTTTACCCCAAAGAATCTTTTTGATTATTGAAAGAGGATAATTATTTTTAAGCAGCATACCTTTGATATACTGTAAGTTTTTAGAGTGGTATTTTTCCGAGGATAATGTTAGTGCTCGGTGTTTAAGATTCTTAATGATATTAATTTTCTGCCTAAAAGGATGCTCAGATGAATAATTTAGAAAACGTTCTGAAAATGTCGGTTTATGATACCAGTCTGTTTCTATACACCTTCTCTCATTTTTAGTTACCAGGACGTCAAGAAATGCTATACTATTATTTTGTTCCCTTTCAATAGTGAATTGCAGTTTGTTATGGATCCCTACCCCAAATTAAAAAACACAGCGAAGAATTATCATATTGGATCGCTAAAATAAGACATATAATAAAAATGGAGGTTCTGTGTTTTTTATGGTAACCGTTTACAAAGGTTTTGTTAATGTTTTGTTTGTTAATGTCAATATAAACGGTGTGAAAATGTCTCTGACCTATAACAAAAGTAATTGTTTTATATTTTTGTGAAAATCAGAAAATAATAAAAAATTCGTTTATTATTTAGTAGGTCAACGTATCACCTTTTATGTAACTAAAAAGCAAAGATTTTGTTTTCTTCTTTAATTATTTTTTTTGAAAATTTATATTTATTATTTATTTAGGGATACTTCCAAGTTTAATTTTAGATCTGATATTTAACAGGTTGAATGCTATTTTTGTTAATTTATTATACAGGGTGTATATAATAAGTACAACAATCTCTAAATATTTTTTTTAAATACTTTTATTCTGATACAATTTTTAAAATAACAGGTGTAAATTGTACTTCTTAAAAAATTAGTTAAAGCTGTTACTAATAACATAAAAAAATAAAACTAAAAAGAGAACAAATTAACAACACGCTATTCCCGGTTTGTTTTCTACGACATCCCTTATTCGGCGTGGCATACTTCGGACTAAATTGTCAATTTTATCTTGATTTAAAACGTCCTTCAATACCGAAAGGCCACGTGAGAGATTGACAGCAACAAATCGGAGGTTAACTCTGAATAACTGATCTCCCAAGCATATCCTACACATGCTCAATGTAGTTCGGTTCAGTTGGTGGTGGCGGCGGTAAAGGTAACTTACGTCCTAGGTCAGCGTTCTCTATATGTTTAAGAGAAGTTCTCGCTCTATAGTGTTGCCTTCCAGAAATCTAATTCCTGGTTTTAAATTCCGACGATTATCTTGAATACTCCCATCATTAACGTCTGTCGAATAAATTTCACCATTCATACCACGATCCCATATGTAGTGCTGCATTTTACCTTACAAAAAATATTCCTCCCTATACCATTAGAAAGCCACCCATGTATGCATGAACTTAGAATCGCTTTAATGGGCTTTTGAATTTGGTTTCTAGTCATGTATATTTGTCTGTATGTACCATTTGTTTGTTATCACCTACAGAGCAAACGCCTGGATCGACTTTTATGAATGAAGGATCAAAACATTTGTCTGTATCCCGCAAGTGTTCCTAGTGACGTGTGCTTAAAAAGATAAAGAAAATGGCGGTAAGTTCGTAAAACCCAAATTTTATACGTATTTTAAAAAGGGACAAAAAATTCGAATTTTTTTAACCTATCTAATATTTAATTCTACCTTAAAAACGGCAACACCTCTGACCGTAGAATCAGAATGCGGGATTCAGCGAACATGTAACAATCACAATTCGCAAACGTAGTAGTTGAAATTAGTTTGTTTTTTGCTGATTTCACCTGGTTTAGTTTTTTGTCAGGTGAGATAATTCCATACCGATTTAATACTTACTGTAGATTTTAAGAATTAACATTATTAACTTACAAATTTTGACATTTGAAAAGTCTAAACAATTTTTTATAAAAAAGCTATTTTTGTATTAATCCGATATCTCCAACCATTTTTAAGATATTCGAACTTGAAGATTTTAATACAAATCTGCTCAAGCTCAACATTGTATTATACTTTGCTTTACTAACACATTCAATTAACAAAATGGCCGTTTGGATCATTTTTTTATTAGGTAGTTTTAAACCTACTAGGTAAGGGAACTATTTTAAGCAAGTGCTCGCGAGAAAAGTGTTTAATGGAGATCGGTTTGTACCTTAATAACAATTTTTTTTGAGTAATTATTCAAATACTCTTCGTTGTGGTTTAGGAATACCTGCAGTCTACAAAATGCTGCTCGTCTCATGCCTGCTAGAATAAACTATCTTTGTTTCCTTTATGAATTGAGAAAACGAAAAGTTTTTGTTCAAATTTTTTACTATGATAGATATTATGGTATTCTTTTCACACACATTATTTCAGTTGATATTTTGTCAGCAAGAGTTGTATTGATTTGAGTTGATGAGTTTTGGCTTGAAAAGTTAGTTAGGTTTTGAAAATTTATTTATGGAAAAAGCAGATATCCATATTATGTGTGCGAGAGTCCTTGGGATGCCGATGAGGTAAAGCGAATGTACGAAGAGGTATTTTCTAATAGACGAAGAGGTGAGTCCTGAAACTGTTTAATAGAAACTCCTCTAAAAAAATCTAATTCTGCTTTAGGAACGTTTGCCAAAGAGGAAATTACTAGAATGCCAGAGCAGCGGAAGAACAAGTACTAGCCCGAGTTGAAGAAGATTCGTCTTTAAGCACACGTATCATCGCAAATTAAGAAAACTTTACATTCGCAACAGCAGTTGCTGCATCCATATCATATCTAATCTGTCCAGGCTTTGGAGGAGCGAGAATATTTTCTTCGTGATTAATTTTGTAGTTGGTTGAGGAGCAGCATGGGAATGTGCTTGATTTTGAGAAAAAAAATATTTACAGACTAGGTTGGCTTCAGCAGAAATAGAAATTTCAATTATGATAATAACCACGTCTGGCGGGTCAAAACCCCCATTATATTCTACAAAGGGATCGTCAGCGGTAATTCAGCTTGAATGTTTGGGGTGAAATAATTGACGGCCATTTAACAGAACTCATTTTTCTGCCAGTGCCCTTAAACAGACAAAACTACACACATCTTTTACCAAATAAATCAGTTGATTTATTTCGTCATCTGCCACTCCATATAAGAGCAGAAATATGGTTTAGGTACGATGGAGCTCCACCGCATTTTAGCTGTGTTCCTACACAGCATTTAAATATTAAATAAATAATGTTTACGGAAAACGTTGGTTAGGTCGTGGAGGCCAATAGTTGGGCCACCACGTTCTCCAGATTTGAACCCATTAGGTTTTTATCTGTAGGGACATTTAAGAAATTGGTTTATTCCTGGCCAATACCTGATGTAAATTTTTTTAGACAGAGAACACAGAAAGCTTTTGATACAATTAGAAATATCCACAGGCACAACGTGTTAATCAACACTTCATAAAAATAATAAAACTTTGTGTTGCTAATGATTTTTTTTATAAATAAATAAAAAGCAACGGAAATCTTTAAATCCTATAAATACCAGCACCCTAAAGAAAATTACCCCAATTCAAAGATGCATGAACTTAATTTTCACACTTTTACACACAATTTGAAAGGTGTTTAAAAATTCTGAATATGAACACAATTTTCTTGTAGCTGTAGTAAACTAAAGCCCCTTTTTGTTGGTCTTTTGTACTAAAATAAAAAACACTCAAACCATTAAGAGAACTACACCTTTTTAATGACGTATGAACCTAATTTTCATACTGCGAATTTTGACATAAAATGTAATAGAGATACTATGTGGTACATAAAAAATCCTTTTCTTCATTCGTTCTTTAAAGGGTTGTATCTCGAAAACGAAATGTTTCCGGCCATTGTCCATAGAAACTTTGGTTCTTCTTTTTTTAATTTTGAAACACCCTGTATAACACGATGGGTACCCAGGAGTAGGCCGAGAGCATATAGACCGTGGTCAGTAAAGTCCGCATCAATAGGATTGTTTAAATAATTTGCTGACCTAAGTAAAATGTGACTTTACAAAATGTAAAAAATCATTACCAACAAACTATCGAATGGCGACTTAATGAAATGTAAAAAAATCAGTACCAAAAACTACTTATCCAATTGATTTGAAATTTTGTACAAAAATCAAGTGTTAAATAGGTATAGACTGGTAAATTTTTAGTGCGTATTCGGTAAAAAAAATGTTGGTAATTATTTTTTACTGCTCTCGTTTCCAATCGTGAAATTATGACTGGATGATGAAATGTTACTATTTTAGAAAAAAAAAATCTCGGGCTAAAAAATACATTTGATATTTTTCAAGGCTATATCATTGATAGCAACTATGATTTGATAGGAGTTTCTGAAAGTTGACTAAACGACAATATTTTGGACAATGTTATTAACATAGACAAATATATGTGTATTAGACAAGACGGACAAGCCCGTGGAGGTGAAGTGGGCATTTACATTAAAAGTAACATAAATTATTCAATAATGCTCAGCGAGTGTACTGAATGTATAGAGCACATTTGGCTCAAAATTCTTTACGGGAATCAAACTGTGATAATAGGAAATATATAACGGCCTCCGCAAAGTAATTGCAAAGAATTTCTTAGTTATTTCAAAGATATTTTATCAGACTTTTTCGCTGTGACCGACAAAATAATTTGTTTGGGCGATTTTAACATACATTTTCTTAATATTGACACTACAATAGTAGTACAATTAGAAAATATCCTGGAAACTTTTGGGCTATGTCAACTAATTTCACAGCCAACTGGAATCTCTAATAATAGTTCTAATTTGGTCGATTTGATTTGTTATAGTGCTGATTTAATACAGGATTCTGGCTTAAAAGATATTACTATTTCTGATCACATGCTTATTCACTGAATTTTAAATATTAAAAATAATAATGAAAACATTTCGTATAAATATAGACTTTTAAATAAATATGGAACATTTCCAAACTAATCTAGAAAGTATTCTTTTTAATAATATATTTCACACTAAAAGTCTATATCGATATTCCGTACACCCTCAAAAATCCTTGAAACGGTAATGCAGGTTCAAATTAATGAATTCCCGCTAAACAATCTGGTTTTAGACAGGACTTCAGTTGCTCAACTGCGTTGTCTGATGTAACAGATGATGTAGTGAGAGCGTGAGACAAAAGTCAGGCCACAGTGCTGATTCTGCTTGATTACTTCTTGCCATTTTAAAATACACAGGTTTTGATGCTATGTCGTCATCACTTGTTCGGTCATTTCTCTCAGACAGAACTGAAAGAATCGTTCTTGATTGGAAAAAAATCGGATTTGCGAAACATCACTTCAGGGGTACCACAAGGAAGTATTTTGGGGCCACTTTTATACACCATATATACCTCAACTTTTGTCAACTCATTAAATTCCTGTAAATATCAACTGTACGCAGACGATATACAAATTTATTTCTCGTTTAAACCCGCTAATGTGGAAATGCCTACAACTCAACTTAATCAAGATCTAGAAGGTTTAGTGAACATTTCTTATGTTCATTTGCTTAGAATTAATCTAACCAAATCTATAGCTGTACTTTTCTGTGCTGATAATTTGCTTGATAACTTAGAAGAACATATTCAACTATCAATTGGCTTAGAACCTTTAAACATTAAACCATATGCAAAAAACATAGGTCTTGTATTGGATATCAAGCTAAAATTTGGGCAGCACATTACACAGTGTCTTAAAAGAGCATACTCTTCTATATGCATGTTATACCCTCACAGGCATTACCTTAGTCAAAATACAAAAAAACTTTATGCGAGTTGTTAGTTTTGTCCCATTTTAATTTAATTCAATTGAGAGTCGAAGAATTCAAAAAATGCAAAACTCGTGTATTTGCTTCATTTCTGGTATTAAACGAAATCACAGAGTATCTCATAAACTAACTGAACTTAACATGTATAGCAGGCGTATTTTACATTCACTTTGCTTTTTTTCATAAAATAATTAATCACAAATCCCTTCCATACTTACATGGTAAACTCACATACCCAACAGACGTACACAATATTAATATTCGCAAAAAACACATTCTAACAGTCCGTGCACATAAAATCATTCTCTTATAACATATCGTGTTTAATAAATAAATTTAAAGTCACTGACTTCTCCTTATCAGTTAGTACTTAAAAAAAAATGTTGAAAAAATCAATAATTTCATAAATAATCTAAAGGAGTTAATATAAAATTTTTTATTACATACAACCAATGTTATACTGTATTTATTAAGTATATATTTACTTCCTTGTTCTCTTTTCTCATTTCATTATTTTCTTTAGTTCTCGACTCTTGTCTAGAATCTCTCTCCTTTGCTCTAGACTTCATTAGTTTTATTAATATCGACAGCACATACTTTTATAAACAAGATTATTTAGGATAGTTCTAACCTTATTTATTGTGAAACTACTTTTCTTAATATTATGTTCATTTCATTGTATATTATATAATACATTAATTAAATTGTCAGCTTTTAACAGTGCCTACTGTCTAGTGGGATACTGAGTTGACCTTTTGTTTCTGTCAGGATTTAGTTAGTAGTTTTAGTTTTAGATTATTTCAGATTACATTATAAAATGGAAATCTTGATTGAAAATAATACATGTATTATTATTATTAAATGGCATCCTTACAAAGTGGTTAAAAACATATATTAAAAAATTACCTTCAATTTTCTCAAAAATCTGAAATTATGCAAAAAAATCAAATGTGATTAGCGATAAACGGTAAAATTTTGGTGTTGGTATGGCCGAACAAAGTGGCCGCCTAATGAAATTTTTAAAAATTCAGTACCAAAAAAACTACTTATACAAATGACTTGAGATTTTACATAAAAACCAAGTGTAAAACAAGGATAATCTGGTAAAATTTTGGTGCAAATACTGTCATTAAGTTTGTGTCGGTAATCCACATCAACCACCTCTCACACTGCACACATCATGTGATCCATGTGTAGCAGCAGAATCGACAGTTCAAATTCTCTCCGATATCCTCTTACTAGTAGTAAAAAGTTGATCTACGTATCGAACAAAAGGTTGAAAATTATTAGTATTTTCTAATAAGTAGGCAATAAGTCTTTACTCAAGTGAAGTTGCTACACCCTTGATACGGGAGACAAATTAAAATTTCTAAATAGATTTGGCCACATTGTTGCTACATTGCCTTGATATCAATATTACTTCTGAAAGAAATACTAACAAACATTAAAAAATCATAGGTGCTATTATAAATTCATAAATTCTCCTAATCATCATTGTTAACTGCTAAACTGTTATTATCTTGGATGTGTAATATGCAAGTATAATGGAATGGTGGGTCGGTCACACATAACTATGCAAGGACCCATTTAGGAGTGAAGCGGATTTAGAAATGTTAGGTGTTGTCAAGGAGAAAGCTTTCACGATGTCATTGGTTAAATTATTTATTAAATAATGTATAATCGGATAATATGATGTTTCCCGGTATGTAAGAGAAATTAAAAACAGAATTAATAGCATATTTAAGTTCAAAAATAAATATTTTATCAACTTACTAATTTACAGGACAATATTTAATGCTATAGATTTATATAAAATAAAATATAGAAAAATGTATTTTTGTATTAGGTATATGTAACGTTAGTTTGACGGAATAAATTTGGCGGGCGACAATTTAGAGGTTTTTGGCGAATACGACAATAACAATTTGGAGGAAAAAGTGTTTATTATGAGTTATTCTGACTTTTTTTATAACGAAATTGCAAAATTGTTTGGAAAATATTTACTTTGATATATAAATACCATGTTGAGTGCAAGTATTGAAATTTAATTTCTTTAACTCATTTAACAAAATATTTATGCAAGCAGGAATGGTGAGTGTTTGTCGGTTATGGAAATCCAGTGAGAAAGTTAGTAAATTTTGAGATTAAAGGCAATGAAAAGTGGAAAAATCCGCCTTCGAGTAGGATTCGAACCCACACACTCCGTTTTATCGAGAGGTTGCTTTGCCAAATAACCTATTGAGGACCCCGATAGCAAAGTGGAAATTAAAGACAATAAAAAGTAGAAAAAGTCTACTTTCGAGTGGGCTTCGAACCCACAATCTGGGTAGCTGAGAGTTGCAATTTATCTTTCCTTCTTTCTTTTGAAAAGGAGTAATACTTAGATCATTCCTACCCTGTACTTTTTTTAGAAGCGCTAATCGGATTAGAACCACTTCGAGAAACTAATTTTGGATCTTATAGTTTAGATTAATGCCTTCGATCTTACTCAATGGGTAAAATAAATAAGAACGTAACATAAACTACACAAAGTGATAACTATGGCATGTTGCAGGGCTAGTTCGTGACACTTGCCGCCCTACGTAAAATTTTAAATAGCGAACCTTCATTCTTTTTTTATATATTCTATGTGCCATAAATAAGTTGTTATTTCAAGATATATTTTCGATAAACCACATAGATTTTAACCTCCATGGCAACCTGACACAGTGGCATATTAATTGCAAACAAGAGTTTTGTTGGTTAAGTTCGGTTATTAAGATACAAGTATCGCATAAGATATGAAAATATATATGGGGAGCGTCATTGTGGTTGTCCCCCAACAAGATGCCTAGAATCTTAGAAAGAAAATTTATACTTTTTCTAACCGAGCACCTCTTATGAGTTGGGATTTTACGTATGTATCCCGCAAGCAAAGTAAACTAGTGTTTTCTTAAGCATCACATCTATTTCTTCACAAAACTGTAATACGGATCTAATCTAATGCTAAAACTACTTTTATTGAGATGAAAATTTACATCAAGTGACTAGATATAATCCAGGTAATGGTTTTTAGTTGTCTACTGGCCGATTTGTAATCATCGTCCAAACTGTTTATAGAGAACTTCCCCATGCGAAGACTTAGTGAAAGTAGTGTATTTGTTTTCCTTAGCCATCTGATTCTTTAATTGGTTTTTCTCAATGCTCTGATAGTCAAAAATACACATTAACTGGCTAACTTTGTAGAGCAACTCTAGAACATTGGGGCATTCAAATGCAAACGACGAATTAATCACCCTATCGAAACACAAGATCTGAATAGTTGCTTAATTGTCATTTACTATTGTACCCCGTGTTAAGGTTTTTATCTAAGTAGGTCACGATTATTATGCTAGGTCGATTCCTACATATCTCCCCAGATCCCTACTTCATTGTATTAAAAAGTCGTCTGTGTAACTTTCTGTCTTGTTAAAAAAAAATGTGACAAAAAACCTCTTAGAGATTGTTGAGACCGGTCTAATAGGTTCTAAGTGAATTTGCCTGCATTCTAACTTTGAAGTGAAAATATTTTGACTGTTTTTTTTTGTTTATTATAAAGTATTTGTTTATCACAGGATAATTTCTATTTAATGGAATAATGTAGATTGAATATTGAAAAAAAAATTGTTGGAAAGCCCAGGAAGACGTTATTACTTGTTTGCATTCAGATGATTTTAAATCTACTTTTAAACTGTAAGATATTCTTATTTGTTAGTATATAGGATTGAGTCCCCATCTGTTATTAATGTGGATGTTGTTCCCTACCTAAAGATAAAATAAAGTTTTACTCAAAAGATCATATAAAAATCCACAAAAGCCTTGAAGCTTGAACATATATCTTTTAACTAATTTGTTTTGTGACATTTTTGAGACCCACAATTTAAACTTTTTTTAGTGTTTCATTTTTTATCCTGATCCTAAGCAAATACTTATCTAAAAATCAGTTTTTATCAGTCACATATTGATTAGTGTTTTATAAGATTGTTAATGATTTTGCCTAAGCTTGTTATTCATGCAAGTACTTTATTAATTGTAATTTGTTTTAGGACCAATGCAAGTCTTCTTGATGTTTGATGTAGGTATGGTAGACAAGGCTTAGGAAGTTAGTTCTGCTCATATGTGCATTGCAGATATTAGTGACGTGTATATTATAGTCATACTTCATTACTCTTTGTTGCCCTGTTTGCATAAGAAGAAAGAAAATACTTTAGTTACGTGTATTGATCCGAGTGTCATATAGCCCCAATTATAGCCCATTCCATCAATGTAATAATTGGGCCTCTTTATTATATGAAAGCTTCAAATTCTGCACCTTTGAATTTACTGAATATGCTGTCACATAAAGTGGTTCATTTATAATTACTGTTGCTGAGAAAGTGTGTAGTTTGAGAATTAAAAAAGATGCACCATATAATAAATGTAGTGTCAACTTTATTTTTAATTCTATGATGAATAAATTTTTTTATTGCTGTAAAGTGTATCACATATTTAGTATATTGATTAAAGATATATAGCTAAAGTTTAGAAATTTGAATTATTTTCCCCATATTTTAAAAATATTAACTGTGGCCTATTTATATATTTTCTCGAGTTGGTATACACAATTCAGTAATAAGTTAATTTAGTAAGTATGCCAGATATCGCACATCACACCTTCAATTTTTTTTAAATCTAAGTATGGTTTAGGAAAAAGTTAGGTACATGATATAATTATAAATGACAAAAGTCTCGAAGATATCCTCAATTAATTTCATGCTTTCAGATTCTTAGGTTTATTAACTGGTATAAAGTAGTTTAGATCTTGTAAATTATTTTATCAATTAACTTTTAAAATACAAACTTTTATAGCCTAATCTTATAGAATTTCCTAAAAATATCTTATGGTTGACTTTACCATATGTTGGGAACTGGCCGCCAAACTTATAAGACTGCGTATTGTTTAAAAAAATTATGGTGTATCTTTTAGAATCTTTGTTCAAGTAAATGTTAAGTTTTCTTAATAAATAGTTCCAAACCAGTAAAACAGTATCCTACAATAGCTTTATATATAGATTCCGGCATATCACAATTATTAGCTGTACGTATAAGGTATCATATTATAAGGCTAATAATACCTAAGGTTGAGATAGTGTTTCAAGAGGGATAGACATTGACTAAAAGCATTATCTCTTATAATACCTGTAATGCTTTGTTTAATCTCCGACTAAGTAAAATAATTTTTAATTGAGAAAAATCTAGTTTAAAAAAAATGTAGCAATCGTTTTATGATTGCATACGAATTTTGATTGAGCATAAATTAAACCTCCATTTAACTTTTTTGTTGAAAGGGGTAGCAAAAATTGTTAAACGCAGAATTTGTAGATTTTTAATCCATTATTTTCTATGTATAATGGGTGTTTTTTGAAATTCTGAACAGATTAACAAGATAGATTGTCTTGTTTTTAAAATACAGATAACTTAATTTTTGCTATATTTAGCCTAACCCTGAATGTAATAATAATAGCTATATTTTAAAAAATGATATACTTTAAATCATTTTGTGTATTTAATCACAAATATTTGTAAAAGTTAAACATCTGTGTAAGTTTCTAATTATTGTGAGGCATTTGACACAATCCCTCAGGCTATGCAACTGGACATTGTGAATAGCTATATGATGTTGAGGATTCATGTTGAATGTTTTCAAAATGTATCTAATTATGTTAAAGTAGGAGCTTTGAGTCATCCTAAAGAAATCAGAATTGGAGTACCATAATGTACAGTGCTGGGTCCTGTGCTTTTAAACATATATATCAACACTCTTTGTAATCTTGGCACAAGGGGGTAAAGTGGTTGCCTATGCTGATGACTCCATTTTGATTTTCCCCATTAATACATGGGAAGAAGTGTAGGATTTATTAATTATAATAATAATAATAATAATCATTATTAATAATAATAACAATTTACATAGATTGATTTACAGTCATTATTATGGTGTATACTAGCATAAACCTTTTTTTTTTTTAAATATGGGGCACTCGTATGTACCATTTGTTTAAATTTGGCTACAATATATTTTTTATTTTATAAATAGGAAAATCAATTTACTGTCGAGACAATACACCAGAGTTAACATAAATAGAAATTAATTAGTAACTAATTGAGAACATAATAATTATTTTTCTTAATATCGTTATTATTACTTGAATAAATGTTCAAATATTTTAAATTCCTTTGCTATAAATGTCTTGCATTCTTTCTTAAACCTATTTACATTTTGAATGGTTCTTATATTAGCTGGGATTAGATTAAATATTTTAGGTCCTAAGTAGGTTATAGTTTTTAAGTTTATGTTATTAAAGTTTAAGGGAATAATCAGATTTTTGTTCAACCTTCCACGGGAGTGATAACAATGGCGAACATTGTTTTCTGATAATTTTCTGGTATAAATGAATTGTGCTACTGCCATTGTATATAATGTTCTAATGTTGCATACTTTGGCGGAGAACAGCAAGTCCGAGGGATATAATCGATTTTTGTTATGTATTACCCTTAGTAAATATTTCTGAACAATAATTAACTTGTATAATGCATTGTTATATAGGCCTCCCCAAACAACAATGCCATACTTGATCAACGACTCCACTAGGGCTTTGTAAATAATAATTAGTATGTTTATATTTAAAAATTGTTTGAGAATATAAAATTTATGAATTAAACAACGTATTCTTTTTGAAAGATATTCTATATGCGGGTGCCATTTTAGATATTGATCAATCATTATCCCAAGGTACTTTATTTGAGGAAACTCATTTACTTTTTGATTATTTATATTAATGTATTTAAATTCAGGCCTATTTGCCTGTGTTAAAGAGAAAGCTATGTATTTTATTTTATCAAGATTAAGAGATAGTTTAAAACTGTCCAACCACGTTTTAGTAATTGTTAAACCATTTATCATTTTGACCTTTGCTTCTTCCCAGCTAGTTCCATTGAACGTCAACACAGTGTCATCCGCATAGGATATCACCAACCCGTCCAAGTCAAGTGACAATAAGCTGTTAATATATGTAATAAATAAAATCGGACCCAGGACCGTTTCCTGGGGCACTCCCATTTTAATAAGCCGTTTGTTACTTATGGTGTTATTAAGTTTTACCACTTGATATCTATCGGACAAATAACTTTGGAACAATTTCCATTCAGCCCCTCTGACACCATAATTCCACATTATGTCAAGAAGCCTATGGTGGGGGACTGTATCAAACGCTTTGGCCAGGTCAATGAATACCGAGGCGCATTTTTTCCCATTATTCATATTCTTAGTAAGTTCAGATATTAATGTATGCATAGCATCATCTGTACTACATCCCTCGATGAAACCGTATTGACGATCAGAAGAATATTATTATCTTTAAAATACTTAGCCAATCTTAATTTAATACATTTTTCTAATAGCGTTGCAAAGTTGCTTATTAAGCTTATGGGTCTATAATTTTCAATTTGGGTTTTTAGACCACTCTTATAAATAGGTGTTACTACTGAGTGTTTGAAATGAGAGGGCACTATCCCTGTTGCAAGGCTAGTATTAATTATGTGTAGTAAGGGTAAAGTAATTTCTTTGTGAGTTTGTTTAATTAGTTTAGATGATATTCCATCTAGTCCCGGAGAACAAGAATTTTTTAACGAGTTAATATGGTTAATTAATTCGTTTTCAGACACAGGAACCACGTACATTGAATTTTGCAGATTAAATTGTATGTCAATAGGCCTTGCTGGTGTGGGAATCCTGCTTGCCATCTCTGTTCCAACGCTCACAAAGTAGTCATTACAGTGATTTGCCATTTCTATTTCATTTTCAAAGTCCAAGCCCTGATTATTTTTTATTTTAAAAGAATTACCGGATACTGTATTCTCATAGGTCGCATCTTTAATAATTTCATATATTTTTTATGCTACTCTTATTCTTTTGAATTTGAAGTTTATAATACTCATTTTTGCGTTTGTTGATTAGATTATTTAAGGGATTTCGATATTGTTTATATTGAGTTTCTAGATCAGCACTATATTTTCTTAACAAGATTCTCTTCATCTTTTCCCTTTGCTTAATAGATGTAATAAACCCATTAGTTATTCATTTTTTAAGTTTTTTATGTTGTTTAATTGCTGCATAGGATTGGGCAGTTGCGTTAATTTCTAATTTATTGTATATAGTTATAAAATTATTTGTGGCCGATTCTGGATTTGTGTCATTTAAAACCAATGACCAGTCCTGACTCCTCAATGAGGTTTTAAATTGATCTAGGTTAAATTTATATGTCTTAATTTGAAGTTCCTTTTTACTATGTTGAACGTTTTCTTTTGAAATAACATTAAATAAAACTGGGCAATGATCATTTATATGAGCATCCAAAATATAAGATTCTAAGCTAATTCGATTTGTTTTCAGATTTTGTTTTACGAAAATATGGTCCAGGCATGTGCCGCTGTCGAACCCGGTAGTAGAGTTTATAAATGATTTAAATCCAAACTGTGACATTATTGATAAATACTTATGCACATCATTATTGTTTTCTAGTATATTGATATTTATATCTCCAACAAAGATTTTAAAATTATTGCTCTTATTTAAATTATCAAAGAATGTTTGGACATCACTGAGAAAATCAGTTACTAGTATTGGAGGAGGTTTATATACAGCTGTTATCCCAAATTTAATATCTTTCATTGTACATACCAGTCGGCCCACTGCGGCTAATGAGTTAGGTAACTTCACAATTGAAAAATCCGCATTTTTATGAATATTATGACACCGTCATTTTTATTAAAGTCCGCATTATTATAAAATAATTGGTAGCCTGGAATATTACATTGATTTGTTGAAGATATTTTAAAAGTTTCGCTTAACACTATTATATCATATAACAAATTAAAGAGGCTATTATTCTGGTTAATCTTAACCTGTAACGATTCACTATCCACCAATTGTGTCTTTATATTATTTTCATTTTCTAGAGTCTGAAGTAGTATATCTTGGTTGTATATTACCATTATTCACCATAGTCTGTTCGACTTCTAATAAGGTCCAAATAGTAATTAGTCGATGGGCATGCTGGATCAGACGCTGTATGATCTGTTTTATATTCGGTTTTAAACTTGACGTTGGCATTAACACAGTTTATGCATTTTTTTTTCTTGTTTTCTACAATCACTGCTCGCATGATTATTAGCGCAATATTCACATATTTCACTGTCCCCGCATTCCGTACTATTGTGATAAAAACCTTGTCATTTAAAACATCTGTTTACACTTAAATTTTCATATACACTAAGTCTTTCCCATTCTATATATATTTTTTATAGTCTATTAATTTCCAGTATAATCCTGGTGAACACTCAAAGAATACAATTGAGTTGTTCTTGTTTCTTTGCTTTTTAATGTGTTGTATTTTAATGATGTCATCATTGTTTATCCATTTATTTTGCAGTCTTATAAGAAATTCTAGCACCTCAGAACTATGTTCTCCTCGGTAGCATACTATCTTCATTCTGGGAATTAAGGACAGAAATAAGGTTAAATGATTTTTGGATAATTTTAAACTGACTCTTAATGTAAAGAAAACTAATTTATTCAATTACATCAATTAATCATCCAAATTTTAATTAAATTAGCATAGATTATTTGAATGTACTTTTACGGCTAGGAAATAAAGCAATACAAAGTTTAGAGAAATAAAAAGTTTTAAGAAGTAAAATCTATTCATAAATAAGTCCGACACATTGTACACGCATAAATAAAATCTACTTCACAAAATGGTGAATGAGTCCTTATATAGCTTATTTTCAGAATAAATCCAAACCTAAGATTATATTAAACATAAATTTTATTTAAAACATAATACAGCAAATATTATCTTCTTATGATGTAATGATAAAATGAGTTTTCTCAACCCACAAAGGGGTTGTTTTCACTTGCCTCGCCCCTGGCAATAACTGAATCGGTGTAGTTGGTAAGAAGACCAGATTTTAACCAATGACACAGTCCAAGATGATATCATCACTTTCTAGAGCTTACATCTTGTTGGTGATCTTATTACATAATGGTCATCCTTGGGCATACTAAAAATAAAGAAAATTTCTAATTACTTTCAAAAACATTTACAAAAAAATGAATGAAATAGATATGGCACTACTTCGAAAAATAACCAGGACTGGTGAACTTATGCTATTTGAATTTTAAAAAGAAAATGAAAAAAAAAACTACATATATTTAAATAATGAGCCCACATAATTTCAAAAAAAAAAATCAAACTAAATGCTTAATTCTGGAAGTATATTCCAGCTTTATCTTACACATGTTATAAATATATCAGAAATTGTGCCATCTATGCATTTTTACATTCCGATAAAACTTTAAATTCTATGAATGTCAGTTTTTAAATATTTACAATTGGACAAAAAATGGTGGATATACAGGCATTTCCTTTATTTTGTTTAGCTTGCCATGTCACAAATATTAATGCAACTTTTAACAGACTTCAAAAAAGGAGGTTATCAATTTCACCCTATGCATCTTTTTATGTATGTACAACGATTACTCTGCGATGGTTTCAACAATTTCGATGAACTTTTCAGGGAATATTCGGGATATTGCCCGAGTGTTCCCACAGCTAGCATATTGTAAAAAAGTATGACGCTATATTAAATATTCATTCATCGTAAAAGAAACGTTCACCATTTTAACAGGAATTTACATAGATATATATGGTTATTTGTTAAATATGACTTTTAAGATAAAACTCATATAAATAGAACTAAAAAGGATAAAATAAAAAAATGTATAAAAAAATAAAACCGACTTCAAAAAATGCACCTAAAATTGGAAAATAATATTATAGTCCATCTGGAAAATTTTAGTCACCAAAGAATAGAGATAGTAAAACAAAACACTCATTACATAAATATATTTTTGTGATTAGGTAATTAAGAATAAGTTTGGCTTTGACTTCACAGACAGAGGGTATGGGATTCGCTTCTAGGGAGTTACTTCACAATATCTACTTCAGAAAGCGTTGTTATCCAAACAGAATTTTTTATAAAAAATAGAACGGACTTAAAAAAAAAACACTAAAAAGTGAAAATTTGATAATTTATTCCACATTGAAAATTTGACTTTATGAAGTCATCTTCAAACTAATTCTTAATAACTTAATCATAAACAGACATTTAGATAATGAGTACCTACATATATGGGAATAAAATATTATTGTTTACTTTTTGTTGTTTATTATATTGATTTAGTAATTTTTATTTTTTTATTTCATCCTTGTTAGTTTTCTTTATACAAAGTTTCAAGTTATAAGGCTAAAACTTAGTTTAAATTTTAGACTCCCTGAGTCCATTGCATATGAAATTTTGCCAGAATCACCATATTAACATGCATACTTTTTTCCTGGCAATATGTTGAACGCGATATAGATTGTCTTTCGCGCTAGTGTATACATGTATAGCATTATTCCGATATATTTAATATGTTTGCTATGGGACCACTCCAGTAACATCCTGAGTATTCTCTATTTCATCCAAACTGGTTATACAAGACAATCACATACCATTGCTCTTTCCATTCATTTAACATCTTAATTGAGCTCAATATTTTTACTTATATAAGAAAATTTAATTCAATATCTAAATCAGATTTGTCAATAAGATAGAATTCTTAGACAATAAAGAATTTAAGTTACATTAAAATTTCAATTATATTTGTGCCATAAATAAATTCTTATGCATCTCTCATAGAAAACCTTGTAGAGGGTAGAGGAAATTTTAAATGATTTTATTTATCATAACACTTCCTTTTTGTTTGTGTATTTTTTTCTGTTTTTGTAAGAAACAATGTTTGCTTTTTTTCAAATAAATAAAAATATATGAACAGAAAATAGCCATTATTTTTAGACTTAACCAATTACAAAATCAAAGTGCAACCTATCAAATTCTGTGGAACTTAATCTAAAATAATGGCTCCTGTCTTGTTGATCTGACAGAAACATGAAAGTTTATTTTACATAAGAGAGAAGGTGACTTAATAAAATTGTTAAGAATTTTAAATAAATTACACAAGTCCAAATGGCACGGTGCAAAATACTCTATTAGAACATACACATTGCTGAAAGGTCAAAGACATCTTAAAATAAAGCCTAATAGTTTTATTGCCCTATTCGTGATATAATCTATGCGTTTGGCAAAAGTAAATTTGGAATTCAATAGCACTCCCAAGTTTTCAACAGTATCAACTCTTTTCAAGATGCTTTCGTTCAGTGTATAAATAATGTATTTTTTAAACAACGGAAACTTAATTTCTAGAAATAGGGATATCTCCAATAATATCAACACAGGGGTAGGAATGATTTGGTTATGACACTTCACCAAATTTCTTTGTTTCATAAGGGTCCTCTAGTCGGATTTATAAAATTAATATATATTACCATTAAAAATAAAATGTATTCAAAGCATAAAAGTAAACCAAAAAATTCTTATTGAAAGAGAATTCTGTTCCCCAGATGATTATGTTAACTTCTATATACAGATTACGTCCTGCTTATGTGTAGAGCCTAGTATGAATAAACTGTTCATTTAAATCACTCAAGAAATAGAGAACATCAAAATACCTTAGGGTTTCCGAGGGGTATTCCAACATCGAAGACACAAGTGTTTAAAATTTTGTAAACATTAACAAAATAGGTTGCCTTTTTTGAAAATACTGACCCAAATAAATTTGTCCCAGGCAAGTCTAGGGTAAGCACGGCCCTGTATGAGAGTAATTGTTATCTTTTTAAAAATGATAAGTATATGGATCTCTTCATGTGAAATAAATCTTCAAAGCACTTTATTTTGCTCCCTATTTAACAAATTTTTCTAAAAGTTATCTTTGTGAGAAGAAAATATTTTGAAAAGGAAAAATGCCTCATTATTAAAATATCTAATTATTGTGACATATGAATTACCTCAGCAGTTCTATATTTATTCTCAGATGGACCATGGAACCATTCCTCACTGCTTTGTCTGTCTACTCATAATTTTATATGCAAAGCTGATTTTCATTTTTTATTGTTGCCAGAGATTCATACCCCGATTTGCCAAGATGGAGCCCACTGTGGATGATACATCCATGGTTTTCCTAAAAATATTCATAATCATGTTATAAACCAAATACAAATGTTTTTGTCCAGGTTTTTCATTTAACTAACATTTAGTGTGCACTATACATTAAAAAACCGATATATTGTAGAAAACATTTAAGAAAATAGATGTATACGCAAAAAAAGAATCTAGGTGGCTTACCAATATGAAATTTGTACATTACAATATACTTTCTGCTGTCCTAATATTGATAGTCCCTTTAAATTGCTGAATCTAACTTTCTAGTAATCTCGTTCTTGAAATTGTATTTAAATGGGCAAAAAACTCAGAATTCAGGACATATCGGGAACACAGTAAAAGCTTGCATATTATTTCTGCACGTTTCACAACCGAACCAACTAACAATTTACAGGCATTTTTCATCATGCTAGTAAAACTTATTTTATTGTATCCTAACACTGATACGGTCGCAGTAGAATTAATACGTAGCTATTTGCTATTTTTTAAACTAGGTAATTCTTTGAGAACATTTAAAACTTTTTATTTAAGAATATTAATACCATGTTATCAAACATAAATAAAAAAACAATATTACTGATATTGTCGGAAATATGTACTTCATTTGAACAATAATGCACTTTGGCAACAGTGACAGAAGTTTCTTAAGTCATTGGCGTGCATGTTTATGTATTTCGACGTTTAGGGCCAACGACGAATTCCATGCATTCCAATGTGTCGGGATTTCGACTGTTAGCGCCAGTGACGGTTATGTGTAATGTAGGTTTGGGCAAGTGAAGTTTAGGGCCAAATACATCGAACCTGTCACACGCCTTTATGAGATTTATTTTGTACATCAAAAACTCAAAATGTACCTTCAAATTTTGATTACTACGTCTAAGAGAGTTGGTTTAGAAGCTGAATTTCTGTTCATCAATATATTGTTATGAGATTTATTTTGTACATCAAAAACTCAAGATGTTACGTAAATCCACGAACAAGCCGAGTAAGCTAAGGCGAGTTGATAAACCCAAGACATTAAAGATGAATTCAAAACCATATAAAACGATTTAATTTGCCTAATCGTGTTTAGGAATGAATTTTAGGATTTCCTTAATATTTTAAATTGAAACTTTCTAATAATAAAATTTCTTTTAATGCTAAGGATAGTCCACCACTGTGTTATAAAAAAATATTATCGCTGGACAAAAAAATAATTACATGGGTCAGAAAAAACGTGAGGGATCAAAGCAGACACAGTATGGGCCTGAGGCTTGAATTCGCCTGCCTGAACGCCCTCGTGAAATCTTAAAGGAATAAGAAGAAAGTGAAGTATTGTTAAACCTTTGGTTGTTTTCAGAAATATCTTAAATACACCAGGAAGCATTTACAATACAATCTGTTAAAAAAGGTCGAAATTTGCCTTTTCTATTTGGTATCTCTAATATTGTGTAAATATTAATTTAATTTAAAAAACCACTGTGCATAGATTATGCAGATTTAAATTGAGTTTACAATTACTTCTCAGGTTGAACAAAATTATAATACTTATTTAAACCTTCTATGGGAGTACAAATAAATTCAGCGAATATTTTGATCAATTATATAGTTATAAAAGGTTTTATTCGTTATGGTTGTTATATTAATTATAATTCAAATAGTTTTATAGATTTTCTTTAATTCGTTTTACTAGAAGTAATGCTTTTTACAAGACTATAAAATCGATTAACTTCGTGAAACTTCCTTAAGAAAAAAATATTTACTTTTACCAAAAACAGTAAGAATCAATATTAGTTTTATACACAGGGTACATCTTGTGTTGCGTTATTTTACATTTTCGTTTGCAATAGGAAGGGCTTATTACAAATTCTGGAAGACGTGACTTTGTGTCTTCTATACCCTATTTGTAATAAGGCGTATTAACGAAAGAGGATAAAAATCAAAGAAATTGTCCATATTTCCCAGAGACCTTGTTTTAATAATAGACATAGAAAAAAGACTCCAACTCTTGGTTACAGTAAAATATATTTTTTTTAAAACTCAATTCTAACCCAAAGTATAATTTCTCCCAGGACATCAATACTGATATTAAAGAATCCTTTGCTATAAAGGCAGAATATATTATTCAAAAATCCAATATTTCCAATAAAAACGTATTAAATGCAAAAATTAATAAAATTCTGAACTCTAATTTTCAGATTAACACAAACTGTCACAGAGCGCACCTAAAATGTTTTGAACATAAGATCAAATCCAACGATTTAATTAGCACCAAGGCTGATAAAGGATCTTGCTTGGTAGCCATGAAAGGAACTGATGATGTATCTTAAACAGTGGTGATTTTGAAAAAATAAACAGAGATTCAACAAACTCATTTTATGTACGTTTATAATATTTTAACATAACAAAAAATAAATTGTATAATGTGAACTCGAAAACACCCTAACTTTAGGACTCACCAAAGGGTCACTAAGATGGCATTCTCATAAGGCCACTGGTTTCATAATTTACTGATTCGCCATGTCACACATTTTCATCTTAGTTAAATACGATTCTTAGGGACATAACGGATTTTCAAAGTACATATTCTACAAAAAATTCTATCGACTTTGCTAATTACCTAAAAAACGTTGATATTGCGCACAGTGCTTTGTTGGTTTCATTCCATGTAAAAATTTGGTTTCTGAATGTGCCTCCCGCAGACTGTATCCAGTTGGTGAGGGGTTTATTGGTGAATTCTTCTTTACCACAGTTACTTATTGACAGCCTCTTTTTCTTTAGTTTCAGACGAAAACTGTTTAACGGAGCTACATAGGCAAAGGTCTGGCCTCGCTATGAGTTCTTGTCTGCCACCGTTTTTTAGTGACGTTTTCATGAATAATTTGGAATACCAGATAATAAAAGGTCATTTTGCTTGCAACAGCTTATGAGAGGTACGTGGATGATATTTGCATTGTGCGGAATGTTAATAGACAACAGTTGGAAGAGTTTTTTACCATTGTCAAAAGAAACGTTTAAAAAGGAGCGGGATATTATAATGCAGGCTGGCATGAACAATGATTTCCTTTGGGGTTTATCAACAAACTATTTTATAAATTTTTGAACAAGTACAAAATATCTTATAATATCATACATTCAAAACTTAGGGATGAAACAGATACCTCCAAATGCATTACTTTTTTGGAAGAATTTCTCTCCAATTGACAAAATATTCTAAAAATATCAAAATTATCAATATTTGATTCAAAACAATAAATACCCTCAAGAGACATTTAGACATTACAAAGGATACCACCGAAAAATTGTTGGGTTTACGCGCTAAATTATCGCGAATGTTCCACGACCTATGTGGAACAAACAGATAGAAAAATTTTCTTCATGGGTGACAAAACACGTGATCATTGGAAGCAAATTTAGGAATTCGGATGTGATTTAAACTGTTTCAGCTGTTGCCAATTATTTGTTGTAGTCAGGTCATGATTTTTCCCTTCTAATGTTGATATTTTACATGAATGTCGGACATATAACTCTTTTTAATTAGTATTTTCTCTTTTATTTATTTACCTGAAAATTAACTTTATTTCAGTGTCGATCAAATATGTATAAATAGTTGTTTGCTCTTATGTACTTTAGTGTGTTTTATTCTATTTTTTAAATTATTTTTTTTAATTTTCAATGTGACTATTTACTAGGGTTCTCCTTGTTACTTGTAAGTTTGATGTGCTGGAAAGGGCGAACCACATGTCATGATTATATTTTTAAAAAATAATAATAAAATAAATATGCTGTATTGTGCATATTTTTCTATGTCTATTAAAAAATATGATACAAATAACAACGTATATGAAAACATATTTATCATTCTATTTTATTTGATGAAAAGAAAAAAAAAATCGTTACAAGTGTAGTTCCAGGTAAAAAACAATTTATCAATTTTTTTCCAGACAATCGATTACCTATTTAATTTATTTGTATTATATTCACTTTTAGATATTTTAATAGTTTCATGTGCTTATATTTTTATTTAATATATATTATTAAATCGGATAAGTCAAAAAATGTATTGTGTATAGAGAGGCAAATAGACAGGCAGGTCGATGAAATTGGGAAAATATCTTTTTCGCATCCAGGCAGTCTAAAATGTATAAGATGTAAATACATTTTTGAGGATGAATTTTTGACTATTAACACATTTTTCATTTTTTCTTTTTTACTTCCCTCGTAAAAGGGAAATATTGTAATCACGAAAATCGTGAAAAAATCACTGTCCAAGCTCCATAGCTAAAAAACTGCTTACCCGATTGACTTTAAATTTAAGCAAAAAATTAAGGGTCATATGGTGATGACCTGGTAACATTTTGGTTAAAATCCAATATGGTGAAACAAAATGGCGACCTAGTGAAATATTTCTTAATTTTTGCACAAATATTAAGCATTATGTTAGAATCAGTTGGTAATATTTTGGTACAAATTCAAGATGGCGGAATAAAATATTTAAATATTCAGCCTAAAAAAAGTGCTTAATGGATTGATTTCAAATTGTGGTATAGGGATCAACTAGTAAAATTGTGGTACTAATTTAAGATGGCCGAAAAAAATATAATAGTGAAAAAAATCACCCTTTTTACAGGGCTTTACATATCTCCACGCTTCAGCATCCCCAGATGCCAAAAAATATGTTTATGACTGCAAATTTTGGTCAAAATTAAGCATTATATGAAGACAACTTGGTAATATTTTGGTAAAAATCCAATATGGCAAAACAAAATGGCGGCATAATGAAATGTTAAAAAATAGTTATTAAAAAACTAATTACCTAATTTATCTCAAATTTTGTACAAACATCAAGTATGATGTTGAAATTATTGGCTAATTTTTTGATTCTAATCTAAGATGGCTGAACAAAATGACGACATAATAAAATATTTAAAGATATAGCCTAAAAAAACTACCAGTGGCGTGCATACAATATAGGCAAGTATTTTTCTTTTGTTAGAATTCTCTTAATTATTTTAAATTATTATAATTGCTTAGGTTTTCATCCTAATCTAAACTTAGTCTATATAAAATGCTTAAATTTTGTGAAGATGAGAAAATGTGTCGTGAATTTCATTAATTATTAAAGTTAGCAAATTTTATAAGAATAAAGTTTCACTCAGTTGACAATAAGTCGAACTTCTTTCCGAAATACAAGTTTAAAGAATTTAACTATTTGTGTTACACGACTTAAAAAAAAGACCGGTTTTAAGTCACTATAAATTAAGTTTAAACTTTTTATGGACATACTGATGCAAGACAGGAGCACTTTTAACGGGTAAGTAACTTTAAGAATATAATAATTTATTATTGCCTACCCTGTTTCAAAAGGCAGTGCACGCCACTGAAAACTACTTAATGGATTGATTTCAAATTCTGTGCCACAACTAACTGAAGTATAGAGATCAACTTGTTAAATTATGTTACTAATTCACGATGGCGTAACAAAATAGCGGCCAAATAAAATATTTGTAGTCGCGAAAAAATCACTCTCTCAGTTTTTCCGTATCTTTACGTTTTAGCTTCCCTAGATGTTAAAAAAATATGTTTTATTAATGCCGTCGGTCCGTCTGATGATCTGTCTGTATGTCTCTCAGTTCGCGTCATAGCTTTAAAACTACTTACTAGGTGGACTTCAAATTTTACTCAAAAATTAAGGGATGACCTGGTAATATTTTGGTAAAAATCCCATAAGGCGGAAAATATAAAAATAAATATTACTAAAAAACTACTTATCCATTTTACCTCAAATTTTGCACAAAAATCAAGTGTTACGGAGGAATTAACTGGTAATATTTTGCTATGAATCCAAGAATGCAAAACAAAAGAGCGGCGTAATAAAGTGTTTAAAAAACCAGTCTGAAAATACTACTTATTAAGTATTATTTTAATTTTTGTGCAAGAAATTAAGTGTGATATAGATATTAACATTAACTCGTAAAATTGTGGTACGAATTTAAGATAATGAAACAAAATGGCGACCAAATAATATTTTTGAAAAATCAACTTAAAAAAATCTTGTTCAATTGATTTTTGCAGAAAAATGGATAAAATGGTACGGATTCAACATGATGTAACAAAATGGCGGTATGTGTCAATGTGAAAACTACTTATTGAATTTATTTTAAATTATGCTCAAACGTCAAGTGAGGCATAGATAGAAAGAAACTGGTAACATATTGGTAGGAATCTAATATGATGGAATAAAATGGCCCCCTGTAAAAATTTTTGAAAAGTCAGAATATATACTGTGACTATGTAATGAACTAAACCGAGTCACACTTCGCTATTCCTAACAAATGGAAAAAAGAGGAAAGTTCAGGGTAAAGGAAATTTACCGATTTTTTTAGACTATTTTTCAAGATTTCTTAAACACTTGTCTATCTATACAGTTAACCAAATAAAAGGTACACATTTGTGATTATATAGAATGAATGGTGCAATGGTGAATGATCATAGTGTCGATGATAACACTGTTTATTTTATACACTGAGGCTACAAGCGTGAGATATTGTTATATTGATTTCTTTGCACAAGGTCTTACAATCTATCATTACTATATTTCACGGTTTAGTCAGATACGTGAATCACATTGTCGTTGGGTATATCTAGCAATTATCTAATCATACATATTACGTTTCCTAAGCATAAGTTTAGCTTAATAGCAAATTTTATGGCTGGTTTCACGATAAGTTAAATTACCGCTTATAACAACTTTTAAAATCTTAGTTTCGTATGAAATTTTTTACCTACATTAAAAAAAACAGTTTGTTAGTTCTCAGAAATACTATTTTAAGGTAAAACGTATTATTAAGATATCAAGCACGAACCTCAGTTGTCTAATCGACATGACAAAAGAAAATCATATTTTTTTAACTAAACATATTCATGAATAGAATATTCATAGAATTTTGCAAAAATTTCCGGGGTATGACGAGACTTTATTCTCTCATTCAACACACACTTTAAGCTTCAAGGTAAGGTGCGATGAAAAATTTTGATTATATCTCTACCCGACTAAATGCCAAAAATCTGGTTGATGTTTGAGGGATGACGAGCGCTATCCTATCAGAGTCCCTTTTGTTTTTGTTAGTAGATCTAAACTAATTCCCAGTGTGTGTATAGTTCTAAAGGGTCCAAAGTGTGTATAGTTCTAAAGGGCTCTCAACGTGTACAGGGCGTAGTTTGTAGGAAGGTAAGTATAGTTCTTTTTTGGGCTAACTTGTCGTCCACAGCTACCGTGAAGGTAGGTACTTTTCTTCCTTAAAGTTATCACATCCATATAATTCAATCATATTAAAATTGAAAGTAATGTAGTTGTGTATATTTATATTCATTTATTTAAAACAAAGGTAATAAAACTATTTTATATTCTATATGATGATATTCTTAATTAATATAATACGGGTTTGACTTTACCTTAAAGATATAATTGGTTATATATCTATAGACTTTACAGTAAATATTTTAATTTCCCTTCTTTTATTATATTAATGGTTGATTTTAAGTTGTTAGAACTGGTTTTACAATTTTTTGCTTTTAAAAATAATGAGCTCTAGTTACAGTATTTTTTATGTTGGTTTGACTTTTTGTAAGAAAATTGAAAAATTAGTTAGCTGTGTTGTTGAATATATGTTTGAATGGCGCTATTTGTTTTGGGCTTTTTAAACTAATACAATTTAGGTTTTTCGGTAATAAAAATTGAAAGAAAATACACGGGAGACCTGGAAACATATAAATAATGCAATGTAAATAATATTCCCCTACCCAGTACTCATCAATTTTAATTATCTTAGGTTTCTGGTTGGGCATGGAAGATTCAACAAACATCTACAAAAATTAAAACTACCTGACACGTCATTGTGTTCATGTGACAGTGAATCATTAGATGACCTAAACCATAGATTTTTTTACTGTTTTCATAACACAGAATCCATATCATATTTTTCTTCCGAACTAACTACATTTACTTCCATCATATTTCCTTTATGACTAAAGTGTGTACTGATCCTAGTATATAGAATTATTTGAAAAGCTGTAAAATGATTATTTAATATTTTTGATCTATTTGCTTAGTTATCCACCACCTTTTTTTCCTTTCCATAAATGTTTTTCAACCTACCTATTCGGGCCCTCCTATGTTTTGTATGGATTTATAAAATGTTTTGCATTGGCCCCAGGACGATAAGCGTGTGTCCCTGTCTAAATTTCCTTTGCCTTATATACTTCTTTTATTGCTTAAGTTCGTCAAGATTAGAGATCTAATATCCGGGATATTAATTTTGTTACATTTCTATCATATTATTTACATTGTTTGTAATAATCAACCTAAGAACATACCGAAATGTATGATCCTTTTTTGATTGTTTATAGAAAATATTTTCTCGTGGTCAAATAAGCTAAGCACAAGGTCAAAATAAAAGTGAATAGAATAAAAATTTATAGTACCGGAATTTATCAAAAAACAGTAATGAATACGCCAGATAAACATATGACATTATTTGGACTGCAATAGTGTCCTTCCATAGAGCTTTTCATAGTTGGCAAACCTATCTTCTGTGAGGAGGTTATTCAGTATATCAGATTTTGATAGATTTGAAACAGGTCGTTAGCTATTCTTTTAATATTATCGGCCATTTCTATTCTTTTTATATTATTCCATTCCATTCCCTCCCTAACTAAGAACACTCAAAATATTGCGTCCATGGCCTGAATAAAGGAAAAGCTTTAACGGGAAACCAGAAAAGGAGAGGCAAAGAGGTGATGACTATTCGATCTCTACCAATTTTTCAGACAAAAAACCGGACAAAAAATCCTGTAACCAAGTAATATATACTGACATCTCTTCTTATAGCAAAGCTGGAAATTGATTTAGGATAGCGCTAACTCACAGACATCATCCACAGTTCAGACTACTCCAAGGAGTGGCTTCAAAAATAATTGACAGTTTAAAGGAGTTTGAGGATGGAGATGATTTAACTGTGTTTCACTCAGGGGCACTCTCGAAAACGACTGAGAGTCCTTGTCTGTATTCCTGAGACAAACACAAAAACATTAATCAGTATCCTATGTGGAAACAGATATCGAGCTTCCACCGTAAGGGTCAAGAGAAAGGCCTTATAATGGTATCCTCAATAGGCCCGGTAGTGTTTAAGGGCATTCAATTAGCCGCCCAGTTCATTAACTTAATAAAGTAACTTTTCGGGCGGTAACTAGTGGCGCCCGGCAAATCACTATCATAACAAACAGTTTCGATTTTACCCTTAAAACAATAAAATATTGTAAATGGACGATTAAGATTTCCTAAGGATTTAAGTAGAATTTATAGTAGAACCTGCGACCAACACTGGTCTTTACTCTTGACAAAACTTACATGAAAATATTATTCGTTATGTTCTACAAATTTGGTGATATTTCTACTAACAATGGGAGGATAAGTCACGGAATATTGTTATGGAATTAGTCTTTATCCTATACGGCGACCTAGAGGCACCTACCACAGCGCTGTGGGAGAACTTGTGAAAAACTAAAAGATCGCTGTTGATAAGGGTATTAGAGTTAAGTTTAAAGATTCTTCATTTCGATTAACAGAAATTTCGAACTTTTAAGTTTGTCTTTAGATAAAGATTATTTTTAATTAAATTATTTTATAGTAATTTTGTCGAAGTATTGTATAAATAAATGCCTTATTACTACTTTTCACAATTCTCTATAAACTAATTGTAATATATCGGAACAGATGTAAGAACTAAAAAAGCAAGGAGGGAGACATCTGGAAAAGAACACAGTGAATAGGAGCACTTTGGAACATGCTAAACCCAAAATATTTTTTGAAGGGTATTTAGTAAGTAATATAGTGTAAGCGGAAAAGACTCAATGGTCCAAATATTTTAAGTTCATTTGACGGCCACCCATAATATTCCTCTGTAATGACAAACATGCCTACAGATTTTTACATATAGTGCGCTTTATTTACCGTATAATTTTAAAATATAGTGAGTCTAAGTAGAGCTTCGCGAGACCACAAGACTAATCTTGGTCTTGTCTTGGTATCAAGACCAAGATCAGAACCTGTAAATCGCCTTAAAAGCAATACCAAGACTTGACTCTCAAGACAAGAATGCATCTCAAGACTCTTGTTTTGGTCTTGGTCTTGAAATTAAAAAAATGAGGCATATTAAAGAAAACTTCATCTATTCTTACTTGAACAACTATAAAAACTATCAAAGAGTGCCGAAAAATCGGCAGCGACTGAGCGTTATCCAGATCAAAAATAAAGGCGCTCTTTTTACATTACCGTTTATAACAACTCCCTGGTCCCTAATGGTTTTATTTAAATGTGTACAGAAACCATCACACAGTATTTTAGCATTTGTAAACAATATAGTGGCAAACCTTGTATAATGTTTCTTTTGTTGAGAATACTTTCAATATTTTAGTTTTAATAAAAAATTAAAGTATAGCAATTTTCACTTAATTCAGAAAATCACAGAATTATTCATATTCTATTATATTGCATATATATGATTTTCGCTATATATTTCTGTAATTTTTCTTTACATACGATTCTTTATTATTTATAAAATTCATTTAATGATTTAAATAAAATAATTTTAAGGGAATATATATCTAAATCTACAAAAATCTATTAGCTTGAACTATGAACTTTGACACCCTGCATGTAAAACACACACGGTGCGTTTGGCGAGAGTATGTCAGCATTAATTTTAGTACTGTAATTAATAACTGAAAGTTTAGGCAACATTTTATAAAAATGTAATCAAAAATTATTTTTGATACGGTTTCCTATAAAGTCAATGTAAGGCTGAAAAAATTAAAATGTATGAGCACAAAAAACAAGTTTCAGATTTTTTGACACGAAAACGAGTTACAACCAAAAAAAAATTCAGAGTTTTTTTGTAGTTAAACGAAAGGAGCAGCTTTAGTAAACTTGCCTAATTTTAATATTGAATATAAATTAGTTGATGCTCTTATGATTAAAAAATTATGTATATAACATTGTAACCACTGGGTTACGCTGAGGGGGTTGAAACCCCTTTCGCCCCATCCAAATTCGCCCATTTGTACATTTAAAAAAAGTCCAGCTTTTCCTACTGTGCGTCAACAATGGTATATTATATAAAAAGTATTAAAACAGAAAATTTTCAAACGGGGAGACATTTAGCAAGAGAGTGAAATGAGTGCATATATTTTTCGAGTTCGAAAATGATCACTTTCACACAATTAATGTACCGGGTGCATAATTAAGAAGTGAGACCGACGATAACTTGAAATCTAGAAAAGTTTTTTTAAAAAAGTTTTTTTACAAAAATTGAATGTTAGAAAAAAAATCTAAAATATTTTGGTATATACAGGGTAGTCTGTTTTTATTATTATTGAAACAAATCTATTTTTTAATTAAAACATCTTGTATATTATTTAATTTTCAGACTTTAGTAAAAATTCGAAAGATTTTCTGTATAACCCACTATGCCTCAAAATATATTTGTTGTGACAAAAATTATGTTTTTCTCTAGACCTAATATATTTGTATACAAACATTTCGACTGGACTTTTCAAAATAAATTGGTAAGGAAAAGTGGGATCAAATAAATAATCATATAAAGCTCAGTTGCACAGAATTTAGCGAAGAGATACACCTCATTCTTTCTATTTACAATACAAAGATAATTATTACCAACAATTTGACGGATATACGATAGGTTCACCCATCTCCTCTCTAGATGTAATATCTTTGTATACAAATATTCCGACCGAACTTTCAAAACAAATTATTAATAAAAATAATATCATCAATCAATCGATCAAATAAAAAATAACGTAACACTCAATTCTACAGGTTTTAGTCGAAGGGATAGACCTCATTCTACCAATAATTGGACGTATATGCGATGGGTTCACCCATCTCTTCCACTGCAGCGCAAATAGTGATGAGATATCTGGAAGAGACAGTGTTACAAAAAACCAAACCAATATTGTATTTTTAAAAGATACGTAGATGATTCTCTATTAGCAACACCAAAAGATAATACAACGGTAATTGTCTCCCTCTTTAATAATTTTCATCCAGAATTATAATTTACTTCCGAAATAAAAAATGATGGTGCTATAAACTTTTTGGATTTAAAATTAATAAGACCATCAAGAAAATAGCATTAAAACTTAGTGATGCATCAAAAAAACCTTAATTACAATTCAAATCATCCATAATGTCAATGTTAGAAATAATAGGATTAGTAGACCGTACGCTAACACTAACATCCCTATAGAACGAGTTGACATTTTAGAGTTAAAGACGTTCTCTTAAAAAAATCATTTCGCTTTAAAAGCCATCGAACGAATTATAAAACGAAGAACGTATTAATTTTACAATAGCACAAGTCCTATCGTAAATAATTTCCACAATAATAACATCACCACATACATATCTTTGCTATACACTAAAGACCTTTCTGGAAAGATTAAACACATTCTTTCTAAACACGACATAACCATATGTCACAAATCTAACAATACTAAATGAGCATAAATATATAGAAAAAATGCTACCACAGCACTACATAAGTACGAAAAAAATATGAAACATGAATTTGATTTTTCAGGTTCAACGATTTTATCAAAAGAACAACATTATTATAAACTTACATTCAAAGAAATAGTCGAAATAAAAAGGCAAAACATTCATCCAAATATACCACAGTCTAATTTAATTCAATTGATATATACTATTTTCATCAATATTGGCTACGTACCATATACTGTCACACAAATACTTTTAAAACAACCCGTATACACAAATATTGTCCACAATGTAAATACAAATAAAAAATAAAATAATATATATAAAAACACAATATAATTCACTATTGTGTTTCACTATATCACTATTCTTCGCACTGCCAAGCAGGACACAAATAACATTTTTTTGGCAAGATATGTAGGTACTGTACTATTTTTAACTAATTATTTCAAATATTTTTAATGTGTGCCGTTATACCTAATTGTTTTTATTTTTTACCTTGCGCAAAATTGCCTTTTTGTATTTTAATTTTTTGATGTTCCTAAAAAAACATTTTGAAAAACCTTGAAATGGTCGAATTCAAAAATGTTTAAAAATGTTTTACTGTTGAATGTTTGTTTCTGATGAAAAGTTTTTTAATTATGACATATTTATAATTATTTTACGACCAATTTTACCTTTAGATTAAGAACTATCAGTTAAAAAAGGTGAAGAAAAAACAAATCGTCCTGAGATCAAATCAAAAAATTAACTTATGTAACTGCGTAGTACCTTGCAGTTTATATTAATAAACTAAATTCCCAAGAAAATTCCTATAATCAATATATATATATATATATATATATATATATATATATATATATATATATATATATATATATATATATATATATATATATATATATATATATATATATATATATATATATATATATATATATATATATATATATATATATATATATATATATATATATATATATATATATGTTAAATCACTTTCTAGACAAATTACTTTTTAAAAAATTACTTAATTTAAATATATACATTTGAACTTGCAAAGTAACGTTTAACAAAATGAATTAGAGCTAGACTGAATTGTACTGAACTAAACTTTATACAAAGAAAAATAACTATTTATATGTTTCGTTATGCTGACTCAGTGGGAACTGTTTACTTCGTTCTTGAACACTTGGGTCAGGACGTGGGTTCTGCTGATGAAGCTTTCTTGGTATAGACTTGTTTTCGTAAACAAGTAACACCTGCTGTTTATGATAATAGGATGATCTACGTTGTTAACTGATATGTGATACTTTGTTATTGAGATAAGCTTGGCTTTCTGAATAACTGCGTTGGCGGGTGACGGCTGATAGTATGGGAACCAAGGTTAGCATAACTTGTATGATGAAATAGCTGGTGAGAATAGATATAACAACTCCCCCATCAAGATGAAAGTTGGTACGTGGAAGCAACTTTCAAGCTGAATGTTTGTTCAGGTTAAGTTCTATTTCTTCAGATTCTTCTGTGGGTTCACCAACACGTATGTTGTCGCCTTTTTGGAAATATTCTTCTCCATTGTACAAAATTTGTTCTGGACCTTGGTGGAGAAGGTGGGTAGTCATCACTATTGGCATTGACAGTTCCAATACTGAGGTTCTTAGGTTTTCTTCTATAACATTTACAAAATATGTATAGGATAATTAGACTGATGATCAGAGCTATGGTCAGGATCGTAAACCAACCGACATGTTTCTTTACGAATGGTTGATTGATTAGTCTGCCCAACTGATCAGAATATTCATTTAATTTATGTTGAGCGATATTTAAGTTTTCTGTGTCAATGTGGTGTAACTTAAGAGGCTTCAAGTTTGGTATATGAATCTTCTCAGGATAATGGCTGCAGCAATCATATGGAATTTGGATTGGAACGTTGCTGTAGATAACATTATCATAATTATTTAGAAATTTCTTCGCTAGAACTTTGGTGCTGCCAATAAATGCACTGCACTCTCGTTGCAGTTTGATTACGGCGTTGGTACTGATTGTTTGGGTAACAACGTCTCTGGAACCAAATTTAATAGTCACAGGTAGAGTCTGCAACGGCAACTAACCAAGAGTTTTGATTAAGTTCTTGCACATGATAGTCTTTGGCTAGGATAACTGAAACTTGGCACGTTCTTGGAAGGCGATTAATTAATCGTAGTAACTGGGCTTCACAAACAGCCTCACTGTCTATTGGATATGGCAGGATGTTGGAACATATTAGTGTTCGGCTGCTCAAAGATTTACATGATTCCAAGTTGCGAATTGTGATATATAATAATGAATCATCGTTTCGCGCAATTTAATTATTTGTTATTGAAAGAATGTGGTGAAGACCTGTTCGATTATCGAAAATTGGTATTGGATATAAATGAAAGAGAATATATTTTTCTGGATCAACTAATGGGATTTCGAGAACAAAAATTACTTTTCAATCATATTGATATGCCTTTAGTTCTATGATTTCGAGATATTGAGCCACACTTGAAGGGTGAATTAACAAAGGTAAATTATTTCTTTGCAATGATTGAGATATGTGCTTTAGTGATTCTATTAAGTCAAAAAGTGTAATAATTGAACTGTGTAAAATCTGTAAACGGGCGAAAACAATTGAATTTATAATATCATTCAAAGAATTTTAAAGAAATGAATAACTTTCCATTAATAGTTCGCAAATATTTAATATTTCTATTTGAGAGGAATAATATTTCAGATCGTCAGAAATATCCAGTATTGATTTTCGGATTTCTATAATATCATTATTGAATGTTTCTTCGTCAATTTTAAGTGTCTGAATAGTTGAATTAAATTCTTTTATTACTGAGGTAGTTACTGAAATTTGATTTTTAAGAAGATTTTCGATTTGATATTCATCATGTGTTATTTTTTCTATACAGTCATTAAAATATTCGCCATCGAAGGCATCTAAATTTCCTATAATTGCTTTCCAAAATGTTCCTATACCATTAAAAATTCCACGTTTTTCTCTAAGAATATATTTTTTAGTATCTGCCATTATCTCTGTATATTTTTCATTTACAGCTCCTGATATTTGTCTAAGGAAACTAATATGTGTTAATACTTCAGATTTAAATGCTTTCATTCGTGGTACGTCTTCGTTGATATTATTAATAAGGTTTTCTAAAATTCTATCATTATTTACAATTGTATCCTTAATTGGTTCTAAGTCTTTATATACAAGTAATGTCCATTTGTCATTAGAGATTCTTATTTTTGCTTCTTCATGAAAGAAGACTCCTATCGTGTTATTAATTGGACTTATGGAGTATTGGGACTGGACGACTGATGACAGTCCGAGGATGGTCCTGGAAGAGAAATTTGCTCGTAGTATGGTTTTAATCTATCAAAATTTATTTTAGATTTTTGTTTAGTATTAGGATTTAATAAGAGGGCTGAGTTTTGATAAATTTCGAGAATTTCGAAAGGGCCATTAAATTTGTTTTGAGCTTTATCTTTAATTTGGGATTCGCGTACATATACTTTTTCACCTATTTTATATTCATGAGGATGTTTGGGGACATGTTGATCAAAACGTTCTTTTGCTTTTTCTTTTTGTTGTTTCGTTTTATCACGAGCAGATTTATAAAGAAATTGCATACGATTGTTTAAATCACGTATATATTTTGATATAAGGGTTTTCTCATTATATAGGATTTCAGGGGGTCTAGAAGAAGTATGTCCGAAAATTAGTTCAAAGGGCGTAAAACCGTGGGTTTTATTTTTCGTGTTATTGTAACAAATAACAGCATACGGAAGTACGTTGAACGGATGTTCATGTGGGTTTTCGGTTTGATTAGCTCTTATCATTTCGCTAAGTGTAGCGTGAAATCTTTCTAGAGAGCCATTTGATTGGGGGTGACCTACACTTGAAAATGTTATTTTTATGTCGTATAGTTCACATAGGTCTTTCATTAGTGTATTATTAAATTCACGGCCATAATCACAATGGATTCGTAGTGGGGTACCATAATGTTGGAAAAATAAAATAATAGTGTTAACGATAGTTTTTGCCGTTTTATCTTCAATTGGATAAGCTTGGGTAAATTTAGTAAGTTCGTCTCGTATTGCCAAAGCATAGTTCTTAGATGGATATTCAAATATATCGATATTTATTCGTTCAAATGGTGTTTTCGGTGTTTCTGTTATCACTAAAATGTTGCTTAATTTTTTCGGCATATTTTAATTTTTTGACATGTTTCACAACTTTTTATAAAATTTTCTACATCTTTAATTATTCTGGGCCAATTGTATTTTTCTTTGATGCGTCTTAAAGTTTCGTTAATTCCGCGATGTAAATTACTTTTGCTTAAATGGTATTGTTCCAATATAATTGGTATTTGGTCTTTATCTGGGATGGTTACAATATTTTGACAAATACATATTTTAATATCTTTGTCTGCAAACATAAAAGAAAATGTTTCAAGAATAGGAAGGTCTATTTTATTTTCGAGAAAATATGTTGACGAAAGGTCAAATTCGTTTTGTCCTGTATAAATAATATAGAAAAGATGTTGGACTACATTTTCTGGATCGAGTAACAAAGGAATTATGTAATATTTACTGTTTTACTAGAGAAAATGTTTAGTCTTTGTATTGAAAAATCTGCATTTTCTTCAAAAATGTCTTCTAATATTTCATGATGTAATTCTCCTAAATTCTTTTGTTGAAAAAAAGGTTATTATGTTTTTATATGATTTATTTAGAAGTTGTTCGTTTGAAGTTTCAATTTTTGAATAATCAATTAAAGATTTTGTTTCGTACATATTAGCAAATGTGTTGTAATCTTCGGTTATTTTTTCATCATCGAAATTTAAATTTGAGTTATTAGATTTTTCGTCATCGTCTTGATTAGTCGCAAAAATAGAGAGTTTTGATTGGAGTTTCGCGCATTGATTAAAATGATTAATTTTAATTCTTGATAATGCGTCTGCGTTTTTATTGATCTTACCGGGTTTGTAAATTATTTCATACTCATATTCTTCGAGTTTAAGTCTCCAGCGTGCGAGTCTACTACCTGGGTCTTTGATTGAAAAAAGCCAAGTAAGAGGGCGGTGGTCTGTGATTAGTTTAAATTTTCTGCCAAAAAGATACGGGCGAAAATGTTTTACTGCCCATGCGATTGCAAGGAGTTCACGTTCAATAGTTGAATAATTTGTTTCGGCTTTACATAGGGTTCTAGATGCATAGCCAATTGGTAAATCTTTTTCTACAGATCCTTGTGATAACACAGCGCCTATTGCAAAAACACTAGCATCTGTGGTCAAAAGAAATGGTTCGTCAAAATTTGGATATATAAGAATTGGGTCAGAAATTAGCAATTTTTTCAGTTCGTCAAAAGATTCTTTGCAATCAGAATCAAAGTCAAATCTTATTTCTTTTTTGAGTAAACGAGTAAGTAGTTTAGAAATTTTCGCCAAAAAATAGGAATGAATCCTTGATAATAACCTGCTAAGCCAAGGAAAGATTTTATATCCTTAGGATTTTTTGGTTGGGGAAATTTTTTAATACATTCAATTTTTGCTGGATTTGTTTTAACACCGTCTTTAGTTATTACGTGTCCAAGATATGCTACTTCTTTGCGTAAAAATTCGCATTTGTCTGGTTGTATTTTGAGATTAGCTTTTCTTAGTCGTTTGAAAACTTCGCGTAATCGATGGATATGTTCGTCAATTGTAGCGGAATAAACTATAATATCGTCCATATAGACAAGACATCGTTCATTTAAGATTCCTAAAAGAATATTGTCCATTACACGTTGGAATGTAGATGGGGCATTCTTTAGTCCGAAGGGCATTCGTATAAATTCATAATGACCGTTTTCTACTGAGAACGCTGTTTTTGAAATATCTTTAAGATCTATCTCTATCTGATGGAAACCAGAAGCGAGATCAAGAGTAGTGAAATATTGACACTGTCCAAGTTGTTCAAGTAAATCTGAGATATTAGGAAGTGGATATTTATCATTAACAGTGGATTCGTTCAATTTTCTATAATCTAGTACAATCCTTCATTTTTGTTTATTACTAGAGTCGATTTTTTTCGGTACAATCCAAACGGCAGATGACCAGGGAGAGATTGATGGTCTAATTATACCTTGTTATAACATGTTGTTTACTTGCGTTTTAACCTCTTGTTTATGTATTTGGGTATATCTATAAGATTTAGTAAAAATGGGCTTTGTATTATTCGTGTCTATCTTATGTTTGATTTCACTTGTGAAGGAAAGGTTGTCACCTTCTAGATAGAAAATGTCTTTGAAATTGACACAAAGATTTGTGATTAATTCTTTTTCTTCTTCGTTTAAATGGTGAAGTCTAAGCTGGGATCTAATAGTCGGGATTCTATTTGAAGTTTGAAATTCGGGAGATTCGGGAAGATTGAAATTAAGAAGTGTGTGTATCGAAAATGTTTCTATGTCGATATTTGAAAAATCAATTGTTTTTGGGATTGCATTCGCATTGATAATTGTTGTCAAAAATTCGCCTTTTTGATTGACATGGACAAGGGCATTTGGGATATGTACTTTTTCTATTTCTTTTCGGGATAAAATAGCATCGGTATTGATTAGATGACATTTTAATTTAAAAACTTGTTCTGTTCTACCTTGTATAGTTATTTTATTTTTATTTGAGTTGAAGAGTAATTGTCCTCAACTTTATACAGTGGTAGTGTTTTAAAATTGGTAATAAGTTGTTTATTCTTTAAATCGATTGTACATTCGTAGTGTTCTAGGAAGTCAAGACCTAGAATTCCGTCAAAATCAATGTTTAAGTTGTAAATATAGACTTTGTGAGGGTTACCGTTGTTAAAATTTATCAAAGTTGATTCAGTTATTAAAAGTTTTTGTTCGGTAATGCCTTGAATTGTTGCATTTTCGGGGAAACGATTTGGAAAGTTCTTTACTGTATTTTCTTTGAAAATTGAAATACCTGCACCAGAATCTATGAGTAGTTTGAAAGTATTTGTTGCGTCTTTAATATAGTAAAGATTTTTGGGATTTATGGTAAGGAAGGGATTTAAAGAAATTGTTGTTCGGGGAAATTGAGTGAGGGATTCGTCTCGTCTAGCGTGAGAGTTTCGATTTGGGCTTGTATTTGATCTGTTTCTATAGGGGCTTGATTGGGTGGATGGTTTTGATTTGGGGATAAAAGAAAATTTCGATTTTCCTCGATTGGAAAATTTTGGTAGTTTTCGATTGGTTCGTTAAGGTTTAAATTGGGGTCTGGATTCTCATAAGAATTGTCGTATTCGTTTTCAAATAAAGTAGAGGGGTCTTCATAAGAAAAGAATGAGGGATCTTGACAATCTTGTTGATAGTCTTGATAATAGTCATTAAAATATTTTTCTTGATTGTTATCGGTGCTAACTAAGTGAGCTTTAAAATTGGGATTTTTCTGAATTACTGAGGGTCGGGAATAATTAAAATTCGGTTGACGTTGGAAATTATTTTGATTTGATTGGTTATTTGTAATATTTGAGGTTTGCGTATTTGGGCATCTTTGTTGTTGCATGTTCGGTCTGTGTGACTGAAAAGAATTTGTTTGCGGGGCAAATTGGGGTCGCTGAAAATTTGAGTTTTGGGAAAAATTGGGACGTGGTTGTCCGTTGTTGGCATGGCATGAACTTGCTGAATGACTAATACGTTCACATTTAAAACATTTTTGTGTTTGGTTTTCTCAAAGGTTGATTGAATGGCTTTGGTGGGTTCGGTTTTGAAACTTTTTGAGATTCGAAATAGGACGATTGAAGTTCACGTCGAATACGTATTTGGACTTCAAGAAGATCTCTTGGGTTACTGGCACGAATTATATGTCCAATACGGGGTTCGAGACCAATTAAGAGGGTGCTCAGGGACATGGATTCGATCAGGGTTATTTGAGCTTGTTTCTGTTGTGGGGTGAGATTAGACTTTTGTATATTAGCGTGAATTTTTGCATTTAGCACTTGAAGTCGGTTGAGGAAGGTTAAAGGACTCTCATTAGGTAATTGTTTGATACGTTGTAAGTCTTGTATTAAGGAAGACAAGTCTCGCGTATCTCCGAAGTGAGAATTTAAAAGTTGTTTTATTTCTAAGTAAGGTTGCAAGAGCTTATTAGCGGCGCTGCTCTTGCACGTAATTTATTTTTTATGTGGATTACTAATAAATCTTTTTGATCGCGTGTAGACATATTGTAAGCACAATCACAAGCATTGAGAAATGTTTGGAGAAAAATTTGATCACCATCGTATTCAGGAATTATCGAAAATATTTCAGATAATTTATACGGTTCAATTTCGGGTGTCTCAGGGATTCTGTATTCCGTTATCAGTCATGGTTGCTCAATATATCACAATATCAAAATGAAATAATATAGGCACACAATATTATATAAGGATACGAACTTAAAATTAAGAATTTAGGTTGATTGGCAGTGCGTAAAGTAGTACACAAATCAACGTAAATTAAAGCAACTAAAATCTACAAAATTCAAGTTGTTTTTTTTCTTGAAATTTGATTAACTGTATAATCAAAATTTGAAATTAAAATATTCTTTTGGATTTTTGAAATTTGTTTTTGAATTCAGATTTTCGTTAACTAATTATCAAAATTGAAAAATCGAACAGTTTCCTTAAATTTGAATAAACATTTCAATATTTTTGGAAAATTGAAAAAAGAAAATTAATAAACGAGATGATTCAGACTTACGTTACTAGTAGAAACATCAGACTTCGTCGTGTTCTCTGCAGCAAATTCTACCAGGGGGTTTCACTAGGTGTTCCTAATCCGTAGATTGACTTGGTGACGTCGGGTCGTGATTTTCTCTGTTTTTCACAGGTTCTTCTGAACATTGGATTGGGATCCTCCGTCGACAGTTAGAGTGCACAAAGGCTTCGTGTTCTGTTAGACGTTTTCAGATCCTACCGACTGCGCCAGTTTGCTAAATCACTTTCTTGCCAAATTACTTTTTAAAAAAATATTTTATTACTCAAAAATACAAATTTAAATTTATACATTTGAACTTGCAAAGTAACGTTTAACAAAATGAATTAGAGCTAGACTAAATTGTACTGAACTAAACTTTATACAAAGAAAAATAACTATTTATATGTTTCGTTATGCTGACTCAGTGGGAACTATTTACTTCGTTCTTGAACACTTGGGTCAGGACGTGGGTTCTGCTGATGAAGCTTTCTTGGTATAGACTTGTTTTCGTAAACAAGTAACACCTGCTGTTTATGAGAATAGGATGATCTATGTTGTTAACTGATATGTGACACTTTGTTATTGAGATAAGCTTGGCTTTCTGAATAACTGCGTTGGCGGGTGACGGCTGATAGTCTGGGAACTAAGGTTAGCATAACTTGTATGATGAAATAGCTGGTGAGAATAGATATAACATATATATATATATATATATATATATATATATATATATATATATATATATATATATATATATATATATATATATATATATATATATATATATATATTAATTGGACTTCTTTCTTGGGTATAGGTTTATTTGTACAAAATCGAAACAATGGGATTAACCTGAGCCTGAGTTTGACTGTCTTTCGCTGTTGTGGTCTAGGCGGATGTGGTGAACCATCATCCAATGGAGCCATGGTGATGCTGGGTAGTCTTTTACGGCGATACTTACACATTATGTACAAGAGGAGCAGATTGACTAGAAGAACTATCGTGACGATCGTGAACCATGACAGATGTTTATAGACAAAAGGTTGGTTGATTAATTGGTCTAGTTCTTCGGAGTATTGGTCCAATTTGTGCTGGGCAATATTGAGATCTTCTACGTCTACCTTGTTCAGTTTTAGAGGTTTAAGGTCTGGAATGTGAAGCTTCGATGAAATATGTTGGCAGCACTTGTATGGGATTATCACTGGGTGGCTTTTATAAGTAACATTTTGATACTTATCAATGAGTGCTTTGGCGTGAACTCTTGTGCTTCCTATAAAGGCATTACAATAGGGCTGAAGTCTAAGAAGGGAATTGACATTGATGATACTTGTCCTGACCTCTTTTCCTTCACACTTTATTGTAACTGGTAGTGGATCTGACACAATAATCAACCAGAAGTTTTGATCGATGTCTTTAACGTTGTATCCTTTTGCAAGAAGAAGAGATACCTGGCACGTCTTTGGTAAATGGTTTGGTCCTCTAAGTAGGTGAGCTTCGCAAATCGCTTCACTGTCTATCGGGTAGGGTAGAACATCTAAGCAGATCTTTTGGCCTCGTCCTAGTGATTTGCAGCTTCTCAGGTTTTGAAATGAAATATATAACATTGAATCATCGTCCCGCGCAATATATTTTTGTATTATAGGGATTATATGATGAAATTCTATTCGATTATCTAATACGGGTATTGGATAGAGATGATACAAAGTATAGCTTTCAGGGTTTACTAAGGGTATTTTTAGAATAAACACTACTTTAGTATCAGATTGATATGCTTCAAGCTCGATAATCTCAACATACTGGGCAAGCGTTAAAGAGTATACAGGTAGAGGAAGATTATTTTTTCTGAGAGATTGTGAAATTTCTTGAAGGGAACTAATCAGATCTCCCGGGGTTATTATTCAACTCTGCAAGATATTTAGCCTAGCGAATGATATCGCGTTCAGAGCGTCGTTAAGAAAATTTTCTATAAAAGAATAACTCTCCATTAATGATTCACATAAATCTAGAGTTCTTATCTGGGCATGGTAAAATGCGAGGTCGTCGGAAATGTCCATTATCGATTTGTGGATTTCGTTTATGTCTATTTGAAGTTTTTGTATTGACGCGTTAAAGGTTTTTATTACTGAGGTAGTAACCGATATCTTATTTTTGAGGAGATTTTCGATATGTCTTTCGTCTTGAGAGACTTTATCAATGCATTCATTGAAGTACTCACCGTCGGAAGCATCGAGGTTTCCAGTTATGGATTTCCAGACAGTGCCTATACCGTTGAATATTCCGCGCTTCTCCCTGTAACTGTATTTTTTTGTATCCGCGATTATTTCTTTGTATTTTAAATTGACAGTGTCGGATATTTGAGCAGGCTGACATGAGTTTGTATTTCGGATTTGAAAGATAATATTCTGGGCGAGTCAACGTCTACAAAGCCATATAATAATCCTTCTAGGATCTTATCATTATTCGCGATAGCTTCCTTTATGTAAGAAAGATCTTTATACACGAGGAGTGTCCATTTGTCGTTTGACACTTTTACAGAACCTTCTTCGTGGAAGAATATTCCGAGTGTGTTGTTGAAAGGTGTAATCGAAAATTGGGTCAGGCCTACCGAGAAGAGCCCGAGGAATCTGTAAAGAAGAAGAATACTTATTCAAAATAGGGTTTTAGCCTATCGAAGTTGACTTTAGTTGATTGGTTTGTTCCAGGATTAAGAAGGATACCGGAATTTTGAAAAACTTCTGTAATTTCAAAAGAGCCATTAAATTTGTTTTCGGCTTTAGATTTTATTTGTGACTCTTTAATATACACTTTATTTCCGACTTTGTATTCAGAGATACTAGTTACGTGTTTGTCAAACCTGACTTTTGCTTTTTCTTTTTGTCGTTCTGTTTTTGCCCTAGCGATCCCATACGGTTATTAAGGTCTCTTAAGTATTTTGATATTAATTTTTCCTGGTTGTATAAAGTTTCGGGTGGTCTACTTGACGTGTGACCAAAAATAAGTTCAAACGGTGTAAACCCATGAGTTTTATTATTCGTATTGTTGTAGCAGATCACCGCGTAGGGTAAAACATTAAAGGGATGTTCTTTTGGGTTTTCGGCTATATTTGCTCTAATCATTTCTGATAAGGTTGCATGGAACCTTTCAATGGACCCGTTATACTGGGGGTGATTGACACTCGAGAAAGTTAATGTTATGTTAAATAGTTCACAAAGATCTTTGAATAATGAGTTGTCAAATTCGCGCCCATAGTCGCAATGTATTCTTAGGGGCGTACCGAAGTGTTGGAAAAATATTAATAAGGTATTTACAATTGTTGACGCTTTTTTGTCTTCGACTGCGTAAGCCTGTGTGAATTTTGTAAGTTCGTCTCGAATCGTAAGTGCGTAATATCTGGTTGGATATTCGAAGATGTCAATGTTTATCCTTTCAAATGGGGTTTTCGGAGTTTCCGTTATGACGAGAGGCGTACTTAGGTTTTTTCGGCATATTTTTACCTTTTGGCATATTTCGCAGCCTTTTATTAATTTTTCGACGTCTTTTGTTAAATTCGGCCAATTGTACTTTTCTCTTATGCGCCTGACTGTCTCGTTAATTCCCCTATGCAAATTAGTTTTGCCTGAATGGTAGTGTTCTAAAATTTGGGGTATTTCGTCGGCGTCTGGGGTTTTTACAACATTTTGGCAGATTTTAAGTTTTATTTCTTTGTCGGCGAAAATGAATGAGAAAATTTCGAGGATAGGCAGTGCTAGGTTATTTTCCACGTAATACGTTTTGGAAGGGTCGAATTCATTTTGGACCTTAAATAGGACATAGAACAAGTGTTAGGCTACAATTTCCGGATCAAATGATATTGGGATAATAAAGTATTTTCTATCTTTCACGGTTTTGCTAGAGACAATGTTAACGCTCATGTTTTCTTCAAAATAAACGCTTTCTTCCAAGATATCTTCGATTATTTTATAATGCATTTCTTCTAGTTTATTTTGCCAGAAAAAGGTAATAATTAGTTTATGTGGTTTATCTAAAAGCTGTGAATTTGAAAATTCGACTTTGGAATAGTCAGTTATTGATTTGGTTTGGTATAGGTCTACAAACTTGTTTTATTCTTGTGTAATGTACTCGTCGTCTATCTCGACGTCATTGGACTCTGGCTGGTTTTGATTTTTGCTATTATTTTCATTGGCTGCAAAAATGGGGAATTTTGATCGGAAATGTGCGCAATCTTGAAAATAATTAATTTTTATTCGCGGTAGAGCATCTGCATTTTTGTTTATTTTGCCCGGTTTATGTTCTATTTTATAGTTGTATTCTTCTAATTTTAGACGCCATCGCGCAAGTCTGCCTCCGGGATCCTTAATTGAAAACAACCATGTTAACGGCCTGTGATCTGTAATAAGCATAAACTTTCGTCCAAAAAGATAAGGGCGGAAATGCTTTACTGCCCATACAATTGCGAGTAGCTCCCTTTCGATGGTGGAATATTTAGTTTCTGCACTACAGAGGTTCTGGATGCAAAGGGAGACCTTTTCCGACTGGTCCCTGGGACAGCACAGCGCCTATTGCGAATGCGCTTGCGTCTGTGGTAAGGAGGAAAGTGTCTTCAAAATTAGAATAGATTAGAATGGGGTCTGAAATTAGGGCTTTCTTTAATTCTTCAAATGCACTTTTACATTCTGAATCAAAGAAGAATGGGATGTCCTTTTTCAAGAGTTTAGTTAACGGCTTGGATACTTTTGCAAAGTTTGGAATGAATCGGCGGTAATAACCCGCTAATCCCAGAAAAGATTTGATATCCTTTGCGTTTTTTGGTTCTGGTAAATTTTGAATGCATTCCACTTTTGAAGGGTTAGGTTTAACACCATCTTTGGTAACGTTGTGTCCCAGATAGGCAACTTCTTTCCTTAAAAACTCGCACTTATCTGGCTGAATCTTGAGGTTTGCGTTTCGGAGACGCTTAAACACTTCTTTTAGCCGGTCTATATGCTCATGTATGGTGGGAGAGTAGACGATTATGTCGTCCGTATATACAAGGCAACGCTCGTTTTGAATGCCCAAGAGAATGTTGTCCATGACGCGTTGAAACGTGAACGGGGCATTCTTTAGACCGAATGGCATGCGGACAAATTCATAGTGTCCATTGTCAACTGAAAATGCTGTCTTTGGTATGTCATCGGGATTGATCTCAATTTGATGAAAGCCGGACGCGAGATCAAGCGTGGAAAAATATTGACATTTACCAAGTTGGTCCAAAAGGTCTGAAATGTTTGGTAAAGAATATTTATCATCAATACTGAGGTCATTGAGCTTTCTGTAGTCAATAACTACACGCCATTTTTGTTTCCCGGACGCATCAAGTTTTTTGGGTACCACCCATACAGGTGAGGACCACGGTGAAATGGAAGGCCGTATAATTCCCTGGTCTAACATCTTTCCCATCTGTGTTTTCACTTCCTCTTTATGTATCTGAGGATACCCATAAGATTTTGTGAAAACGGGCTTTGCATTATTAGTTTCTATAACATGCTTGATTTCATTGGTGAAAGTTAGTTTATCACCTTCGATGTAAAATATGTCAAAGTATTCTAGACAGTGATTTGTGATAATTTCCCTTTCTTCGGAATTAAGGTGCTCGGTTCTTAACTCGTTTCCAAATATCTGTATTCTGTCGATTTGATCGGCTTCATAATTATCTTGGGTGTTTAGGTTTAGGACATCATTAGGGGTAAATGGTTCGATAAAAAGATCGGAAAAATCGATGGTTTTTGGCATGGCGTTAGCATTTAAAATAGAAGTCATAAATTCACCGCTTTCGTTAACATGTACAATAGCATTTGGTAAACGAACTTTTTCTTTTTCTTGAGACATTAATAGGGCGTCTGTATTTTTTAAGTTACATGTTAATTTAAAAAAATTTTCTGTGCGAGCGTCAATAGAAATTTTGTTGTTTATCTCGTTTTTATCGACATTTTTTTCTGTTGTAATAGCCCCGACTTTATGCAACAAAATCGTTTTAAAGTTCGTTATTAATTTTTTTGATTTAAGATCAATTATACACTCATAATGTTCGAGAAAATCAAGTCCTAAGATTCCATCAAAATCGATATCTAAGTTATAAATGTATACCTTGTGTGGGTTACCTATTTCAAAAGGGACAAGAGCCGATTCAAATATAGACAATTTCTGATTTGTTATTCCCTGAATAGTTCCGTTTTCTGGTGATCTGAGGGGAAACTTTTTCACCGTATTTTCTTTAAAAATGGATATCCCTGCTCCGGTGTCAATTAAAAGTTTGAAAGTATTTGAGGCATCGTTAATATAGTACAGGTTCTTGGGGTTGACAGTAAGAAACGGGTTTAAAGGAACGCTTGTTCCGGAAAATTCACATTGGGGTCCAAATCGTCTAAATTCATTGTCTGAATCTGACTCTGCAGTTCCGACACCGAGTTGTTCGATTGGGTAGTGCTCTCCGGAGGATGGTTTTTGTAAAGAGGAGGTGGAAAATTTTGGAAATCTGAGTTGTCAAATTGTTCGAATTGTGTTTGTTCGTTTTCAGTATAATATTCTTGGTATTCCAAGTTGCTATCATCTTGAGAATATTCGTCATAATATTGTGGTCCTTCGTAAGATTGGTAATCATAATTTACATGGTGAGCTCTTTGTTGATTCGGAGAGAAATTCGAATTTCTTTGCATTAGAGATGGACGAGATGCAGCATGACTTTGTTGGGTAGCTGCAGGTTGTTTATATTGAGACGAAAATGTGTTGGGTCTATTTTGCTGTGAAAAATGAGGCACTTGGCTAGAAGAAGGAAACTGCCTTTGATAATTTATGTTACCATTATTTTGAGAATAACTAGGATGAGACATTGATTGGGAACGGCATTCTGCAGCTATGTGGCAGTTGCGTCCACATTTCAGACATTTTATAACTTGTGGTAATTGTTTCCTAATTGGTTGGGGAGGTTTCGGAGAAATTTGTTTATTTATTTTTTGAGTTTCGAAATATGAGAGCTGTAGTTCACGCCTAATGCGGGAGTGAGCTTCTAAAAGATCTCTTGGATTACCTGCACGAATAGTTTGGCATAGGCGAGGTTCTAGTCCAGTTAAAAGAGTATTTAGGCTCATTGTCTCAATTAGTTTGCTTTAGGCAGCTTTTTGATCATTACTTAGGTTGGAAGCTTTCTGAATACTTGAGAGCATTTTTGCATTCAAAACCTGTAAGCGATTGTAAAATGTAAGAGCGGACTCGCCAGGTACTTGGCGGAGCCTTTGAAGGTCTTGTATAAGAGACGATAGGTCCCTCGAGTCGCCAAAATGAAGGTTTAAGAGTTATTTAATCTCGCAATATGTTGCAGGGTTTCTTGAATTTACTAATTGCGCGGCTCTACATTTAAGTTTGTTTTTAATGTGAATCGTTAATAACAGTTTTTGGTCAGTTGTTGCCATTTGATTAGCACAATCGCACGCGTTTAAAAAGGTACCCAAGCAGATTTGATCGCCTTCAAAATCAGGCACTATAGAAAATATTTCGGAAAGCCTGTAAGGCTCAATTTCTACCTCAGCACCTTGTATCGGTTGCTGGGTAGGTGGCTGAGCTTGTTGGGTTTGTTGAGCTTGTTGAGATTGTTGGGAACGTGTCTCGGGCATTTTGCTAAATACTATTTGTTTTTAATTTTCAAAATATAAATTGGGGGAAAACAAAATATTAGGCAAGTATTGGAGAAAGAAAATTAGCATATAAAATTCACCTTTCTTTTTTTTTAATTTATAAAACTAAAATCAAGGAGTATGTAGAAAAATGACGTATAGAAAATCGAACAGAAACAGAATAAAAATAAGATACAACACTTAAACGGGATAATTCAATGTCACTTACGTTAGCAGGAGCATTTGTCGTTTTATTCTCTCAGGGCTGCCAGGGGTTTCACTATGTGTTTCTTCCGCAGGTATCTTCGAGTGAAGACGCCTTAAATGTGGTTCTTTTCTTCGTTAAGGGATTGAATCCGCCGTCAACAGTTAGGTCTTCCTTGTTCTGCCGACGTTAGACGAATCCTACCGACTGCGCCAAATTGTTACTCTATTAATTAAAAAATTCACTTTTTTAAAAAATTTATTATTTAACTTTGAAATTACTTTATACAATATCGGAACTTAAACTGGCATAAAAACGGTATATAATATGAACTGACTAATATTTACAATTCGGAGCGTTTTATATGTTTTAAAATGCTGATGCGGCAACTTCCAGCTGTGGGAATTGCAACTCGAAGGTACTGCTTACAATGCATTCCTTGAAATGTTGAAATTGCTACATCCGATACCGTGTGACCGAAGGTCATTGCCTACACGTGGCTATAAACGGATATAACATATATATATTTATATATATATACAGGGTTATTCACGCAACCCGTTCAATAAAAGTTTTTGATGATGCCATTTAGATAAAAATTTCAAATTTTGGGATTAGGGTAAGGTCAAAGGGTTCTTCTTTTTTGAAATATTTTCAACTTCCTGTCACTTCCGGTTTAACCGGAAGTTGGTATCAACTTGATTATTTTAAATAGAACACCCTGTATTTTATTTATATATATCTATATATACATATGTATAAATATATATATATATAAATATATATATATTTATATATATATACATATATATATATATATATATATATATATATATATATATATATATATATATATATATATATATATATATATATATATATATATATATATATATATATATATATATATATATATATATATATATATATATATATATATATATATATATATATATATATATATATATAGAGGGTTATTCACGCAACCCGTTCATTAAAAGTTTTTGATGATGCCATTTAGATAAAAATTTCAAATTTTGGGATTAGGGTAAGGTCAAGAGATTCTTCTTTTTTGAAATATTTTCAACTTCCTGTCACTTCCGGTTTAACCGGAAGTTGGTATCAACTTGCTTATTTTAAATAGAACACCCTGTATTTTGTGATATTTTTGGATTTTACGGAGAATTTTAGTGCTATTTTATATAGCATGTCTTATACCTAGGTTCAAGCGTTCTTAAGATATTTGACCTTGAACCGAAAATGAGCCTTCGGGGTACTAAATTTTAAAATCTCATATTTTTGTAAGTTTTGAAGATATAATCTTCATATTTTGCAGACCATCGGTAAATAATCTTAGGTTTCTATTTTTTTTATCGAATTTGTCTATTTTTATACAGGGTGTCCTAAATTCAGCGGCAAACATTCACATTTTCAAAGCTGCTAAAGTCCGTTTTTTTAAATTGGACACCCTATAACTTTATGCACTATCAAATGTAGAATTTCCTTTTCTATCGAACTGTATTAAGGTTCCCTATACCTATTCGTAACCATTTTCGAAATAATTGGGTTTTATAAAAATATCGTATGTATTTGCTTAAATGTTTACATCTTCCAATGGTGAGCCATGGATAAACAATTGAGACCCAATATCCAATATGACAGATGATTAGTATGCGTTATTTATCGAAAGCTGTCAGTGATAAACTAAATCTTCTAAATCGAAATGGAAGAATACTCAAACGCTGATATTCTCAATCTATTTTATATTCATGGAGAATGTTATAAAATTTTGGAGAGAACGTATCGTGTGTTTAATGAACGCCACCCTGATTTGCCGCCAATGAACAGGTCAAAATTCCAGAGGATTGAAACGAACTTTTTGCGTTTTGGCAAGGTTAAAGTTACACAAAATGTTCCGAAACCAGTGACAAGTGCCGAGGATAACGTAATAAACACATTAGTTTATTTCCACGCAAACCCGCAAAGTTCAATACCGTCTGCAGAAAACGATTTGGGAATTTCTTCTTCATCTGTCCAAAGAATCTTGAGCGAACATCATATGCACCCTTATTCCTTCCAAAACGTGCAAGCCTTGAGACCTGGTGATGACGTCCGACGAGTAGAATTTTGCGAATTCATGTTTTTGAAATTTCAACAGGACCCTCAATTCCTTTCAAAAATATTTTGGACCGATGAAGCGAAATTTTCTAGAGAAGGAATAACAAATAGAAGAAACGAACATTTCTGGGCAACAGAAAATCCGCACGCTTTACGCGAAACGCGTTCTCAAGAGAGGTTTAGCTTCAATGTTTTCGGTATAGTATTAAATGATCAGGTGCGGTACTGTATTTATGAAGACAATTTAAACAGTGATAAGTATTTGGAAATTCTACGAGGGACGGTTTCTGAAATTATAGAAGAAATTCCTATTGGGCTGCGAAATTGTTGGTATCAATTAGATGGGGCATCAGCACATAATTCCGCTGCAGTTTATCTCCAATTATCTCGAATTTTTGAAAATTGCTGGATTGGTCCCAATGGCCCTTGCAGATGGCCCCCGCGATCGCCTGATTTAACACCCCTAGACTTTTATTTATGGGGATTTATCAAAGGTAAAGTCTATGCTTCCCCAGTAAATAACCAACAAGATTTACTGGACAGGATACGAACAGCTTTTGCCGAATTAGAAAACGGACAAATTCGACGGGCCACAGCAACTGTACAAAGAAGAATTGAAATGTGTCTTCAAATGAACGGACAGCATATAGAACATTTGTTATAATTTTATTATTTTATTTATTCATTGTTGATTATTAGATTGCTATAATTTTTAAGTTCACTAAAACAAGGTTAGAACACTTTCGAAAAGATATGGTTAAAAATAATGTAAACAATTTATTACATTTTTTATAACTTTAACTTTTCCGAAACGAAAAAATTTCGTTTCAATCCTCTTCAATTTTCTCTTGTTCGTTGACGCTAAATGAGGATGTTTTTCATTAAAAACATGGCACGTTCTCTCCAATATTTTGTAACATTCTCCGCGAATATAAAATAAATTGAGAATATCAGCTTTTGGGTGTTAATTTATTTTAATTTAAAAGTTTCAAATCAGCTGTCATGTTGAATAGAAAAGCACAACAATTGTTTTTCCATGGCTTACTACGGGAAGGTGTAAGCATTTAGCAAATACATATGATGGTTTAATAAAAACCTGATTATTTCGAAAATGGTTACGAATAGGTATAGGGATTAATACAGTTCGATAGAAAATTAAATTCTACACTTGATAGTACATAAAGTTATAGGGTGTCCCATTTAAAAAAACGGACTTTAGCGGCTTTGAAAATCTGAATGTTTGCCGCTGAATTTAGGACACCCTGTATAAAAATAGACAAACTCAATATAAAAAATAGAAACCTAAGATTATTTACCGACCGTCTGCAAAATATGAAGATTATATCTTCAAAACTTACAAAAATATGAGATTTTAAAATTTGGTATCCCGAAGGCATATTTTTGGTTCAAAGTCAAGTATCTTATAGGATATGCTACATAAAATAGCATTAAAATTCTCCGTAGAATCCAAAAATATCATAAAATACAGGGTGTTCTATTTAAAATAAGCAAGTTGATACCAACTTCCGGTTAAACCGGAAGTGACAGGAAGTTGAAAATATTTCAAAAAAGAAGTACCCCTTGACCTTACCTTAATCCCAAAATTTGAAATTTTTATCCAAATGGCATCATTAAAAGCTTTTAATGAACGGCTTGCGTGAATAACCTTGTATATATATATATATATATATATATATATATATATATATATATATATATATAGGTTATTCATTATATATATATATATATATATATATATATATATATATATATATATATATATATATATATATATATATATATATATATATATATATATATATATATATATATATATATATATATATATATATATATATATATATATATATATATATATATATATATATATATATATATATATATATATATATATATATATATATATATATATATATATATATATATATATATATATATATATATATATATATATATATATATATATATATATATATATATATATATATATATATATATATATATATATATATATATATATATATATATATATATATATATATATATATATATATATATATATCGTAGTAGCTTCGCCTATCTGCCAGGAGTAAATCAATATTACATTTTTTAAATATTATAGATAAATAGATAGTTATGTGAAAAATACCTATTCGGCTCTGTAAATGTTACTTCTAGATATAAAGCAAAAAAAATGTAGTTTTCCTACAACCACTTTTTTACAAAATACTGGTAACTTGTAGAGAATGAAGAGTATTTTTCAATTCGACAGTATTTGAAATATAGTAGATAGTTCAACTTATTTCGTTTAGAATCAAAGCAATCACAAAAGTTTTTCAACACTTGTGTTCAAGTAATGTTTTCAACACCAGAGTTGAAATGTAAATACAAATTAAATTCCTTAAGTAAAAGTAATGTGTGTAGTTAAACTAGCGCGAAAATTAACACACAAAACCACACCAGAGACACCAACAGGAGCAAAACCGACATTTGTGGTTACCAAGAGAACATCCGAAATCTTCGCCGGAGTGATACTCTATTACAACGAAGCAGCATATAGAAACCTGTGGCGAAACTCATAAAACAAGAGTAATTAAATCGAAAGTAGGAAAAGATGAACGATACAAAATCTATTATATAGTAGTAAAAAGATTTTTTTGGGATCACAGCGAACCAATGTAATTTGGCCAACTTTAGTTACGTGTTCCTGGCTTAAGGTCTTCATTAGTACAGTCAACAATGTTGAGAGATGAATAGAACTAGCGCTAAAATTAATATACAAAACCACATCAGAGTCACTAACAGGAAACCGACATTTTTGTTTACCAAGAGAATATACATTTATAATATGGCCAGTGTTATCCTGGTGTGTGTTACGTTTTCAAATAAGAAAGGTAGTAATCCAACTCCACCAAAGGAGAATGATAAAGAGCCACCATAAATTAGTGTTACTCTTTCCTACATACATGGCACTACAGACAAAATAGGACGATTACTTCGGCGGTCCAACATACGTACAATATTCAATACACATAAGAAGATTGGACACCGTACCTTTCCAAACAGAAGGATTATATAAAATACCTTGCTCCTGTGGAGAAGTGTATGTGGGAGAAACAGGACGCTCAATATCAATTAGACTTAAGGAACATAAACGATGTATTAAAAAGAAACAAATTGTTCAATCTGCTGTAGCTGAACTTTAATCTCGACCATTAGTGGTTTTTTTAATTTTTGTCGACTACAACTACGGCTAAGATTTGAATAATACTCGACATTATCCGACCTACGGTTTTCACATATTTTTTTAACGTACTGTTAAAAAACACGATAAAAAATATTTGCTAGAGTGGCAAGTTTATTTGGTAGAGTACCTAAATAAACTGCTGGACAGACATATGCACGCAAAATTTAAGTTTTTATATATTTAAAATGAACTGAGATATTAAGTTGCGGGCTTGTCTAGCACTAAGTATGAAGTTTATGCCCTAGAAAAGCATAACTCTGGCGGACTTCATCAAATCTGCTTTACAGTAATATGTAACGACTCTTAAATATTAAAAAAAACAATTTTAGTTATTTTTTAATTTCTCTTTCGTTTTAATATACAAGGTGTTTGTTTTCAACAAATTGTAAATGTTTTAACATGTTTTTTCATCTTATACATGTATTAAGCATTTTTTTCTTGCATCAATTATTATCAAGAGTAACGCCTCTAAATATTTACACATGACTGTTTACTACCGTGGGAAAAGGGAAGTATTTGTTTAAACTAACTTTCATGTTACGTCAAACGCCAATTCGTTCAGAACAATTAAATTTTGTATACGTTTAAGTACTAGACCTTTATGCCGAAAATTTTTTATCATTTAAATTTCCTTTATTCTTGAACTTTCTAATAACTTTTTGGTTTTACTTTGTTTATTGAATTTCTTCACAACTCGCTATATTAAATATTGGTTCAATTTTGGATATTGGAGACAAAAATGTCAAAATGAAAGATGTAGGGTCTTCTACGTATCTTCTTAGAAAAATGGTATGTAAGTATGTATGGGTATAGGATAACTTAAAAATACATAGCTGACCCAACAGGATTTTTCTAAAGAAACACCCTGTATGTTATAATACTTTTATCATGTGAATTTTTTCGTGCTAACTATAGATATACTAAGATTGATACCTTTATCTTCAAAGATTCTCGAGAAGTTTAACAAAAATCGTAATATATAGGACAATATATTTCGATTGATTCCACTATGTAAATTTCTTGAGAGTATATTTATAATCAGCAAGTATAAAACTATTTAATACACCTGAAAGATACAAATATACATAAATAAAAGTTGAGTTTGCTACATATTTTTGACACATCCTGTATGCATAAATACTAATTTTAACCAGTTTGCTATTATAATGTTCATTATATATTTTTTCCATTCACTATTTAAAAGTTACATAATCTATTTTAACATTTTTATTCCTTTCCAAAGTTAGGGGGGAATTTTTAAAAACGAAAGTGTATTGCTTGAATAGATTGTTTTGTTCTAATTATGCCCCTTCAGTAACTTCTTCGCTTTTGTAAAAAGCTTAAATTGTTTAGGCGTCAGATGTCGTTAAAATAACACTTGTTTTTGAACTTTCTTTTTTTTTAAGAATGAAGAAAAAATATTTTCGAAAGTTTGATCCTACCCATTTTTAACATGATTAGGAATACCGCAAAAATAAAAGTTAGCTGAGAATTTCAAATAATTATTTTTTAATTTTTTCGGCAGTTACCGTGTTTCAAACGACACAGGGAGATTCAAAAAAAAAATATTTTAATACTAATGGACCATAAACTAAAAATAATACACCCACATTTTTTTATACTTTTCGATAGCTCCAAGTGTTAAAACATATCAAATTTCAAAAATGTATCTGAAACTGTTTCTAAGATATGGCGACTAAAAGGTAAGAAGTGCGTTTTTCGACAAATATGAGTAATTATGCCCCATATAACACAAGCTGTATGTAGACCATAACCTTGGGGCTATATATACCACTCTTGACCTATTATTTCACTTTATATAAGTTACATCTAATTCTAAAAATCTCATTTAAAAAAATTTAGCTGTTTAAACGTCAAGAAGACTAGACTTTTTTGACTGCCGCCATTTTTTTTCTAAAATAAATTAGGTGACTAAAAGTTACATGGAACTGTGAATTTAAAATTTTTGAGTAGTTTAGAAGTTATGGGAAATGACAGTTTTTTGCTGTCAAAATATTTTTTACGCCACAAAAAGTAGCATGGAAATGTAAAAAGCGAATTTAAAAATTTTGAATTGTTTAGAAGTTATGGAAAAAAGAATGTTTTTTGACAGCTGATACATTTTTTTGAGTTTTAAAAAAAATTTTTAATAAATTACGCCTTTCTATTATCGAAAAATTCAAGTCGATACTTGGAATCTTCTAAAAGTTTAAGATAAAAAAAATGAAAATGCACGGCTGCAAAAACAAAATTTTGTCTATTTAGTACCCAAATCAAAGTGTTTCAGTATGGAAAAAATTACAGTTTTTTAACCAGAATTTATAACAAAATACTCTATATGCCATTGTTTGTATGTATGTAAAACATATGTTTTACTTGTTTACTGAAAACCTGCCAAAAAATCTCAGCAAAAAAAGTTTAGACTTTTTTAAAATCATAATATCCTATCTACTACCAAAAACTCCAAATCAATACTGATAATTTTATAAAAGTTCTAGTAAAAAAACTGAAGAATTCACAGCTTCGAAAACAAAATTTCCCCAGTTTATTACGCATATCTCGGAAATCGATCTCTTATATCGAGATATTTCACTAGGAAAAAGAATTACAGCTCTTAAATCAGAATTTCTAAAAAACGAAAACGTCCTATATACACTGTATAATATATTATTGGCTTTATGACTTATCGGAACAGTACAGTTAAGAAATACATTAATTTTTACAGTCCTTACGTTAAACATATACCATAAAAGCACACAAAGTCTAAAACATCTGAGCCTGTAAACTGAACACTTGCCAAAGTGTCAAAAAATCCCGGCCATCTATACCCATACTATACCCCATACTATCCAATTACAGGCAAGCATTTCGCAGCTTCAGCTGATCCAAAAATAGTAATCGAGCAGCATTTAAATGAATGTCGACATTACTCATAAATAGGGAATGACAGCAAATTTTCTAAAACATATTTTACAAATTTAGAAAAAGTATTGCACCCCAAATTGTGACTATTTTCCTAAAAATATCTAAATCTTATCATGATATTCTTAAAAACACCAAAAAAAAAGGTTTTTGAAGATCATTAAATAAAATTTACCTACCCATTAGTTTTGACAGCGGCTGTAACCACACCGTATTTGATTGAAATTTAAAGCAATTTAATGCTATGCCCTTGTTTTACAAATTACAAGAAAAAGTGTGCTAATATTTGCATATTTTTTTTTAGTCATATTTTTGAATATTTAGGAACGCCGTAGAAACAAATGCTAAATTTGGAGTTGTATAAAATAGATGTCGGTATATAAAATGTTTTTCTGACGTCTAGAATATTTTTCGTTTTTGTCGAAAACTTGAACCGTTTGGCCACCAGAGGGCATTCAATGGACCTTTTTTTTTTCGGTCTTTGATCGCGCCCATTTTCAATAGGGTTTATAAGACCATAAAAAGGAACGTTTGTTAAATGTTTCAAATCGATATTTCAATTTTTCCGATAGTTATCATAGGGAATTCTGGTATCGTTCGAGAGTCCCGAGTGTGCTTTAGAAATGCACCAAATTTCAAAAGTTTATCTTAAATTGTTTTTGAGATATACCAACGGAAATATGCAGAAAGAATGGTTTGATACTACGATGAATACGGAATTTTGAGAAAATGACAAGGACAATATAACATTCGAGTGTTATAACAAGACTTATTCACCCTGCGACTAGACAGACTGATATTGTGGCTATAGGATTCTAATAATATCCAAATTTCTTAAATGTAGAAATCTGACGCGCAGCAATGAGTCCTTATACACTCATTTTCTTTTATATTCCCCTCCTGAAATCCAGGACAGGCATCTGTATGCAAACACGAAATAACACTTTTTTTGACTTGCATTCAGTCAAACTACAAAAGTCAAGAAATTCTCACTTCTCACGGTTTTCTTTTCCCTAGGCCTACTGATCTACAAGATTTACAAATTCTATTTTAGGAAAATCTACCTGATTTTTTTTATATTATCATAATGTTTACCATAGTAGCCTATGTAGGATTTGATCTGTTATTTATTATGATCACTTTGTAGCTAAAGACTATTCAAGACCTACTTCATGTTAAAGTTAAAATACCACAGTCATATTTAGTGAAAGTTGAGAAAGAATAGGATACTAAAATCATTATCACCTAAAACAATATACTGATTTCTTCAATAGAGAAAAGTTAGAAAGTTTTATATATTGTATTTGCCTATATTACAGGCCATTTAAGAAAAAAGTCGATTCAAGGGTCATAGTGTCGCTAAAAGTTTAAAGTATTAAAAAATATAAAACACTTTAAAAACTTTAATACTAATTGAGTAAAATATCTGTGCAGAATATTGTCTTTCCTCTTTAAATGTCTAATATTTTAATCGCAGCTCAACCTTTAACGCAAAATTCAAAAAATTCTACCTGGCCAGATTTTTTCCAACATCGTGCACGATTTGCTGCGAGTTAGTAAAATAAGGGCACAAATTGCCCCGCAGGATTATAATTAAGTGGCAACCCGGGTGATGTTTCACCGCCCGCCGCGGGCAGATTTGTCCGTGACCGCGACTGCCAATCGGTACTTATGTTTAAATTAAAGGATCCAAACAACCTCATGTATCCGATGATACCCAGTTTAACTACCCAGTGTTATTATCTAATGAAAATTGAAAAGATATTTTTTAGAATTTCAGTTGATTATAGATATTCCAGATAGTATCAGAATATTTCAAAATGACTCCTGTATGAAACTGCGGGGTATTTAAAAGATTTAATGTTGTTCATTCGTTGTCATAACTAACATCAACACTTACAATAAAGACAATAAATAAAACAAAGTGATCAAAAAAGCATAGAAAGTTTAAAGATGTTACTTAAAGGAAACTTAGGATGAACGACAGTAGTTTCGATGAAACTGAAACAAAATTAGGCTAGGACAATAATCAAAACCTAAAGGTAATCCAGCGGACATCATAACACTGCAAAAAACCTGATATTATCGGGTCCTGTAACGGTCTGATGAAGTTGCCATTACTTCATCTATGTCGCACGTCGAAACGATATGATTTTCTCGGTCGGTCAGATTATTTTACCTGATCGCTATAATAAATGGGGTTGTGTGTAGCCCGCCTTATTTCTGTGATGACAAACATGCACAAATTCATTAATAGATGCACTAGTACCTACCATCTGTAACAGAAGTTCGGGATAAAGTAGGTTGTCCATAGACACTTCATAAAGCTACCAAGGCTGACGTTACAGTTGACTTTTCCTAACTTATAGAGTTTATTATTTCTTCAAAATCCCCATACTCAAGCATAGTCATTCTTTCACCTACGAAGATCTACTAACAGACTTTTGAAGGAGCAGCGATAGACTCTGCTGTCACCTTAAAACCCTTGGTCGATCGTCGTCGACGGTTTGGCCAACCATGTTTTGATATTTTTGATAAAAGTTACAAGAAACTAGTAAAATATTTATATTCGAACGTAAATAAGTAGAAAAATATTACTATTACTTGCATTTTTATTTGACGATCTGCTATTTTTTTTTAGTTTAGTTTAGGCTTGACTAATTAGGCATTCACAGTACACTCGGTCATCAAACGCTATTGCCATTACGTGAAGAGTTTAATTAAATTATTAAGAATAATATAATGAAAACTAAATTGATCTTGTCAGTTGTTCTATATTCCGGTAGCTATGAGATAATTTGTAAGCACCATAAAATATATATTTTTTGAAATAAAATAACGTTTATTATTATTAATTGTTTTACAATGTCCCATGATGACATTATGTTCGCTGTCAATGACCTTTTGCCATATTTTCAAGTAGGTACAAACAAAGTCGTTTGCATGTAATAGAATTGCTCATGACCAAACGATGGCCAATACTAAATAAATAAAAACAAATAGCTGCAGTTGACCTAACATTTATTTCTATCTTCAAAAACGGAATCTCATAGTTCATCATCGGCCATACGTAGAATATCTTTTAGAGTAGAACATGTTACATGTTAATTTGCTCGGGTAGTAAGGTCAATTTAGCCATTGGTGCGACATCTGATATTTCGACGTGGCATCGGCTAATTTGGTCTACCTGGGTAAAGCCTGATTTAGTATTTTAAAATAGGGGTAGTTAAAAAAGTGATTGTGCTTATGTATTTTTTAATAAAAATGAAAATAATGAAAAAAGAGGTCAAATCAATAGAAAAATAAAATTAAAAAATGACATATCTTTTAACTTTTTTTAAATTTTATTTAGTTTTCTTTTTAACAATTAATCAAAACAATTACGTCTCCTTTTAGGAACGCTCGAGTTTACTTTTTTAACTTTTACTATTATTTTCTTCTCTTTTTTAGTGTTATTTTTTTTATTGGAAATAGAATAAATCCAATTATATTTTGTTTTCTTTATCGAAAAGGAAGTTTCAATGTTAATAAAGGCTGATGCTGATTTATGTGAATATTTTGATACCCCCCACCTCCACATATCAGGCTTTATTTGGCCAGGATCTGTAGTTTCAATGGGCAAGTTTTTTTTGTTGCTTATTTAGGTAGCTATTTTAAATCGCTACATTGGATTCGAATGGAATTTACTTCTTGTGCAATATTTATAGACAATTTTATTAGACCTTCTTGATTTTGTTTCGTCATACTTGAATGACATCAAAATGTTATCAGTTAATTCCTAAACCGTTCTCTTTTATATTGAACCAGTCCGCCATGTCGGATATCACCGAAATCTTATTAGTTTATCCCTATATTACAATTGATTTTTGTGCTTAATTTAAAGTCAGTTAGAGAAGTGGTCTGTTACATTTTTTTTTCCCTAGATGCCAAAATACATGTTTCCTCAATTCTGTCGGTCCCTTTGTCTGTCTGTGTGTCTGTATGTCGGTCTGATCGCTGCATAGCTAAAAAAATTACTTATCCGATTGACTCATGATTGGGTTATTTTGGGAGGAAATGGTTATATTTTGTTAAAAATCCAAAATGGTGAAACAAAATGGCGACCTAATTAAATGTTAAAAAATGTTTACTACTACTTATTCAATTTACCTCACTTTTTACTAAAAAAAATAATTATCAAATTTGCTTCAAAGTTTGCATAAATATCCAGTGTTATATAGGAATAAACTGGTAACATTTTGGTACGAATCCAAGATAGACCAACAAAATAGCGAAATGAAAAAAAGAGAAGCCTGAAAAACTACTTATTAGATTGATTTCAAATTTTGTGCAAGAATTAAATGTGATAAAGAGATAAACTTAAAATTCTGGCAAGAATTCAAGATGGCGGAACCAAATAGCGGTTAAATAAAATGTCTAAAAAATCAACGTAAAAAACCTCTTTATTCAACTAACTTCAAATTTTGCATAAAAATTAGATGTGATATAGAGATACATTTGTAAAATGTGGGTACGAATTCAACATGATGGAACAAAATGGCTGTATAATCAAATGTGATATAGGTAAAAACTGAAAAAATATTGGTACGAATCCAATATTGTGGAATTAAATAGCGCCGTATAAAAATATTTGAGAAAAATATATATTAGAAATGAAATATATTTGGACAATGAAATATTGTATTTCATTTTTTTAATCGATACACATCCCAATCAATTTTGGGCACACAATTTTAGAATTCACACTTTCGTAAACGGGGGCTCATTATAAACTTAATTTTTTAAATCTGAATCTGATGTCTTCTTTGCTTTTTTTCAAAGTATTCGATCTCTTAAAACCAACAAATTTAAAGTAATTCAATTACTATTATCAATTCGGCGAAATCCTGGTTTTATTCTGAGTCTCAAACGCATTGTCTTATGCCAGAAATGTTCAGTAGTTAAATATAATATATCATACAAATTTGTACTTACTTGCTCTAGTCGGCAAAACATCTAACCACCTTTCATTCATAGACTTATGGTACTATCAATGGAAAAATATTCCTCTAGGCGTTTTTAATGTGTTCTTTTCATTGTTTCGTAACTTAAAGTTGGATTTTGCTAACTGCTAATTTTCATTAAAAAAAATGCATTCAAACGTATTTCGTAAACTTTCTTGACGTCAGAAGGACTCAAGCTTTAAGTAAGTAATGTCCAGCTAACACGAGTACATTTGTCCCCGTACATTTAACTTACAAGGGAAAATACTGTATAAGAAATCCTAAAAGAGATCCGTTTTTTTCACTTGCTGCAACCTATGCAACCTACCTCTAAATGCTAAATGTACAATAAGATGGGCAGATACCGAGAAACGAGAAATTTTGCACGGTCATCTAGCGTTCTAACGCAGATAAGTCGGTGATGTAAATAGCCCGGATCTTAAAAGTCTCGAGTGTATTGATAGAAATCAACGAAGAGAATGACTTGCTATTCCCTCGTCGAGTGTTTAGAGTGATATGTTTTCAAATGTACCGAATAACTCACCACTAGGGGTGGGTGGATCTTGAGATGCTTTTTTATTTTCAGAATGTTTTAGCTTCTTACTTATAACCATTTACCTCTAAAACATGATATGATATGAAAATTTCGTATAAATTTCGTTTTTCTTTTGGTTCTTTTCGTAAAATGGAGTTAGGAATAAATCTAAAACCTACATTTACAGGTCAGGATAAACTAGCACGTGATTTTGCGGGGATTCACGATCAAATTTCTGTGGGGCCCACTTGCGGCGGGGACCCCGCGAGGTAAGGACAAGAGGGGAATGGGAGGCCAACACCTCGCACGACTCAGTTAGAAGCTCCTAAATACTTAAAGCGCTAGGCCCCATAAATGTATAGACTTTTAAAAAACATATTTTTTGTTAATTGTCTATGGTTGGTTTAAAAAGGTATTATATTTTTTCGTAGAACCGTAATAAAACATTTGTATGGTCATTGTGATCTAGAAATGACACACTTTTTCAAACTACTATGATGAACGGGTAATCTTATGCACTAGTGCCTAAGCCCGATACTCACTACGCAAGATGCGATGCGTCAGTGTTATTCGGTAATCCAATTCGACAATTCATGGGCACTAACAAACTGATGCATATATAATACACGTAATTAACAATATTATTGTAAATGCATTAACATAAAAGTATGTCAAAACATGAGTTCAAATCTTAATATCATATGCGAAGAAAACAACTACACTACCCAAAAGATTTGTAAAGCGTTGCATCAAATTGACGCATCAAAGCATAGTGAGGAGCAGGCTTAATAGTAAAACTATTAGGCCCGTAATGTGTGATAACCATTGGGTTATGGTTATTTACTATGGTTTCTAGATTTGAGAAGGTGAACTTTTATTTGAATCTATAGCTACTAACCCAAAATTTGTGTTCACCACATATTGTGAAACTGGCCCTTAGTGACCAATTAAATAGAGCTGTCATTTTATTTATGATATGTTTTACTTATTGCCGCTTTACCATATTTTTAAAATATTTAAACGGTGTTACAAAGAAACTTTGGATGCAATTTTTCGTAATTAAACTAAAACATACAATTTTAGCTTCCCAGAATGTTTGCTAATTCTTCGAGCACTTATTTTTATGTCACCATGATTTGATATATTTGTCAGTCCAATGAGACTTATCTAAAAGTGTTAAAACATTAATAAAACAAAACTTGCAAGTAACTTAAATTATCACGTCCTTCTGACGTACTATTTTTGAAGTAGGTTTTTATTGTCTTTAAAGTTAAGAAAGATTGTTCATCTGATGCAATAGATACTGATAGAGTTGCTAGTATTTGATGCAACTAAATAATATTTGGAAAATATCCTTGTTGCATAAACAACGTGGCCATATTGGTTTCTGACTCATTTTGAGTATTTTTTGTTCTCAAATGGAAAAGATCTTCACAGAGTGAAGCTAAATTAGCTTCGTCATGCTTAATTAAAAGTCTTAAATTGTCTTTGTGGTTTCTAGTTCAGAATAGTAGGCAAAAAGAGAGTTGAGTGATTTTAGTAAATCTAAATGAATAAAAAAAGTTATACAGAAATATAGAGATATACGTGACTCCCTTGGAAGTTAACTGAGAGTTACTGATACTTGATAAATTGTGAAACTTTAACAGGTTGTATATTATTTTCATGTGTTGTATACTATTCATATCTTAACGAAACTTTTATATATGTCTTCAAATTTTTCTGTGAAATTAAAAGGCATTTTTAAGTTTTTGCTGGTAGCATCTGAAGTCAAAACTAACACCTCTTTTAAATCAATGGTAACTTTCTGTAGATAGAAAGACAAAAAACCAAAAACTAGGCAAACTAATAATAGGGACAATGGAAATATTCTCAGATGAATAGACGATTTTAAAAAGGTAGATTCTCTGTATAAAACAATATGTTACTGTGTCTTCATTTAATATATTATTTTCGAAAATTAATACTTTGACCATCAAAATAACTTGCATTTTCTGGTTCTCATTTATGATACGACACAATCTTTCGGTCTGACCGGAAATATAAAAAATCTGGATGATAGATAAACCAGAAGTTTGTCATAAAAAGCAAGTACAATTTTGCTTAGGCACTAGTCTAAATGTCAGCTGCTTTTCACGAACTTTACTAAAATACACTTCTGATAAAGTATGTCCTAGTTAGGGAGTAAACTAGAAAGTATGTCTGAATTAAGTTTTTAAAGGAATATAAAGGTAGAACATTGTAGATTAAAAACAGAGTTCATAGATTGTTCGGGAGAGACAGTGGCGGCTCGTGGTGAATCAAATTGGGAGGTCAATAACAAATTTAAAAATAGGCATAGTTAAAATAAAAAATAAATATCTTATTTTTAAACTGAGCTTTAAATTTTCTTGAAGTTCAGGTCTACTCTTCGATCTTTAGAATTGGAAAAATGCTGAATGACACGTTTTTTAAAATCGCACGCACATTCCTTTTATAAACGATTTCTCGATAATTAACATTGCTAAAGCGGATAGTCTATCTTGGCCCAACTCCGCAACAAAATTTATAAGCCCTCGAAAAACCCCTGGATTTTCAGATAATGCCGTTTCATCACGACCACGTAGTGTCAGCTCGAATGCCTCACAAAATTGTACACAATCTATAATTTTTGTTTAAAATATGTCGATTTTTGGACATTGTCACTAAAATCTCTAAGGGATTTTCTATAAGCTGTGTCTAGCTGAGTGCGAATATCAACACTTCCGATCGTAGCATAGTTCACCGAACGTTTCATGTGATCTGCAGAAAACGCATGTTTTTTATATTTTTTCTTTTAAGTGTTTTAAGTCTTTAACACCAGTTTTGCACCCTAATGAGTCCGACGAGTCCTTAGAAAACAAACATAACAGTAAAATGAGTTAGAGACTTCACAACCACATATCCAGTTAGCTAAATCGTACATACTTTTGCGAAAGTTTCGACGAACCACTATATTTTTATCTTTACTAGTTTGTCGTATATTAAGATCTGGCAAATTGCGACCACTTACCTTGAATTCGGTTATTTTCTCAAAATTAAGTTCGTTAGCACTCTTTAGTTGTTTAATTTTTTGCACTACCGAAATTTTATTTCATCTACATTCACAACTCAAACATAGACCACCTTGAATTTCGTTATTTTTGCAAAATTAAGGTCGTAAGCACTTTTTAGTTGTTTATTTTTTTGCACTAGTCACTACCAGCATTTTACTTCCTGTATATTTCCAACTCACACATGGATCATAAAAAATAAAAAAAAAACAATATATATATATATATATATATATATATATATCAATTTTCATCGATTAAAAACGTCTGAAACAATATCAAGTTAGAATATCGACCGCGCGACCTCTGAACAACTGAACTTCCGCATGCCGACGTGATGCCGCGACCGATCGAATGAATTATGAGAAGCGACCGGCTGATAACCCAAATCGCGACCTCATATTCCAGTTGCTATCACCTTCGGCTGCCTCTCGGTAGCTGTGAATTCTTCGGATACTTTCGTCAAGCTTTAAGGGAATCAGGGCAATTCGAACTGCCCAGCCTAGCTAGTTAATAGTGTAGCTTATTTAACTTTTCCCAAGGTTCGCGTTTTATTACAACTATTAGGAGGGACGGTCAAACGAATAATTTATTTTCTGAAATATTTTTGAGGGGTCATTGACCAAATGACCCTATGGAAGAGCCGCCACTGTCGCTGTATTTAATTTTTATATGGATAAAAATATTATTCATGAAATTTGCCTGATGATGTCACTTCGTTTATAATACAAAATGTCAAGAAAAGTTAAATTGGTGTATCTAATAATCTAAATATATTTTATACATTGACTTTACCCAGAATTTCCCTCGTAGAGAATTCTACTACGTACAGGTAAGTCAGTTTATATAATATGCATATAATTATTTGATAATAACCTTGTAGAAATCATATAAACAATAATGTATTTCAACTATAAAGATTTATAAAATGTGTTATTTCTGAGTAGTGGAATTATGTACCAGGGGAGTTGTGGGTAAAGGCAATTTGTCAATTTTTCATTTGTTTTTATATTATTATCATTTAATTTTAACATGGTCTATAAATAATAAAATATATATAATTTATTATTCTTCTCTATTTAAAGAAACTTTTGACATTTAATAAGGTGGCCAATTCGTCCCTCATAATGGTTTCAAATGAAAATTTCACCAGTTTATTACAATTAATATTTGTACAAAATTTGAGGTCAATTCGATAAGTAGTTTCTTAATAATGACTTTATTAACGTTCCGTGTGTCTGGTCATATTGGATTTTTACCAAAATGTCCTTATTACATTCCCACATGACCCTTGATTTTTAACACAAATTTAAAGTAAATTGGATAAGTAGTTTTTTAGCTATAAGGCGTACAGACAGATTGACGGAAATCTGATATTACAAAAAAAGCATTGCAGGAATACAAATACATTTTTAATGTCAAAGCGTTTCTGAAACGCTATAAATCACTACTTCAAAGTTTCTTTTTAAAATTATTTTATTCGTATTATAAAACTTTTATAGCTGTTTAAAATAATTCAGTTGCTGACATGTATTTAGCATATAAAAGGCATGTATTAGTGTATGTTCGGAATTGAAGACCATCGTCAAATCATCAAAATAAAATATTTCCGATTTCAATTTATTTTTTTATTTGTGCCTAAAAATAAATATAATCAAAATATTTTGGATGCGATTTGATTTACATTGTATTTGAAAAATAAAATCGAACTGGTATAAAATACTTGTGAAAGTGTCATCTTAAATAATTATTAAATTATATAAATTAAACATTTAATTTAAGGATCATTTAACATAAAAATGTTTTTCTTTACATTACTTTATGCTGAAGTTTCAAATTACAGGTGTAATTCTTATGAATTATGGACTGTTACAAAGAAACAATGTAGGCAGTTATCTTTTATTGAATTTTAATACACGTTGTGTTTGTTCTACTTTTTCTTTTAAGATAACTCCAATAATGTTAACTTTCTACTTACTACCAAAATAAATTACTATATGAAAACATAAAGGCATTTTTTAATTATCGTTTTTTGTGGCTATGAAGTACGTCAAAAGATTTTTGATTAAAATAATTTTATACTTTTAAGATATGTTTCTTAATATGTGTCCTTTTTTTTGGCCACCTTGTATATGACAAAAAAAAATCAAAATACGCAAAAATTAAAAATAAATATTTTACTGTTTTTGAGATATTAATATTTAAACATTTTCAGGGGCGGTTTCGTTCCGGTGGGGGTATGAATTTCGAAAAATAGTCTCTTGATGGGGCTTAGATCAAAAAATAATATTATTTCCTAAATTTCTCTCTAGGCCTAGCGGTTTGAGCTGAGCGTTGATTGATAAAAGTATCGAATTTGTTTTTTTGCAGACTACCCTCTTTAATAAACGTCAAAAGATGTTAAAAAATTGAAGTGCTAGATAGTTTGTAAAATAAAAAAAATTGAATAGGAAATAGAGGTTTTTAATTTTATATTTTTTGCGCGTCCCTGTATAATATTATATGCAAAGTTAAAATAAAATTCATGTATCTATGTACATGGAGTTTTTGAATAAAATAAATATAAACCCTTAAAACATATTTTTTAGTATTTGTCCAGATGTTTCGGCTTAGGTACTTGGCGAATAGTGTGAATTGCAATTAAATGAAAATATACAAAAAATAAAATTGAATTTACGTATTTTCCAGATATTGATTTTAAAAATTTAAGAGGAATTTTTGAGCCCTTCAGGCTCGAATTAAAAAAATAGACCTCTTAGTGTGTACCAACACTCTATAAATATTTTTTAAGATCGAAACCTAAACTACTGATTTAGAGACGACGCCTTGCAGTAGCAATTTGTATATAATTATTTTATATAATTTCATTAGCATTTCCATATCATCAGTATCCCCGCATGTCACGCGAGAGGCCCGGGTCGATTCTCAGGAGAGCAATTTTTTAAATGATTAAACAAATAACCACGCACAAACCTTATAGGTAACCGGCTGCAGTGAAATTTGCTAAACTTTTTACATATTCTAGTTCTTATCTTCTAAATAATAGAACCCATGGGCACGTCAAATTCGTTTTGGAAATATAACATTATTTAAAAAAATCTATTTTTAAGCCAACTTTCATGTTACGTCAAACGCCAAAACATTAGGATCAATTAATTCTTATATAAATTGTTAATACACTTCTTTGCCGAAACAGTTTTTAACATTTGAAATTTTCTTCACTTCTAAACTTTCAAATGACTTTTTGATTTTACCTTGTTTGGTGCCTTTCTTTATAATTCGCCAGCCCAGTATTGGTTTAATTTTAAAAGATAAAAAAATTAGAATATAAAAGTTGTAGGATTCAATACGCATTTTATAGAAAATTAGTATTTATGTATATAGTATGTCTCAAAAATATGCAGCAGACTCATGTATTTTATAAATGGAACACCTAGTATATTATATGTCTCTCAAATGGGTCTTTTCTTTTTGATTATAAATATACTAGATATTTACATAAATACTAATTTCCTAGAATTTACGTAATAAACCTTACAAGTCTTATATTTACCATTTTTTCACCTCAAAAAATTAAAATAATATTGAGGGTGGCGAATTGAAAGGCACCAAACATGCAAGCTGAAATCCGAATGTAATTTAACAGTTTAAAAATGAAGGAAACTTTAAATGGTAAAAATGGTTTGTACATTACTTAAATTTTGATGAAAATTAATAGATCCTAGTGTGTTTGAAATAACATGAAAGTTAGTTTTAAAAAAATTTTCAAAACAGTTTTTTTATATAATGACGGCGCTCAAATTTTGCTCACGCATCTATGTGAACATTTAGAGCCATTAATCTTGATCATATCTCAGGTAAGAAATAATTATTTAACGTATAGAGAACCTGAAAAAAAAAACAATTTGTTGAAAACGCCTTGTATATCAAGAACAAAAATAAATTTAAAAATTCGCTAAAAATTGTTTTTTGACATTTAAGCATAGATTATCCTGGCTAAAAAAGAACAGTAACTTTTAAAGAAAATTTTGAGAAAAAGGTTTTACACACCAGTTTGCAAAACAGATTTGTTAAATACCTCTGCATTTGTGCTCTTTAGGCCAAAAACCACAACTTATTATCTCAATTCTTATTGAAAATATTGAAAATTAAATTTTGTTCAAAAATTGGAAAGTATAAGTTCCTCTGTCCAGCGATTTAGATACAATAATTACCAGAACATAATTTATAAGAAATTTTATGGTCTTTATTGCTTTTCCTATCCACTTATGCATTTTATTTCGCTCAACGGCGAAGAGCTGCTTGAGGCCAGGAAAATACTTCTGCACCTCAGCCAACCTATTCATTTATCTTCAATACCCTTCAAGGCTTACTATATAATATCATCTTTATGCGATCCAATATGGCATTTTTTTCTTAATGGGTTAAAAATGTCTTTAAGTTTGGACCAAAAATGTTTTTGTCGCAGTAGCCAGTTAATTTTTTTAACATTGAAGTAGAGCATTCACGAAATACTTTAAAAAGTTCTTTTTAGTTTGTTCTGCTTAAACTTTACCAGATAAAATCAAATTAATCTTTCTTAGTGCTTAAAATAGTTCAAACTTTTATTGCGGTAACAAAATAGCCATGCGAAATATGAATAATTTGTCGATTTTGTTCCATTGTTATTCAATGTTATTTTATATTAAAACAGGGAGAATATCTGTATTGGAAATAAAATAATATATAACTAATAAAAAACTTATGTTTCAAGTATGCTCGACACGATTGTTCGATACCATAGAATAGAATTATTTTTATTTTTTAAATCTGGGTACAATTTTTATCCAAGTAAAAATGTGACTTTTATAAATATTGCTTTCTGGGAAAGTAAGTCCCAAAAGACACCCATCAAGCTAAGGAGAGGCACCCCTTCAGCCTGCGTAGGACTGGCGCGTGTCATTATCCTCGGCTCGCCCCCCATTGTAGTCTGGCCGGCCCTGCAAGTCATCGGGTCTACGCGTGGGCCCCACTTTGAAGATCATCGATTTCGGATTTTGTAGCGATGCTAGAGAAAAGATATCTAGATACAGTGGTGGGTAAGCTAATATTAAATAAATAATTTATTTTTGTCTCTTCGACAAACCGAAATCGTTCCCTGCCCGGTTCGCGGCAACTCAATTTTGGCTTGGAATGCAAATCGCAGGCGGCCGGCCAAATTCCTCCAGAGTGGGTAATTACAAGACTTTGTCAGGGCGTCACCTCAGGCTCCCGTTTCGGTCGCAAACACGGACCTCGCATAACATGAGGCAGGGGAGGACTTCACCTAAGATTTTCAATTTAATTTACCTATTTAATTCAAATTCAAATTTCGGATTACTTTTATTCATCAGAAAAGAAAATAATTACATAACTCAGAATAACAATTATAATAGTAGGGTTATAAAACAAGCTGAATAAAAAAATTTTAGATTTTTTTAGAATTTTACACGTCGGGTAATGTTGTTTTATTAACGCAAATATTATGCGTGTTTTTGTCATTTCGAAGTTCCCTAGTTTCGAACCCACACAATAATAATAAAAATAAATCAATAGTTTACTCTAAACGTTATTTTTCTTTGCGGTCTCTCGGCATTTTCTTATATACTTTTTTAAAATATAGATTATATTTACTTCAAAAGCCAAAATTATCACCAAGTTGGGTATCACAATGTACCTCCTTTTTTTGTTTACGTTTGCTTTAGGTTAAACGTTTACCAAAATTAAATTGGGTTCCAGACTTAACAAGTAAATTCAAATTGAGGTTAAGTTTCATTGACGATTTTGAGACAATTTCAAATTTTTGATAAAATGCCATTCTTGATTTCCTGCGGCGCGGGCGCCAAGGTTTTCTGACGTCTTACGGGCCATAATTTTCAAGTTCTATAGAGTAACGTACAAGGTGTCTCACGTAGGGGAACCCCTCGATTTTACTCCGTTATGGTTTAAAAATATGGCGTAGACACTGATTCCTGAAAAACTCACTATGTTTATTATGAAAAGATTTGACAGCTGATCTTATATGAAGTATTTTCATGTATTTGGTTTTTAAATTTCACTTTCGGTTTAACCGAAAACGACATCGCATGAGAAATTTTCGTGCATAATCCAATGAAATTTTAACACATATCAACATAGCATTTTCTCCTGATTCCAGAATATATAATGTTATATATTTATCTTTTACAGTTCTCGAATGGACTAATCAATAGATGAATTTATTGATCTGATATAGTGACTCTTAGAATTGCGAGATTGTTGTATTCTGTGTTATACTTGTGATTACTTTTTATATTAATGGCTTAATAATTTGATTGTATCCTAAAAGTCCAACCCCCTCCCCTTTTTTCGTCTCAACCCTCACACTGGAACCGGTGTTTGTTTTTGATTTCAGCAATCTCTCTCTATCTATATATACTCAGTCTCTGCTTTCTCACTCTTTTGTTTCTATGATTTTTTTATTATTTCATAGGTCACATTCCATACTTCTTCTCCCTCTACTAGACTGTTTATCAGATTTTCAGTGTTAAAGGGTACGTTCGTATACGGGAAAAGCGTCTGTTGCTATTCTAAGGGACTGATCTTAAATCGTGTTAACGCATTTATTGTATGATCGTCTACCTGAGTTGTACAGGACATCGTCGTATTTTAGCTTAGGTAGAATTATAGATATTTTTATATTCAGATCCCCATGTCTTATGTAAGAGTATTTTGATCATATTAATGTCTTTTGCGGTTCAAGATTTAATGTTTGATAACTATTTATTCCAGTGTAACTTATTTTAGAATATCATACCCAAAATCTGAAATGTTCCTTTATAGAGTTTGGGACAGTTTTCTTTCCTGCAGAAATAAACTACTGCAGATTTATTTGGAGAGAAAGAAAAATCTGTTTCGGTTGACCAAAAATAAAGGTGGTTGAGACATAGTTGAGATGCCTTTCGATAGTTCTCGGTGGCTGTGATAAGGTATATTAGAAGGTTATCAGTCAAAACTCTTTGAAATATTTGAGGTGTAATATAAGTATTAATAGCGTTTCAGGACAGTAAAAAGAGAGATGTACTTTGAATAGAAGTAAGGGAAATGCTGTTTTCTGATGAATAAAGGGATTATTGAATCTTTAATTCTGACATAGAATTAGCGAAAGTTCAGAAATTGATTAATAAATAAATAAAGATGCTTTCAGAACCCTAGATTGTTTAGTTGAAGGAGGATGTTGTATTTCCACCTGGTTTTAAAATAAAATGTCAAGGGAGCTTGCAAACAACTGGCCATTTTTAATAAAGGTATAGACTGGTTGTCCATTTCAAAACCCACTAAATGGTCGCTAGTACATCTTTTGAGACAAAAATCATATTGAAAGAGAGAAAGCGAATTTTTCAATTCGGGGTGCCACTTAAGGCGATTGTTTACCATTCTTTCTTAAGAATGGAAAGTCTCTACGAGTTGGGAAGAAGATCATTTAAACTGATGTAACTTGTAAAAGTCTAAAAAGGGTTAAGCATTTCCAAAGGAAGGTTTAGTATCATAAGGGCTAAAATTTCGTCTCTTCCCGAGGCTGAGTTTTTGATGGCTTTTAGTGAAATCAGCTCTCTCAGATTAACTAGTTTATTGTAAGGGCTATTGAAATTTCTTTCTCTTTTATTAGTTTTTTTAAGGAGCAATTCTTGATTGTAAAGGATGGGCAGCTATGGGGTGGTAAGGATTTTGTAGGGGATTGAGTGGAGGAATGACGAGGAAAATTGTGGATGTGAGAATTGAATATTAGGGAGAAGAAAGGTTGGTTGGAAAGGGGTATAGAGAGGGGAGTGTGTGGAATGAGTGGCGAGATCAGAAAGTATGCTGAATGAGCTGGAGCTAGAGAGAATAGATAACGAAAAAGTAGAGTATCTGGACGTCAAGTCACTGTATGACAAAACCTTTGATGAGAAAACACCGTAGAGGTCTGGGGATATAATGACGAACTCTTAGTGCATGGAAAGCGGCTTTGACGTTTGGGGGAAGTGAGTGGGTTTTAAATGTTAATGTAAATTTCGAAGTAAGGTTTATGTTTCCGTTACGTTTTTGAGTCACTCAAGATACAGCAATAACTTCTTGCTATTCCAATTCTCCTACTATTTTTTTCAGCGCAGTTTGAAGGACCAAAACACTGGACAACGCCCTTTATAACATTAAGTGAGGAATGAAGACTGCAAGTAACATTATATTTGGCAAACTTTTTAACTACAGTGCTTTTAAATTTTGAGCTTCATTTATTGTTTCTATCAGAAGAGAACTATCGTTAAGTTTTTTTTTGTATCAGCTAATGCGCAAGAATATGAGACGGGCGACTTGTGTAGAATGAATGGAGATAATCCTTTTAATGTGTCTTTTGTTGAATGAAAAATTTACGTAAAAAATCAGAAATTGAGTGAATTAGAAATGAATTTCTAAAATCATATTTGAAATTAAACATAACGCTCTATTTGTTTTAGAACCACGGAACCATTCTACGACCAAGAACGGCACAGAAATTGATATTTTTGTTTTTTTCTATTTTGCATAGATGCTGTGGTCTTGTGTAGGTCGTATCTAAAGTAATTTAGTGCCCCATAGTACCTACACACCACTGTTTCGCGCATCGACTTTCCTCGAACGACATTCCACTTTGTTTGTTTCAGTGTTAGGGTAATTCGGTTTTAATACTGATACCCCCCAAAGGAAACTGCCTGATGAGCCTTGACGTGGCAAGGTCTCAGAATGGCTCCTGGGTTCTGAAACAAACAGAGCGTCATATTTTGGTCGTTTCTTGACACTTTGGTGAAGGAGTAATCCCTCATTTGAGTTCTTTAATATAACCTTTTACGACCAAGAACCACACAGAAATTGATATTTCTTTATATTTTGTACAGATGCATATCTTCTTGTGCTCCCATGTAGGTCGCATCTAAAGCGATTTAGTGCACCACAGTACCTACAGATGGCGCCACTGGTTGCATATTTCCCTCAGCTAAGTCGAGTTTCAAAGTCGACCAACATGCCACTTTGTTTGTTTCAGTTTTTGAGTAATTCGGTTTTAATACTGAGACTCCCCAAGGAAAGAAATATATATATGTATATATATATATATATATATATATATATATATATATATATATATATATATATATATATATATATATATATATATATATATATATATATATATATATATATATATATAAATATATAGATATATATATATATATATATATATATATATATATATATATATATTGAAAATGGCGTCATTTCCGGTTATACCGGAAGTAGACGTCAACTTTCTTATTTTAAATGGAACACCCTGTATATAATCGAATTTTTGGATTCCTCGAAAAATTCTAGGTATATTTCTTGTATAATATCCTATACCCAAGTTCAACTGTTTTTAAGATATTTTGAATTTTATGTCAAAAATGACGTTTGCAGGTCTAGACATAACTATAAATATCTGCTTATGGAAGTCTCTATTATTAATTTGCGGTTGGCTTCCTTGTTCCACTTTGCTGGCCTGTGCTGATATTTTTATAATAAATAAATATAGGGTGATCAAAAACATTATAAATGTACTTTGAAAAATCGTTAAAAGTTACTTTTTTCAAACGGAAATCCCCAATTTTTATAATTTTATCTTATTTAACACTTAAAATAAGCGTGACTTTGTATAAAGTTGTCTATTCCAAAAATTTGTAGTTTTTGAGTTATTGACGATTTAACATTTTTTATTCTAATAATACCAGACGGCTTCTAAGTTTTCTTGTTAGTTGTCCATGATAGGGAGGCCTGGCGAGATCAAAACGAATTGGTTACTATAGAAACGTAATATTTATTGTCGTTTGACAATTACCTACTAAAATATTATTTATTTATTATAGTAATTATAATAATTAATAAACTAACAATCATGCCGGGGCGATTAAATTACACACACGAGGATTATTTGAATTTGTTTATTATCTATGGGGAATCTAACAGTTTTAGCAAGAATATGCTAGATATTTGCTGATAGATATCCAGATAAACAGAAACCGTTACCGAACAGCGTTAAACAAATGTTGGAAAACTGTAAAAATTTTGGAAACGTCAAGGCAAAAATTAATAAGGGGAAGCCCATTGTTGATAATGAAAATGTCGAGATTGCAATTCTGGGATATTTTGCAGCATATCCAATGACATCCCTAAGAAACGTGGCCAGACAATCTGGAATCTCGAGGAACTCAGTGCATAGGATTCTGTTAAAACATAACTTCCAACCTTATTTAATACCATTGGTTCAACATCTAAAAGACACTGACTTGCCAAAAAGAGAACAGTTTTGCGAGTTTATTTTAACGATGGTACAAGATAACCCTAGATTTTTGGACAATATAATTTGGACCGATGAAGCAAAATTTACTAAAAATGGCCTTTTCAATAGACACAATTCCCATTTTTGCAGTAATTCGAATCCTTATGCAGTAACATTGCGGAACTTTCAAGAATCCTGGCAATTTAATGTATTTTGTGCAGTAAGAAACGATGGAATAATAAAACTTAATTTTTACGAAGAAAATTTGAATGGTGAGTTATACATTGCCTAAACACAAGGACTTTTTTAATGAAAAATAATCCATTTAGGTAATATTAAAATAATTTTTTTTATCAGTTTAGCGTCAATCCAAAATTAGATAAATCATTTAGTAAATATTATTACATAAATAAATTAAATTAAATTACAGGTCACACTACACTACTTCGTACAAATAATGGTCTACATACAGTAACACATCATATCTAAAAAAATATATCGTCCCAAGTTTTATAGGAAAGTTATCTTTAGTTAGATATTTACAAGCTATTTATACAGGGTATTTTAGAAAGTCATAAAATATTAAATATTATTTTGTTTCTTCTTAAATCAATAAATCGATGAATATTATCCAAGCATTTCTTTCCGTAAAATTATGTCTATAAACTTTTGTAGGAGAAAGATATCTGAATATTCTTGAAGAGTTGGACAAGGAATATCTAAGTAATTTACCTTTGGCAGAACATAGTCAAATTTTCTACCAACACGATGGCGCCCCACCACATAGAACCGCTGCAGTTACTAACTTTTTACAAGCTACGTTTTACGACAAGTGTATTGCCAACAATGGACCTTTCCTGTGGCCTGCTCGTTACTCCGATCTGACAGTCTTAGACTATGTTATATGGGGAACGATAAAAGGAATCGTTTATTTTAATCCAGTAACAACGAAAGAGGACTGTATGGCAAGGGTAAAGGACGCGTTCGAAAGTTTATCTCCAGCTCCAATTAGAGCGGCCACCCACGAGGGATTTATTCGGAGATGCGAAAAATGTTTGGAAGTACAAGGTGGATATTTTCAACATTTATTGAAAAAATAAGTTGTGCTCTTGTGTAGACTAGACTGTAATGGTAATAGGCTTTCTTTAATTAATTTTTGTCTTCACGGTTTCAACATTTTTGTAGTTTTCCAACATTTGTTTAACGCTGTTCGGTGACGGTTTCTGTTTATCTGGATATCTATCAGCAAATATCTGGCATGTTCTTGTAAAAACTCTGTTAGATTCCCCATAGATAATAAACAAATTCAAATAATCCTCGTGTGTGTAATTTATGCCCCGGTATGATTATTAGTTTAATAATTATTAAAATTACTATAATAAATAAATAATATTTTAGTAGGTAATTGTCAAACGACAACAAATATTACGTTTCTATAGTAACCAATTAGTTTTGTTCTCGCCAGGCCTTGCCGTCATGGCCAACTATCAAGAAAACTCAGAAGCCGTCTGATATTATTAGAAATAAAAAATGTTAAATTGTCAATAACTCAAAAACTACAAATTTTTGGAATAGACAACTTTATACAAAGTCACCCTTATTTTAAGTGTTAAATAAGACAAAGTTTCTATTTGAAAAAAGTAACTTTTAACGATTTTTTAAAGTATATTTATAATGACAAACAAAAATCTTTTTGGGCGTTTTCGCAACTGAATAAAAATACTTTAAATTAATTGAAGCAGATATTTAATATAATGTAATTATTATATGGTATGTAATTTAAAGTTAAATATTTTTATTCAGTTGCGAAAAAGCCAAAAAAGATTTTTGTTTGTCAATCTAAACGCAAAAATATATTTATAATGTCAGTTTTTGGTCACCCTATATTTATTTATTGTAAAAATATCAGCACAGGCCACTAAAGTGGATCCTTTTGGACAAGGAAGCCACCCGCAAATAAATAATAGAGACTTCGATAAGCAGATATTTATAGTTATGTCTAGACCTGCAAACGTCATTTTTTACATAAAATTCAAAATATCTCAAAAACAGTTCAACTTAGGTACCTATAGGATATTATACATAAAATATACCTAGAATTTTTCGAGGAATCCAAAAATTCGATAATATACAGGGTGTTCTATTTAAGAAAAGAAAGTTGACGTCTACTTTCGGTATAAACGGAAGTGCCGCCATCTCGCATATATATATATATATATATATATATATATATATATATATATATATATATATATATATATATATATTGTAGCGCAACAACAACAGCACCATCCGGAAAATATAAATAACGACCAACGCCTGCGCAGATATAACCTTCGCGCCCGAGTGGGGGTATAAAAGGAAGCGACGCAGTCACCAACACTTCAGTCTCTATTCGGACGAGAGAAGGAAAGCTTCGAAAATGCCAAATGTGATTTTGGTGAAACGTCAGGAAAACTGTTCTTTTCAGAACGACAGTAGTGGACGGATGTACACCCGGAATGAAAACACGATATATATATATATATATATATATATATATATATATATATATATATATATATATATATATATATATATATATATATATATATATATATATATATATATATATATATATATATATATATATATATATATATATATATATATATATATATATATATATATATATATATATATATATATATATATATATATATATATATATATATATATATATATATATATATATATATATATATATATATATATATATATATATATATATATAATATATATATATATATATATATATTCTATAATACTAATTTTATTATTAAAGTGTCAATATTTATTAATATAATTAGTATTTAGAAGCTTAAAAACTGCTCGAACATATTTACTATTTACAGCATTGAATAAAATTTTTAAAATTAATAATATATTATTGGAAATTCGCAAGTATCATATATTACTATATTAATTGCTACTTGTAAAACATGCGCGGTAAGTAAAAGTAATCTAGGTGCTAAATAAAAATATATGTTTAAATTCTATATACTTTCCTTTTTAAATCTAAAAACGGTTAAGTGCTTCTCCCTCAAACTTACCTGTGGCTTATTGATGTAAATTTATCTATATGTTATCTATATATTATTTACAAAAACGAATTTGATTTCTGTCAAAAAACAAACCAAATTTGTTCGAAATTGCGAATTATTGGTTCCACTAGATTAAATTATAAAAAAAAGAATATAGGAAACTTGCGCCGACGGTCTTAACCTGATCCTTCGAAATAATTTATTTGCAACAGGTATGCTGCCGTTGTAACAAAAATTGCCATATCTAGAAAAAGTACAAATGTAGAAAAAAAAAGCAGCATAAACGTGTTTTGTATCAACTTGCTTTTAGCCGTAATTTGAAAAACGTTAGTGTATTTTAGATGACTTTTGATAAAGATAAGGACTTCTCAGTGGTGAAAACTGACTCAGAACTACCTCATTACTATAAAAAAGCATATAACTCAAAAATGCGATACGGCACTCTTTCTTACGACGGCAGTATAAAGATATTTAATTATATATCATATATATATATATATATATATATATATATATATATATATATATATATATATATATATATATATATATATATATATATATATATATATATATATATATATATATATATATATATATATATTAATGGGCTAGCTTAAAATCGGTTAACTATGGGAATTCAGTTAATGTTTCCGGTCAGAGAACTACTAAGAGATTTGAACATTAACCTATATCCTGTTATATCCCTTCCAGACTTTAATAATATATCTAAAAAGAGAGATGCAGTAGTACCAGCATATATAAACTTGAATAAAACTGTACAAGTATCAAGTAAACACGAAAGACTGGGTATTAAGGAATATGTGTATTATTTCTTACAACCATTGTAGTAGATTTTGCAGTTAGTGTTACCGAACATCTTAAATATCAAAACTAGACTAGCACAAGAGTTCTTTATTATACCCGATTCTTTAAATTCATTTTATTTTCATTGCCTTTTGTGAATGATTTTAGCTTCTGACTCAATCAAAATATTTTTTTAATGCTTTTAATATTCTTTAATTCTTATGCCAAGAGGCATAGATTCAACAATTACAGGTATAAAGTACCTAATATAAACAGTTGCTCTTATCATTTGAATTATCGGGCTTAGTTTTAGCTAATAAGATATAAAGTGTTACCTGACTTGAACGAAAGCATTTTTAATAATATATTTATCTTGCCATTGGTCTGAGCTAATCGGAGAATTCCTAAATGGATTATATTCAAAGTATTATCTGTCTTTGTTATATAATTACTCTAGGCAAAGGAATTCTCCGACAAGATCAAACCAATATTAAGAAATTATTCTATTAAAAATGCTTCCGTTCAAGTAACACTCTATAGCTTATTGGCTATAACTAATCCCGATAATATGAATGATAAGAATAATTGTTTCTATTAGGTAGTTTATACCTTTTATTGGTGAATCTAATACGTCGTTTACATAAGAATTAAAGAACATTAAAAAAAATATGAAAAAGAAAATATTTTAATTGGATCAGAAGCTAAAATCATTCACAATATTACACATAAACCTTAAAACCCTTTCTTTCGTGTTTACTTGATATTAATTATTTTATTCAAGTTGATATATGATCGTACCACGGCATCTATTTTTTTGGATATATTATTAAAATCTGGGTGATATAGGTTAATGTTCAAATTTTTTAGTAGTTCTCAGATCAAAAACATCAACTGAATTCCCTTAGACAACCGATTTTAAGCTAGCGCATTTATATGTATAACATCCCCCGAAAAAGTATTGAAGAACTGATATTTAGGTAGTTTCCATAAAGTGGTGAACAACTAAATATCTTTATACTGCCGTTGCGTTGTAGGAAGTCGTCTGTAGGTAGGTTCTGAATCAGTTTTCGCTACTTAGAAAACCGTATCATTATCACACTATCTGTTTGCTGTTTGTTGCTAATAAATAATTTTGAAGAACCTTATGTTGGAACCAATAAGTAACAATTTTTAACAAATTGGGTTTATTATGATAAATAAAACCAATAATTAATAGTTTTAATAAAAAGCAAAATTCGTTTTTATAAATAATATATAGATAAACATACATCAGTAAGTCACATTCCCAGGTTAACTTCAGACCTTACTTATATTAACTCTCGGGAACTTTTCAATCTGGCAGTATTCTTAAATAATACCAATTTTTGGTTGATACACAGGTATGTTGGGTAGTTTCACTACAATAAACGGAACATATGGGAAGTTGTATCACCAAGACGGGAAACTGTCTGAACGGGTTTAGATATTAAGTACTCAAAGAAACTTCTTTTACCAAGTGGAAGACATAGATACATTAATTCACTCATGAAAAGTATTATTTAATTACACTTGTAATAATGCATTATATATGATATGAGGAAAATAATAAAAATAAGGCATTTCAGGATACTAATTTAGATTCAGACTCAATAACAGTATGTGTGACTAAACTTGGTGAAGCTCGTTAAACTCTCTAGTTCTATAATAAAAGCATAGTTTTAGTAGTTCGCTAAAAAACTACATGACCTACAAGAAGTTTATGGATTTAGGTTTTATGAAACAAAGCATTAACATGAACCTCCATTAATACTCATATTTTTGTAAATATTGAAAAAAAAGTCTAATAAAATGTTTTCTTTAATTTGTACTGTTTTGTTAGTGTAGTTTGCAGATATATAGTGTTTAGTTTTTTTAATAATATCAACTTTTCTTTGTTATATATATCATCTTGTATATCATGTCCATCAAATGGGTTTCTTCTTGTACTTGTCTTGTAAACCTTTGTCTTTAAAGACATCCGATAAATTTTAATAATACTCCTATATAACAGGCAATGTATTAGAGAGAGACGAAAATCTACAAACAACACAAAAAGATTTTATAATTTGGAAAAACTTTTGTATTTAACTTTTTTTATATCAATAAAAATATGGACGTTAATGCAGGTACATTTAACCAAAAAGCCTGTACAGTACAAAAATTATGCTTTAAACCAGGTATGGGAAACCATATTGCTCGAAGGTACTTTACGCCAAGGCAAAAATATCTTTTTCAGCAGTGGTCCCTTGTAGTGGCCGTAAAGTCAGTAACTCCTCTGTCACAACAAATTCTTCATCAACAACTCGTATAAAAACAGCTAACTGGGCTGTGTCAGATAAATCGGTACTCTCATCCAAAACAATTGAAAATGCTTAAAAACCAGCCAATCTATCAGTCAAGTTTCTTTGATATCACTAGCCATCATATCTATACGTCGAACAAGAGTACGTCGCGATAAGCTCACTTTCTCAAACTCTCTCTTCTTTTCTGGGCACAACACTGTCTAGATTTGATCTTTGTGAATGGAGCATTTGTTGCTGTTTCTCTAAATCGGCAATGAGTTTTTAATTTTATCCTTTTTTAACTGACCCGTAAGTAAATCATATTGAGCGAAATTACTGGGGTAATGCTGTTTCATATAGTATTCTTTTAAAACAGAAATTGTTTCACTGCACAACAACCCATAGGTTTACCACTGTTCATGATAAAAAAGTATTCATCAGTCCATTTGTTTTGGAACTGACGACATTCTGTATCCTCTTTCCGCATTTTAAAACCAGACATCTTAATAGATTTTTTCTTCATACAGTTTTAGGTTGGTTGACAGTAATTACAAATATACTATATGCGCTAAACCTTTATTTTTTTTGCGCGTTATTTGAAATTTCTGAATCTCCCGTGGACCTGGTGGGGGGCTGGGGTTGCCTATATATGCTTTAAAGAGACATGTGGCATTGGCGAGTATTAGACTTGCAACAATTGGCGTGGAGCTACACAGAAAAACTATACTGAATATAATGTAAAGCTAAGATCCATTTAATAAGTATTTTATTTTATATTAGTTGGATCGTCTCTTCAATGTAGTCTTTGGTGTAAGGTATTTTTTCCTTTATAACAGGGTTGTAAAAAGATTAGCTTAGATGAGATGAAAATTTGATTGTACTTTCTGTTGTAATCAATTGTATTTAAATGAGAAAGAGTGTTTACAAAATTAAAATTACCATAATATATGATGTACCTACATAGTATATCATTTTTATATTAATTAATTCATCAATGTAGAAAAGACTTCTGGAGTAGCAGAAAGAAAATGCATTTTATATTTTTATAAAATTAGAAGGATCAAAATTACCTTACATTAATAAAATATTTTAATATGTATAATTGTACGGTTCGTCCCTGTATCAAGGGCCACTTTGACCGGTCTGTGCGTGGGTCTGCATTATAATTTAGCGGCCATCACGGATAATAACCGCGTAATTATTGGATATGCATCGCCGGACTCCGGTAGCTCGACGCTTTTTCCTCTTTTTTCCCGCACGGCTTTATCGCTCAAGACCAACAACCAACACGTTATTGATTGCTTTAATTAAGATTTAATAGCTCCCTGAAAAATAAACAACGCCTGCTGTTATTCAGACGGGACAATGATGCTGAATGTGCCCCATGGGCATCACGGGGCAGTGTCACTTTACATACTTAATCCCGATTTTTGAGAAAAAGTTCATTTACTAACAATAATGCAGAAAAGTTTCATGATGGCTACTAGTTAATAATAAACCATTATCAACTCAACAGTAAGTCTTTCTTGGATACCACTTTCAAAAATTATTTTGATTCAGTAACAAATACATAAGGCGACACAATACATAGAAGGTTCCCGCTTCTTATGTGATACTTATTGAGCACATAATTTGTTGCACTAAAGGTAGCAAAAATTCTTAAATTTTAACTGCTATATAATACTCCTACTAATCTTCGCTGGTACATTACACGTATTTGAAGTACCGAAACATCTATCATGCATGTTCCTATCTTTGTGATCAAGGTCGGTTTAACATCTTTACTCTTCAGTGCAAATTGACATTCAAGATTTTTTACAACCTGTAGATTTTAAATTTAATATTTTGAAAACAATTAAAACTGGATATAGGACATGGTACATATAATAAATTTAAGGTGTAATAATACACAAGGTATGCCATTCAAGTTTTAAAAGTTGCTGATAGTTTAAATAACAATGTTTTTTTTAAATATTTTCAAGGTTGACGGCTTATGGCTTTACCAAAAAATATATTATAATATTAAGTTTCATGACACAACTAAATAGTACTTATTCGCAGATATTATTGACTTAGAAAAATATGTTTTCCATAATTAGAATGATTTTCTTAGCATGGAACAGCAATTTTGTTATTAAAAGCGATTTGAACTTTTTTAATAATTCCTTCAATGGTTTTACCAAAATATCTGTAATAATAGATACTTTAACACATTTTTATACTGACAACGCAAAATTTTTAGAGAAAAACGACATTGCTGCTGATCAGATGAAATAAAGATTCCTGCTTTATGTATTGGGAGAAAGTGTTTCATCAAAGCTACAGTATCTAGGCTCCATTGGACCAATTATTGTCCATTGAGACTATATTGCCCCCATCCTAGTTCATCAGCCTATTCTTACAAAATATGTTATAATGATAACTGAATTTATTTTAGAGAGTGATATCCTTTGATTGATGGGACAGCAGAATAACAATATGGTATATGTGATAAAGTCTTATCGTCTTCTACGTTACCTCTACAGGCGAACTGTTCAGTAACTTTGTTTTACAAAAGTGCTTAGTCAACTATGTCCATCCTCGTCGTTATTGCAACCAGATTCATTGTTGGTTTTATCTAGTTAAATTTAGGTGAATAGATACCCTCAATAACTTCACTCTCTTTCCCTAGTAAAAATGACCTTGTCTTTTTGCCTGAATTTTACCAACAGAGTAGTGCTTGTTTACCACTTTACTATTGTCCGTAGAGTGCTATGCATTCTTCTGTAAAGAAATTTCTGGAATAATACGAAAACTTTCGTGACCAGAATCAATTAAGAAATTGTGGTTCTTGGGTTTAGACCGTGTCAAATTTAATTTACTTTTTGATGTTTCGCCTGCGATTACACGAGGCATCTTCATGAATGACCTCCGATGAGCAGAGTTTAGGTGTGACCTGTGATGATTGCTTTCCACGTATAATATAGTACGTAGCCCGTGTAGCTATTAACATTTTAAGAGTGCTTGATAATTTTAATAGATTCTCAAATCTTCTTTTCGCAATACGAGACTAATGCACGAACCTTGGTATCTTTTACATCAGTCATGTGTTGTGTTGGGTGCTGATTAATTTGATTTTTAATTTAGGAGGAGTAAAAATGTTTTGGCGACCTTAAGAATTGTCCAGTCCTTTTGCGTGTATTAAAGATTGTGCATATGTTATATCTCCACAGAGTTCTCGCAATTTACCTGTGGCGCTCTGTAAAAAAGATAAAATTGTACTAATAAGGGTTATGTGGGATTATTATATTAAAGTATTATCTTCAGGGTAATATTGGTTTGATTTTAAAGTTAAAGTAGGTTTCCCTGTTTCCTTTGGAATTAAAATTGCATGGCATATTGACAAACTCTAAACAATGAATTGATAACCGATTGTTTCTGAGATGAATGATAGTGAAGACTAAACAATTAAAAAAGGAATTTGTACGTGTTGGTTTTCTTTATACTAACAAATCAAGAAAGGAAATGGCACCATCTGACTCGATTTCCATAGTGAAATTTATATTAGAATACTGTTGGATTAGATGCTTTTAATATAGTAATTTTCTTATTCATGTGGGCATATGACTATAGTATCACCGACATATCTAAAGCAACATTTATTTTAAAGGAGCAGAGCACAATATTCTGATTTTTTTCAGAATTTACTGCTACAATGCTGGGTGTATGCTCGGCTCTTTGAAGTGTGAGAAATTTTGTATTGCTTAGCTTATTTAATTTTTATGGATTGGTTATCAAGTTTAAAAGTGTGCCGATTACCCTTCTATAAAAAAATCTATTCCTGTCCTATCTTTCTGGAAGAAATATTTTACAGCCTGAGAGTAATCTTTTTGTCTGTCTGAATAATTTTGACCTGTTTTTTTTTTCATATCAATTTAATTATCGCTTGTTCATTTGGGGATTAGGCTTATAGGGGACCGGATACGTTAAAATACTTAATGGGATGAATTTATGGTAGTGTGTAACGGATAAATTTACTGTTATATATACAATAATTGTTAAGTACCCTACTGTAATTCTCTTATCGTTTTCTTGAAGTTAAAGTTGGTACTAGACCACGCCTCCCAAAGTAGTTTCATGGGGGCCTGTTAATGCATTGTGAACAAGTCAGAATATCTCAGTTCAGCTCGCAGTAGCTAATGTAATAAGTATATGTTTGACTCCTAGAGTTACTAAATATATCTGTACAACCCCTGTTAAATTAAGTTTAGACTGAAACCATTTCTTCTTTCGTTACTCTCCACATTGCGCCAAATCCCGATATGGTGTGCTTTAGCATCAGACTCTATAATAAGCTCATACTTTTGGGAGAGACGAGTCTAACGGGAGATACCATTTCTTGGTTTACTTTAAGCAGGGGATTATCTAAATATCTAATGTTTTCTATCCGCTTTTCATTCCTCTCCTTTTATTTGTTCTCCATTACCCTCTTAATCATAGTTTGCATCATTCTCCATTTTTATTTACTTTGTATTGTTTTTGATGGTATGCTATAGGCCGTCTACTCACAGCCAAGCACAAGGTAAGTCTGTTCCTTTTACTTGCCATCTTAAATGGTAAAACAAGGTATGTTCAACTGCATCAGTTTCCTGAGAGTACATACACTGGTCAGTCTTGGATACCCCAATTCTCCTCAAGTAAGTAAAGAAAGAGCCGTGTCCTGTGAGAACTTGGTTCATAAGGTAAACAATTTTCCTATGTTTACAATCCATTTATGTAATTATGTTCAGAATCAGTATGTTCGTCCACTGTTTCTTAATGATACTCTCTTGTCATATCGATTATCAGTTTTCCATCGTCCTGTTTATGGTTAAGAAAAAAATCTGGAAACGTTGAATGAAATATAAGAATTACCAGAAAATAATAACACAATTCAACACCAATGCTTGAAAGCTCCTGCGTTTTTCGCAGTGCACTCCTGACACCTTTTTTCAACTAATCTTCTAGCGTTCATAACGTGTAGCGCCCTTATTTCTCCAAAGGCCTCATGGATTCTTTGAAATGGGGTGAAATGTTTTTTTATTTTTTTTACAATATCTTTTCAACTTAATGAATTCTATAAATATATTTTTGAACTATGGCTTTTAAAAATATTTTTTTGAAATTTTACCCTTAAAGCAATGAAAAGGGGTAAATTGTCTTTTTTGCTTTTTAACAGTATTTCTTCAACGTAATTAATTTTTCAAGTAATTCTTTTGTCAGTGCCTTCTAAAAATAATTGTCTAAAAACAGTTTTTTTATTTTTCGAAATTTCATTGCTAAGAGGGTGAAATGTGTTTTCACTTTTCTAACTCCGTTTTTAAAACAATTCTTTCATCGACAATTTTCCAAAAAAAAGTTATTTAAAAATCAATTTCTGAGTTTTAAGGAATTCTACCCTTAAGGGGGTGGAAAGAGGTACATCAGCTTTTCACTTTTTTTACAATATCTCTTCAACTAAATGAGTTTTTACAAGCATTCTTTTGTAAATATCTTTTAAAAATAATTGCCTAAAAACCATTTTCTGAATTTTTTGAAATTCCACCTTTAAAGATGTGAATTGTTTTTACTTTTGTACAATATCTCTTTTACTTAGAGTTTTTAAAACAATCCTTTCGCCAATGGCCTTCAAAAATATTTATCTGAAAACCATGTAGTTTATGAAATTTGACCTGTAAAGGGGTAAAATGTGGTTTTGCTTTGTTTACAATATTTCTTAAACTAAACCCTTAAGGGGGTGGAAAGAGGTACATCAGCTTTTCACTTTTTTTACAATATCTCTTCAACTAAATGAGTTTTTACAAGCATTCTTTTGTAAATATCTTTTAAAAATAATTGCCTAAAAACCATTTTCTGAATTTTTTGAAATTCCACCTTTAAAGATGTGAATTGTTTTTACTTTTGTACAATATCTCTTTTACTTAGAGTTTTTAAAACAATCCTTTCGCCAATGGCCTTCAAAAATATTTATCTGAAAACCATGTAGTTTATGAAATTTGACCTGTAAAGGGGTAAAATGTGGTTTTGCTTTGTTTACAATATTTCTTAAACTAAATGAGATTTTAAAACGATTTTTTATCAACAGGTTTTAAAAATAATAACCTAAATACCACTTTCTTGATTTCTCGACATGCCGCTCTTAAGGAGGTGAAAATAAGTTAAATGTGTTTTTACATTTTTTACAGTATCTCTTCAATTAAATGAAAATTTTAAACTATTCTTTCGTCAACGGGTCCGAAAAATAATTATATAAAAATTTAAATTTTTCGATCTTCAAGTCTTTTAAAAGTAGCTATCTAAAAGCGATTTTTTAGATTGTTCAAAACTCTTACATTAATTAACAAAATGAGATTTTATGGCGCGATGGGTTTCCAGTGAAATTATATGAATATGGGGCACTTTTACCACATTGTCCCGAAATGTTATTGAAGAAAAACATGTTGTTTATATAGAAAAAATACGCAATAAAACAATACAAAAAATAATGTTGAAAGGTCTCGGTAACCAGGCGATCATTTAAAAAAAAATGTAAATTGGTGCAGTAGAACTACCTCACGAACTTGCTGAAAAATCTGGCTTAGTGTTTTAAATATATATATTATATAAAAACCAGTTTCTGTGATTTTCCAAATTTTACCTTAAAGAGGATCAAATCCTCTTAAGGCTAAAATGTATTTTATCCTTATCATTTATCTATTCAGATAAATGCGATTTTAGAGCGATTCTGTTGTCAATTGTTTTTAAGAAAAATTGTCTAAAAATATCCTATGGGTTTTTCGAATTTTCACCTTTAGGGTAATGAAATGTAATTTGACGTTTTTTTATAATATAAGAAAACAGTGCAAGTGCAAGTACAGGGTCTCCCATTATCGACACTTTTATAGGGTAATTCCGTAATCGTTAGTAGTATCGAAAAAGTAATATGTGTCCTATGCCCTTGTGGAGGAAAACGTGAAATGCTAAAATCAAATTTAAAATTTTTCGCTAGCTTGAAAGATACGGGGGAAATTCAAAAAAATTGTCAATTTCAGTAGAAAAGGGAATTTTTTGAGACGACCGCTAAAGTAACAATGAAATTTGGCAAACCGTAGACACTAAAATAATGTATACCGGCTAAAAAGTGCATATCTATAGCAGCTATATATTCAATCATCCCGATTTTAGTAAAATGATTGTTATCAGAACTGCTAAGTGTGTATTCCGATTTTGATAAAATGCTTGTGTTCAAGACGGCTAAGTATCATTAAGCAAAAATCAAACTATCTATGTAAGTCTACATATTATCTAAATAAGTCTAGACCATTTAGAAGTAAAAATAAGCAACAGATAAAACTCCAATGAGTATTATTTATTCATTCGATTTTACTAATTGTTAATAGTATTATTATTATTGTTACTGTTATATCAAAATATGCAATTTTCGTTTGGTACTTTATAAAATCGGGAAATCAATTGATTTTTTTTTTGTTAGATTCCTGACAAAATTTTTATTATAGAAATATATTGGAATTATTCGAAAAACAAAACTTCAAAATAGTATTAAAATTCCATGTTATACAAGTACCATTCCATACCGTAGACGAATAAAGATTAAAACTTTGCCTTTATATCTAAAAATAGGTCTTTAATTACCACTTTTGAGATCCGATTCGGATCAATGCGGACAAATCAGCGATCAAGATGATTCCCGACTAGCAAAACTAGATTAGTACTTACGGCCATTAATGGTGGTCGTACCAAAAGGTAAAATTCTAGAAATGCGGTACGCTACGTACCGACATTGCTGCAGACCATAATAATTAAATTTCTTACGAACAAATAAGTAATTAAATCAGACGTCGCATCGATAGAATATTGATCAATCTGTGGCGGTTTTAGATTTGCCAAATAAAAGAGTAACCGAGAAGATGCTTTAAGAGGCTACCCACCTTTAAACTGGTTTCTTTGTTTTACTTTTCGTCGTTTTTCCTTTTGGAAACAATGCGTGTCTCTCTGTAAGCGGATTAAAAAATTTCTGATTAAAATTTCTCATGTTGGTACGTGTGAGGTGGAAAATGTTCCCAACATTATTAATATTAATTGGAATTTTAGTAACACGGACTTTACTTGTCAAATTAATAAGGCTACGTACTTGTAATTAAACAAAGTGAAAAATAAAGATTTTAAATTATTTAACTTGCACGAATATCTGAAGAAGATTTTACAGTTAAAACATTAATTCCAAACAAACTTTGGCCGACACCGAGTGACACTTAAGTTGAGACAGAAAATTTAACAATGAGTAAAGATTATCTTATTTATCTTTCAATATCCAGGTTATCATCCATAACTTTTTAGCATTAGCTTCTGTATTGAAAAAAATGCCTATATCGTAGAAATAGTTACATAATAATTATATTGTCAATTTAGGAGAATATAATATGTAACAGTTTTTATTTTGCTTTTCAAGCGGAGACATTCGTTTTATAAATATTCGTTAGGTACGCAATCACATCGTATTTGCCTTTTTTTTTAAATTTAATTTCACAATAATTATAAACTTTTAAATTTAATTTAAGCCGTCTTTGAATGTTAATCCTGATTATAATTTGATATTAATTATTAGAAATATGACCTATTTAAAACTGAATCCCTCGTTTAAATGAAACAAATTAAATGGGTGGTTTTGTTAGATGACAATGTGTACTGGGTAACCCGTTTCTTATAGGACGCTGCCTTGTTTCAAAATATCTGAAAAAGGGAATCTGGAAAATCCTTCGATGACAGCTTTTCGAACGCAATTTAGTCCAATTCTTAACAAATATCTTAGCCTAGAATTTTTCAATTAACAATTAGTAATACATCGTAACGATAGACCTTTAATTTGAATCAGGAATTCATTGGAAATGTAAAAAGAAAAAATGTCTGGCCAAGGTAAATATATTTGACAATGCAGCGTTTAAAGTAATAACAACGTTGATGACTACGGTCGAATTATCCATTAAGCAGTGTAAGCGGTCTCTTAGGGCCCGGACTTCAAAAGGGACCCGACACGCGCCTTCCGGAGCTGGCCAGCTTAATTTTTAATTTTGCATTACAGTCCACTGTGGGTATTGGGCTTTAACATCGATCCTCTTTTTATATTGCATATAGAAGGTTTGAGCCTTGAAGAGTGAGCCCTAATAAATTTATTAATCAATTTGCAAAAGAAAAATAATAAAAAAAATATTTGACCATTGTTTGAATCTTTTGACTTTAAGTTTTTATTTCCTTTCTTATAGGCCTGTTTTTCAAAATATATAAGTTATTTTTTAAATATCATGCGTATAATTTAATAATCCAATAAATGCTCTAAACTGGCATTAAAAAACGGATTTTTTTTATTTGAGAAAAGAAAAACGCATTTTAGGAAAAAGGCGTTTTATTTCGAAAAATGCAATGTTTATTTTTATAATGTTTATTCAGTATGTCTGCGGATAAAGAATGAAATTTGCTTAATAAATGCTTTTGCTCGTTAAAATAATAGCATTTATGTTGTTCGATTTTATCATACAGGGTTTATAGAAAATACTAAAATATTAGGTATTATCAAGAATAAACCAGCCTTATTTGTCTTAATGGTATATGATACAAATATTTAATATTCAAAAGACAGGCTAAATCCGAAATAACAGTTAAATATTTAGAAAAATTCAAAAATTCCGTAAGTTTCTATTGTTAGCTATTTATTTAAATTGATTAATTAATATAATAATATGTTAATATTATGAGTTTATAGTTATTAGTATTATTTATTACATAATAATTACAACAGAAACAAAGTCAGTAACTGTTAAAACGCCGCCCCGCCCCATATTACACGTTTTTTCCAATGCAAAATTATGCTTGACTTAAAATGCAAAATAAAACTTTTACTCTCGCTAATATTTTATATATTTTTATATTCTAAGCACGTTTTAGCTAGTAGAAGCTTTCATTAGAATAACTTTTTTTTGCAGAATTAAAATTTTAGTCGTTTTGTAGTCTGGTAGCGGATATAATGTCTATATAACAGAAACATATTTATTTGAGTAAAATATTCATATGTGTATTGTATATTAATTGTATCTTATTAGATCTTTAATAATGATACTTTGTATATTAATCTTGTTACACTCGTGGACACACTCATAATACGAACTTAATCTCTTCCGAACGTACGGACCAGGCAATAAATTTTAGTTTAATCTGTAACAATTCACACTACTACCTTCAAATAAAACCTATTCATTGTCAACTGATCTTTCAATATATGGAAATCATGACTGGCTAAGGCAAAACATCTCAGAAGATGAAAACGATGATGAAGTTTCGGCATTTTTGTAGATTGTCGAATAATTTCTACTGGTATTGTTTTTCAGCAGTTTCCTAATATTACTGTTAAATTAATAATTACCTAGAATATATTTTGTTACCTGTTTTGCATGTGTCATTGTGTCATTTTTTAAATTTTTTGTATACTACAAACACACATATCTTTTAAATTTTAAACGCAAGTTTTTCAACTTCTATATTTTTCGGTTTATTTGCGGATCATCTGAAAAAACCAAACAAAATGCATTTTTTTGGAGTCCTCAAAAAACTACTTTAAACCAACAACCGCAGGCGGCATGCAGGCTTTGATGCTATGTTTTGCGTGCTTGCATGAAGTTAACGTAGGGGTCTTAAGCAATAATTTTTTTGTATAGATCTGAAAGTGGATACTTACTTATAGAATTCATTGGGGGTTGAAAATCTAACTTATCGACTGCAAATTAACGATTTTCGTCTCTTTTAGGCCAGTGTGACACTATATACTTATTATTCTTTGTTAAAGACGCCTTTTTGCTTTTCTTTCCTTTTTATGACTTTTTCGGGCATCGGCGGTACTGATTCCACCTACGGATATGGTTTTATATGCTAAAGTGCTTGTTGTAATAGCCAGTACTATTAGAGATAACGAAGCTATATAAGTATATTTTGAATTAACAAGAGCGTCTTTGAACAATGTTACCTTGATTAACATGTAAGAGTGACTATTTTTTATATTTTTATTATGATGTTCGTATTACTACTTTTTAGATTTTAATTAATGTCAGGTACGAAAAAATTCAGTGTCTCCAATTTATAAAGAACTGATGCACAGGAAAACTTTTGTTATACCTCAAATGCTCGTTTTAATTCCTCTTTTTAGTGAGGCCCTAAAAACCTAATATTTTTATCTAAAACGGCCAGCAAGCTCTCTGTTGTTAGATACCTCTGTTTTAAACCGTCTTACTTATATTTGAAATGTATACATAATGTTTTTGCAAAAGTTTGTTTTCTTCTACGATAAACTACGAAAAAAACATATTTATCACTGCGGGGTGACAATAAAGATTTGACGGACGGCCCGTGAACTTTGAAAACCAGGCGTGTTGATGAGGCAGCAGAAGTCCAAAATGTGCTTGATGAGCAATGAATGACATCGAAAAATACATTTTTGTTATCAGTTTCTTGCTAACGAAAAATAAAAAGAATACATGAGAAAAAATGAAGTCTATAAGCTCTTAATATATATACAAAAGCATAGAACGAAAGCATTCACGGCTGTGGTCAATTAAGAAATCATGGTTCTTGGGATTAGACCGTGTTAAAGCGACAATTAGAAGATTTTTAGCAGAAGAAGCTGATACAATATGATATGAAACAACAGATCATCAAAAATTCTAACCCGCCTAAGTCGAATCTATTAGCTACGGAAAGAACATCGATATAAACATTAAACATTACAGACATTTTGGTCCTTCCAGCAGACAAGGGAAATACCACTGTCATCATGGACAAAACAGATTATGTGAAGACAGTTCGACCACTTTTGGACGACAACACCTACAAAGTCATTCAAGTGGACCCGACCAACAAAATTGAGAGACGGATAACCAACCTTATAAACGCATCCAACCTACCAGCAGAGGAGAAGGAGATGTTAAGACTAAGCAGTTAAAGGATCCCGCGGTTCTATGAACTACCTAAAATACCCAAAGTTAATGTACCACTTCGACCTATCGTGCAATAGAATCTCCTACTTATGAAATTGGTAAAAAACTTTCATAATAATTTCACAAGACAAACACATTCATATATTAAAAACTCTACGCTTTTTGTACAAAAACTAACCAGTTAGTTCCTAAAGATATCTTAGTCAGCTCCGATGTAGAATCGCTATATACGCATGTGCCTATAAGTGATTCACTTTCCAAAATATCAAACTTATTTCACCTTAATAATATTGACAACTCACTTTTAGATCTGATGGAAGCATAAGTTACGTCAACACATTTTGTTTCTTATGGAATTTTTTATGAACAAACCTCAGGAGCAGCCATGGGATCTCCTCTGTAACCAGTGGTAGCCAATATCTTCATGGAAGCTCCATGGTTCAGATATGTAGATGACACTTTTGTAATATGGCCGCATGGTCCAGAAAACTTGTCGGGTTTCTTGATCATCTGAATCAACAACATGCTAATATAAAATTTACAATGAAAATTGAATCAGAAGGCACGATTCCCTTTCTAGATGTTTTTGTACAAAGGAAAGGAGATGGTTCCTTAGGACACTTTTTATATAGAAAACCAACGCATACGAATAGATACCTAAATGCAAATTCCCATCATCATCCAGCACAAAAGTAATCAGTTATTAATTCTTTGGTTTACAGAGCCCTCGCGATTTGTGGCCAAAATTCTTTACAATCGGAAACGGGGAAACTAACTGAAGCTTTAAGAGGGGATGGATATTGCACTGAGGATATTAGGCGGTCAATTAGAAAATATAATAATCCTACTCCACAAAATGATACTAATAAAGAATTAGCAATAGGAAGTGTAGTTCTTTCGGATACACGGAACCACAGACAAGATTGCAAGGTTACTTGGCCGGTCCAACATACCTACAATCTTCATTATCATTATTCCTTTCTAAACGGAAGGAGTATTCACAATTCCTCGTTCCCGTGGTGATGTCTATATTGGAGAAACTGGACGATCCATATCGACTAGGCTTAAGAAACACTAACCATGTATCAGAAAGAAACAAATTGTACATTGTTCTGTACCTGAACATCAACATTCTACATGAACATGTTATAAATATAAAAGAAACTAAAGTTCTTACATCGATTTCGGGATTCTATAAACATAAAATTAGAGAATCTATTGAAATTTATTAAGCATCCTAACAATTTTAATAGACATACAGGCTTCACTCACATCATACGTAAAAACCAATCATTACACCGGATCGCGGTTCGCTAAACACGGGTCGACTATAAATAGCCGCCTCTCGTAAAGTAAAGATCCCTGAAGATACGTGTGCAATCGAAGGCCAGACGCTGGAAACTGATTTCATTTTGACACGGTCTAATCCCAAAATCCATGATTTCTTAATATATACAAAAAAATTTGTAAATTTTTTTATTATGATTATTACTTTTTTACTTTTTAATTAATGTCAGTTAGGAAAAAATTCAGTGTATCCAGTTTATAAAGAACTGATGCACAGAAAAGTTTTGTTACACCTCAAATGTTCGTTTAAATTCCGCTTTTCAGTGTGGCCCAAAAACCTAATATTGTTCTGTAAAATGGCCAGCAAGCTCTCTATTATTAGACAACTCTGCTTTAAACCGTAATATTTATATGTGAAATTTATAAATAATGTTTTTGCAAAAGTTTCTTTTTTTTCCGATAAACAAAACATATTTACCATTGCATGAAGCCCATGAAGATTTGTCGCGTAGGGCCCGTGAACTCTTAAATTTGGACCTGCTTATGAGGCAGGAGGAGTGATTGATAATTTTATATAAACGGAAAAGGGTTTTTTTCACCCATAAAGTGATCATTAAAGCCATAATATAAATAAGACGTGGCCGTTTTCGATGATACACTTTACCGCAATAAAATTGAACTCCTTACAGGTTGGTTTTTTTCGCCTAGCCTCTATCTTTACTCTACACTACAATAAATTCTTTACTATATTAACAAATATTAAGAACGTATCATGGGGTTTGTAATGTGGAGAATATCGAACCAAGTACTGGTTTCAATCTAAGCTTAACTTAACAGGGGTTGTACAGCTATATTCATTTAAGTTGTATATTATGACGACTACCTAAATGTATACATTTTTGATTCTGTATTTGCATTCTTTTCTTATGCTAGCGGTTTAGTCTTAAATTTTATATACTATTAGTTCGATGACACGTGCAGAACGGAAGCTTTCACGGCTCTGGTAAATTAAAAAATCATGGTTCTTGGGATTAGACCGAGTCACACACTCATTCAGTGTCCACATCTCGTCGAGTAAAGATCCCTGAAGATGCCTCATGCTATCGAAGGCGAAACGTCGGATAGTAATTCCAATGGTTTAACAACAAAGTATTACATAATGCTTGTACATACTAGTCTAAATAAACTAGATATAAAAGGCTTAAACAATTTCGTAAGATCTCTGAACAGTGTTTCGGAAAGAATTTAATGAATAAAGAAATTAATATCACCATATCTCGAGTTAAATAAAGACAGTATTCTATTAATTGGAGCATTCCTGCTAAGAGTGGTCCTACAAATGGATTCCCAAAATAAAACATTGTTTCTTAAAACACGCGGCTGAGTTAATATTCGATAGGATGTGCAGTGAGTCCAGCTGATTATTAAGAAGTAATAAAAAACCATATCGGAGTATTCACGATGAGCATCGAAAGAAAAAAAATTGAACTTCTTTCGAAGAAGACTTGTGATAATAATGTTGTTGTACGTGCCAGACTCCTTAAAGTGTAAAAATCTAAAAAAAATCTTTTGAACTTTTTCTAATCTACTTTTATAAAATCAATATTGTACTGTGGGTTCCACACTACATATGTGTAATTTAAGCTACTATAAACAAATGAGAACTACTTATAGGGTTTTCATTGGTAGAACGTAATGGAACTGTTTTCACTTTCGCAGGGCAAAACCTAACACTGCGTTTGCTTTAGTAACTACATAGTCTGCGTGGAGAGAAAAAGTTATTTTCTGATTTAAAATAACTAATAAAATAAATCTTTTATGGGAAAAACTTAAAAGCTAATTATAATCGTACAAGAACTGTTGAAAATTACGAGTGAACAAAATGAAACAACTCTTATCAACATTTAAAACCAGCTGGTTGTGCTGGCAATAGCCATCAAGGGGGCACTGAAGTAAAAGACAATCACTTACATTTTCTATTGTTGAATACATTTTCAGGAGATCCGCATATAAAGAGAAGTTACAATTTTTACCACATTTACTGATGTCATTCAGATATATCAAAAATAAAAGTGGACCCAAGCTGATCCTTGGGGGTCTCCTGGTTTCTCTTAAAGGAATATGATGCCAACCAACGGAGCAAGTCTCCATGTACGCCGATCTCAAATCTCAAAATATTAAAATGTATTTTGTCAAATGCTTTGCTGAAATCAGTATACACGGAGTCAACCTGAACGCGGATATTCATTGCATTTAATATAAAGTTGGTATATTGTACGATATTTGTTTCCGTAGATCCCTTAGGGCAAAAACCATGCTGCTCCTGGAAGATGTCTAATTTGATATTAGGCAAGTGTTTATGCACGACACATTCGTGAACTTTACTAAAAATATTTAACTTACGAATAGGCCGATAATTGGAGACGTAATTTGAATCGCGACGCCAAAGTTAAAGGAGGTATCTAATTAAAAAGCCTTCTAGGATACAAGTCCCAAAGCATGTTACTTTTATCCTTGCATAATCATCTAAAACACTCCACAGTATTTTAAGGAGGGCTTTGCCGACGTGACTTTAGGATAAATATTTTGATGATTTTTTTATCTATGAGCAGACCATGAAGACTGAAAGCTTAATTACTAGGTACCTTGGTTGTTTTAAAGAAAGGCTGGTAACTATTCCATAATCAAGACACTCTGGGAACAAAAGAGGAGTGGGAGGTCCATGGTCTTTGCAGTTGGACGATGAAGGGATACATATTGGTCGAAGCTCGAGTCTCCCTGGCATAAAAGACTAAAAATACACAGCAGAACAGACAGAACCGGTGGTAGTATCTGTAAAAAAAAAGACAAATCGCCTACAATTCGAAGATGCTGTTCTCACTTCCTTGTGATGCTTGGATCATCAATCAGGTGAATATTTCTTCTTTGGACAGAGTCAAGGACATTAAGGAGTAAAGGAGAGGCTGCTCTCCACATGTGCGCACAAATCTCAACGCTGGGTCTGACTTGCGAAGTGAAAGGGTATACAAGTTGGCAGAACGGAAAAGGAAACCTAATTCCTTCACGGATTTTGTAGCAATTGAGTGATATGATCATGCCAGAGAAGATCTTTTTGAAAATTAAAGGAATCTTTGGCTTCAAGCATTTGCTTATTTAATTGAATATTGCGAATATTGGGAGATAGTAAACATGATTCTATCCAAGTTGCGTTAATTATTTTTCTGCACATTTGACTGTCCAATCTAGTGTTTGAAGCAGTCGTATACGTATTTCAAATACTACGAAAAGGAAAAAATGCAGACCCCTTTATTGCGTATGCATTATACACTGACTATATACATTAAATCCAAGTGTATCCATAACACCTAAAAAAGAAAAATTCCATATTCTAGTTTATGTTTGGTGGTCACATAAATTTCTGATGAATACAAAGTTCGATAGTTTTTATTTTTCCTCGTACAATAAAATAAATTAAGAGATTTATCGCAGAATCCAATCAAGAAGAAGAAACGACCTCTCGAAAAAATGTTTGTTGAAATTAGTTCATTAATAGCGAAAATATGGGGTTATGCAATTAAAGGTATTAATAGCTGATGCAATATAAATGTTGACCAGTGTATTTTGCAAACATGGCTTTATCTTTGACTTTATTATTAATGCCCGATTCATGTTTTGACAACAAGTTTCGTTACAGGCTTTTTCTTAGAGTATTTTTTAAACACTCTATTAAGAAATATCTGGGGAACATTTATTAAGGATCTAAATATTACCTACTTAGAAGTTCAAGAGCTGTTTTCGAAATTAGTCGCTCTTATGTTTAAGGTACAGTACTCTGAGCTATAAAGTTATTGCTAATTATTTTCCAGATATTATTAACGCTTAACTGGAAATTTTTCAAAATTACCTACGTTTTACAAACCTAAAAGCGGAAGCAACTGATCAAAAAAGAACAGTTGCATATTAGGTAATTTCATATTCCACTGTTTTTTAAGAATAACGCAATTATATAAGCACTTACTCTGTATTAATGAAAACATATTTTTTTTGCGACGCAGCGTCATTTAAATTTACGAAAAGAAATTTGCAGACGAGACAGGTCATGTACGAGGTTTAATGATTAATATAAAAATTCCTTAATTTTCGTAATGGATTTTCGAAAATGGGCCCATTACCAAAAGGGGACTCGCTACTGTTTAAAAGCTTTATAATATAAAATTTGCAGCAATTTAGGTCATTTTGAAAATGATGTATCGTAAATATTAAAAACCTTTTTAAACTAGTCACCTGTTCGCTATTTGGTTGGCACAGAGCAACCTTAAAAATTATATTTTAAATAATTTTATAATTTAATACAAGCGAAGGTTTGCAAAACATTTATTTTCACAGTAACTTTAATGTAAACGTTTAAACAGTTCGGTTCTTTAAAATCCTATCCTACTTCCGTCCCGAGTCTCCTATAACCAGCTTTTTCTTGCTGAAATCTATTGCTACAAGTCTGCGAAAATAGTAAATTCCTCTATATTTTCCACTGAAGAATCTACATCATATATTATATTTCCGGTCTCTTTATTTAAAAAATCGACATATAATCAATGGCTGGACTGATTGATATTAGAGTCTAAGAAACTGAATATAGGTAACCAAATCCATTAGACGTAGTAAAAAGCAAAAATTTTGAAATATATTGAATTCATGAATTGCTTAAAAACAAAAAGTCTTTTTGTGGGTGTAAAAAAATCGACTTTTTTTACCTTAAAATGGTGCAAGATTGATTTCGTAGAATATTCAACCTTTATAGCTGTAAACAAAAATTTTGTATTCCGTATATGCATTGATGCCTTGTAAACTGGAAATTACTACACAAACGCCAAATTTTAGATGTTTGCTATTTTTTATAGTATGCAAAAAATCACACGTAACCTTAATTAACTCGGAAACTACGCAGAAATCGATTATAGCTTAAATTAGTAACATGTTTACTTTGAACGAGGAATCAAATAGTGAACAAAAATACAGGGGGTCCTATTTAAAATTTTATAGTTGATGTCCTCCCAGCTAAATTGGAACATCATGTATACTGAAAACATTGTATTTCAAAAGAACTTCAAATTTAAAGAAGCTTTTTTCGTATCTATTACCAGTTCCCAGTATAATGGGTACTTTAACATGGAACACGGTGTACCCTTTAAGCGCTAACTGCTGAAGTTGGAACATTTTGGAGTTGCTCTATTGTCATGGATCAAAAACTTTTTGCAAGACAGAACCTATAAAGTTAAGGTGGGACAAATCCTATCAGATTCGTTTGAAGTTATTAATGGGGTTCCTCAAAACTCTGTTCTTAGGCCACTGTTCTTTGTAGTCTATATTAGCGATTTATCACGAGAGTTCAATTCCCACATTTTATTTTTTGCAGATGATTCCAAACAATTTGTCAGAACCCCTTCGTAGCTTATGATTCACTAACAACAGATCTTCAGAGACTAGAAATGTGGACAAAGAAATGGCAACTACCACTAAATGAAGATAAGTGCATAGTTATGCACATGGGCACCATCAATCCAATTATTTGATAAATATTGTTAGTTTGGGGCATACTATGGAACAGAAAGGCTTAGGCATCTATATAACACATGATCTAAAATAAAAAGCTAACATTACAAAAATAGTAAAGTAGGCAAATAGAATGATATTTTTAATCACAAATGCTGTTCAAAGTCTTAACGCTTAATTAACATTTAAACTATACAAATCACAGGTTAGTCACATTCTAGAATATGATCATAGCATATGGAGCCCATAATTTATGAAAGATATGTTAGAGGCCAAAGAAGAAAGAGTTCAAAGGAAAATGACAAAAGTTCCACGAGAAACTTGCCATACGAAGAGATACTTAAATTTTTCAATCTCTCTTCGTTTCATGAAAGAAGGCGGAGAGGTGATCTTATTGAAACCTACAAGATTCTTCATAATCGTTACCCAGTCCCTCTCAGCCTATTTACGCAACACCAATAGTAATCTCCGAGGACACTCTTTAAAACTCGTGAAGGAGAGGTATTCTAAGATGCTTGGTGAGAACTTCATACCCAATAGAACGGTCTACTTGTGGAAGTCTCTTGGTGAAGATACTATCCAGGCACCGAGCATCAATTCCTTCAAAAACAGATCGGAAAAAAACTTCACCCTCGAAAGCGTTCATATTATTAAGGTAAGAATATTTAAAGAAACGTTTTTAGAATATTTTGATAAATTAAGTTAAGATATTGGCCTTCTATGATGTTAACAATAACGATTTTGTTTACATTACAGTGTTTTGTTATTCTCGTTTCTTTAATCCGCCCATTTCATTCAGATGAATTATGATTGACGAATTTTCTATTTTTTCTTGTAGAACATCAATACAACACTTTTTGACAATGTTTGAACTTCGTACAGTACGGTTTCATTCCATTGGTCTTCGTCGATCATTTATCGCAGCTGTCTTCTTTTACGTTTGCCTTATATAGGCATGGAAAGTTGTAGTAGACATTTCCAGAATGATATTCCTAAAACATTATAGTATTACATATAAATATAAACTTTATAATATCAAGACTTTTATGTAGATTGCGTCTTACATACCTCAAACATTTTATTCACAGTTCATCGTATTACATTTTGTACAGTATGTTTGTCTTTTCGAAATTAAAGTAAAATTTTGTTTTGTTTACATTAAACTCCGAAATATTTAGTCTCTCTCTTCTAGATAATATATTTAAGATAGGAGATATAGCTTGTTTCTCATAAACGCCGTATAAAAATAGTGATGCCATTTTACATAAAAGAGATCGAAATGTGCAAGAATATACTTGCTAAATTGTTCTACAACTGACAAGGATCAAAAAAATGTAAATAAGGCATTTTCTTATTTCATATTATTTTAAAAAGGAAGAAATTCCTGAAGCGGAGCCTCGAAATAGAAAATGAGATATTTATAAATCATCCAATTCAGTTTTTTATATAGTATAATGGACCCAAACAAAAATTTAAGGGCAATGACTACACGCCAAAATTCTAAAAGCCCGCTATCTAGTAGTAATTTGTGTTTCATTTATAGATTGAAAACTGTAATTAATGTGTAAATAACAGTGTTATTTAAGATTTTTTAATATATTTTTTTGATAATACCTATTATAGTTTACTTACGTTAATCTAAGTGTCCCAGCGTTTTATGTTTCAATTTTATTTTTTGGATTCGACATTTACGTTCTATGTTGTCTGATAGTTTGAAAAAAGTTTTTGTTTCAGCCGAAACGTCACTTTGACAAGCAGTTTTCTTAAATAAAAAATGACATACTAGTCATTTTGTTTTTATTTTAATGAACCAAAAACCCAAGAAAAAAGCTACGTCAATATATATATATATATATATATATATATATATATATATATATATATATATATATATATATATAGGTGTGTCCCAAAGCGATGTGTAAAAATATGTGAAAAGTGTTAATGTTAACGAATTTTTGTTTTTATTATTATTGAAACCAATAATTTAATGATTAAGATAAGTTACGATCAAAGAATAGTAGTTGGATGACGCAAAAAGATTTCCAATCGACCTACAAAAATACGGGAATAAGAGAAGCACCGTTTTAGCCATCCTTGACTAAAAGTCAAAAAAACTAAGGCCCCTAAAAGGTCACCTTGTCCAAGCCTAGAAAACATAACGTCTCGATGATCAATCTAGGACCACAAGAAGAGGAGAAGAATCACTCCTTCCAGTTTTTCCTGCCAAAAGGCCAGCCCAACAGAGAGCAAGCGAGGCTAACTACGAGCAACCCAGACTACCCCAGGAGCAGTCAGTTCCGGAAGAGTTCCCACAACAGTCAAGACCAATCAGTTCCAGAAGAGTTCACACAATAGTCAGGAAGGTCCCAAAAGCAGTCAGTTCCAAAAAAGTTTCCACAACAGTCAGAAAGGTGACAAAAGTTAACTAGATAGAAGACAACATTTAAGAAGACCGTAGTATCATGGCCACTACAACCATAGTAGCGGCAATGGCTACCGCCAAGGAAGGTCGAATTTATGAGGGTCTACGAGAGAGCATTAAAAAGCCTCTACATTAAGACATTTCTGGACGGAACAGGTAATCTCTGGTTCCAAGAGAGCAAAGCCTCCAACCCGAACAAAGAGACTTAAACTACATAGCATCACTAAAGAAAAGAGTGAGAGAAAAACGCAGGAAAGCAAAAGAGATTGTGAAAAATTACCTCTACGAACTGTACTATGACTACAAGAAGACAAAGAATTTTCTGAATTTCTCAATATGTTTAGCAGGGGACTTACAGAGGAAAGCTATTACAATTATTATTGGTTAACAAATACTCCTACTGGAGACCAATTAGCTGGAATGAATCCAAAGAGACTGCAGGAACAATAGATAAGGCCCCTTGTCGAAATCGGACTCCCAGCCCACCTCCACCTACCGGTAGCTACAAGTAGAAGCTCCAAGATTACCAAAGACTGAAACCACCCAGCTCCATCACCAGTACTAGTGTCAGAAAAATTAACTACATGCGAAGCAACAAGATATTTGTTTCCGAGAATATAGACCACCCCACTCCCAACGGCATGAACGACATTATAATACATCGCCACAAAAAAGTCAACAACACCACCATAGTAGCCAAAACTCCTCCAATAATCGGTATGGAACAAGGTTAAGAAGTAATCAGAATAATCCAGTGTGCTACTCTTCCAGAAAACAAGGCCTTTTTGCGGAAATATGCACACTACGATCAATCTAGGACCACAAAAAAAAGGGAAGAATTAACCTTTGCGGTTATTTCTGCCAAAAGGCACCCCAACAGATTGCCAGCCAGGTTATTTATGAGCAACACAGGCTACCCCAAGAGGAGTCAGTTTCAGATCAGTTCTCACAACAGTTAGAAAGTCCCCAAGAGCAGACAATTCCAGAAAAATTCCCAGAACAGTCAGAAGGACCCCAACAGTTAGATCCACTAGGGACCTATCAACAGTCAGCCCAAGAGGGCGACAAAAATGAACTAGGCATCAGAGGACATTTAAGAAGACCGTAGGACTATGGTCACCACAACCATAGTAGTCGCAATGGCCACCGCCAAGAAACCTACAGTGCTCGAATTTATGAGGGTCTATGAGAGGACCGCAATTACTAATGGATGAAATGATGCATTCTCATTCATCTACTTCGAGACATTTTTGGACGGAGAAGGTAACTTCTGGTTCCAAGAGAGTAAAAACACGAACCCGAATAAATCAGACTCAAATTACACAGAAACATTAAAGAAAAGAATAGAAAAAAAGCCAGAAAACAAACGAAATGGTGAAAAATTTTCTCTACGAACTACGTATGATGTACTATGACTACAAGAAGACAAAGGATTTCCTGAATTTTTTAGTATGTTTAGCAGCGGACTTACAGAAGAAAACTACTACAGTAACTATTAACTGACAAATACCCCCACTGGAGATCAAGTAGTTGGAAAGAAGTCAAAGAGATTGCAAGTTCTATAGATAAGGCCCCTCGTCGACTCCGAACCCGTCAGTAGTTATAATATGGGAGCGCCTCCTCCTCCTCCTCTTCCTCTCTCTCATGTCCCTCATTCTTAACTTCCTCCCCTTTTATTCTCATTAGCATCATATTTTTTAATTTTTTCTCTTTGTTCTCCCACATTTGATTTTGCATTCTTAAGTCTTATAAATAGGTGCATCATGATCATTTTAGTATGCCGAGACACATTTACTAAGCTGTGCTCGAGTTGCGTAAAAAGTTATTTTTGAATTTTTCCACCAATTTTGTATAAAACAAAAAGAAAAAATGTGTCAAGTAATAAGTGAATTATGTGTAATCGCGAAAAATTAACTACAACTATCAGACAGTTAAAAGTTAAATATCTCAATTTCTTTGAAGTGATTTCGAAAGATGAATACACCAAGCTGTTTTATCCACTGAAACGAGATTATTTGGAAGCAATTGACTGTTGTGATGATTATTTAGAAGGAATTATAAGCCTTACTACGTTTTTCAATACATTTGGGAAATCATACTTTGTAGGAGAATTAAGCCACCTAATAGAATTTATAGGAGAAGATTGCCAATTTATACCTGCTATTATTGCAACCCAAAAGAGGTTTCAATTATACGAAGATAAAAAACAGGTATTATCAAAGAAAGTTAATCCTATTCGCAAGAGACGTCCCCCTACATATTTAAAATATTATGTTAAATAAATGAAATGGCTGAGTTGCTGATTGCAGTTAAATTATTAGAGGAGAAATTTAGTAATCTTTCAAAAACCTATTTCTCATATTGTATGGCAAGTGGTCCGGAGTGGATAGACTTTTATTGTAATCAATCTGAGGAATTCGTAAAGGCTGCCCTCTGTTGCAACAAATACATTGAAACATTAAATTTTTTTCAACTTATTCAAGATCTAAAAGATATTGGCTTTGGTTACTATTTAAAAGACTTGAAGCAATTTATTGACGAGGATACTATTCTTCAAGAAATTGAAAAGGAAGAATAAATTTAATAATATTTACAATGGAGCAAATGGTTACTGAAATGTATGAAGAGTTTATTATATCTGCTGCATACTTCCAATATTTATCAATTGTAGGCGAAGAAGACGCAGAAGCACAAGATTTGTCAGCATATGTTAATAATATAGATCGAATGAAACAATGTAAATTAGCCGCTAAATTTTGTAATGATTATTTAAAATATAAAAATGAGTATGAACTTTTAAATGAATTTAGAAAATTAGATTTAAGGTATCATATTAATTGTATTCAATCATGGTTGGTTAATGCAAAATAAAAAGGTAATTAAGTTTTTTTTTATATTTTTATTCATTCATAAAACAATTGTCATATAAAAATAACACATTTGTCAAAGCACACATACAAGGTGATTTTGAATGATAGAAGCATTTTGGTTCCATTAGCTTTAGCGCTGGTTGTTCATCTATTTCAATCACATGCTTTTTAGAATATTTCTGTATAAAATCCTTTTTTTCGCTTCCCTTTACAAAAACAAAATCTGCTTTCTTCGTAAGTGTTTCAATTATTTTTGGGAAATGATGTAATGGAGTAAATCCATTATTCCAATGTATACAATGATAATTTTTCGTTAACCATACCGCCTGCTTGTGACAATCAGGTGAAAGAAACTCCATTGGAAAAGGCTTTTTAAAAATGTAATGAGTCATTTCATAACCATCAAAAGCTGCAAGCTCTTTCGGTATAAATTTATTTTTTTCATCTTTGAATCCTTGAATATCTATAACCAATCTCATATTTTCAAAGCAGCAAATTTTTTAATGAGACTTTTTTTACTTGAATAATTTGCAATTTCTTCTTTCAGTTGATTAATTTTAAAAATAAATTTTTCAATTTGTAGTTGTAGTTTTGATGTCATGATTAAAACTAAAAGCTTTTGAAAATTTCTTTAAATTAAATCGAAATATGAAAATAGTGGGGATAAAGTTTATAATTGTTTCACAATTTTAGTAAGAGGGTTGTAGCTAAATAATTTGTCATGTAAAATAAGACAATAAGCAGAAGTATCTTTTTTAATTGCATTGTGTGTCTCAAATTCAATTCTCATTACTACGGATCCCGTTTGAATTGTTTCTTTTTGATGGGAGCAATCAATATGTGTAATAGGACTAATGTTTTTGAATTGTTCAGGATTAAAAATGGGTTCATTTGGAACACCATAATAAGACTGTCTAAAGTTGGCAAACATTTCGTATAAAGCAGAAAATTTGTTTTCTTCGAAATTTAAGTACAAATCGTGATAAGGATATCTTTCAGAATTTAAATATACTCTAATATTTGACAAGGTAATATTGTCAAATTTACTCATATCTTTAACAATTTTCCCTTTTCTGTTTTCTTGAAAGCCAATCACAACATGACGAGGAGCTTCTAGTTTACTAGTTGTTTTTACCGGCCATGTGTGACGGGTTGTTTCGGTTAGAGAAGAATATTCAACAAGTTCCCAACTCCTGAATCCTATCAATATATCTTTATTTGATTCTAATATTTTTGATAGAGCAAGTTGTTGTGGCATATCAACTAGAATGTGAGGAACTTTCCAATAAATTTTATCGAAAGTAACCAATGGAGTGTCAGGAGCAGTAACAAGGTGTGCCGGATCTTCTTTGAAAATAACACCATCTAAATCATCAGTTGATCTAATAAGAACCAATTCCTGTTTCATATTCATAATAATTTTTCTGTAATCTTCAAAAAATCCTAAAAGCATTTTTAGTGGTATGGATACGGAGAATTTTCCATCATTATCAACTAAAATTGTATCACCTTCTTTCCGATGTGGAAACCAACCTGCATTTTCCAGTTTTAAACTTTCGTTGGTATTGTGAGAAAGGTAGCTTTTTAAGGTTGATGCTAATCCAACATTTCTTATTGAATCTATAGTAATTCCGTTTAGTTCATAGCGGATTTCTCTGAACAAAAAGGCTATACCATTGTTAATAAATAGCAATTCTTTCTTATATTTACCTTCTGTATTAGTTAATTTTCCTTCGATATAAAGTAAACTATCTGATGGTAGAGTGTAAGCATCGAGTTCTTGAATTGGGATCCTTATTTCATCATTGTAATCGAATTTTGAAGAAATATATGGTTGATATGTGTGAAGCTCAGAACTGACGATGGAATTGTCTACATAAAGCTTTTCGTTTACGTTTAATATGTTCATTATTTTAAAACAGTGAAACCCAAGGATGTGAGAAATTTACGATTATCTCGTCTTAACTTGTTGGTGTTGGATTTGATACTGAACTGTTGTTTAGGCTTTTTCTTTTTATAAGTTTTTACTTTGTTGATAGTAGTAGGGGCAAGTCTCATCCCAAGGGCTCTATTATATCTAACTACCATTTTATATTTCACTTGTTTGTAAATGTAACCTTACTGTTATAGTTTCTCCTCTAAAACTGATAAGTTCTCCGTCTTGA